>JAJPUD010002029.1:36862-80597 GCA_023553655.1 Myrmecobius fasciatus | reverse complement strand
AGAGAGAGAGAGAGAGAGATGGACATATACAGCGAGAGACAGAGAGGTGGATAGAGACATAGAGACACACAGAGAGACAGACACACAGAAAGACGAAGATACTACTCTGTCAGCTCCTCTGCTAGGATATGAAGATAAAAGCATGGAAGTTGGGTCTTATTTCTTTTCTGCTTATTAAAAGAGGCAGTAAATTAAGTGAAATGATGAACTTTTTAATAGAGGAAAGGCTTGAATAATCTTAAGAGTTAAAATGGAGAGAGGAAAAAAGTCTGACAGCAGTAAACATTTTGATAAGAGCTTCCATGAGAAGCATTAGAATAGAGGGAAGAGATACTAGATTGGGGGTTCTTGTTTTTGTACTTAGTAATAGCATGTGACCCTCTCATTTTCTTTTTCTGGGATGAGGGCTCCATCTTCTCATCTGTAAAATGGCCTAGATGGGCTCCAAGAATCTTTTCTGGTCTCAGGCTTGTGATTCTGCATAAACTAAGCCTTGTCAATATAGAGATATTCCCAATGAGAGAATAAGCTTTTTTCAGTGTCCAAGTCTGTAGTGGTATTTTTTTAATTGCATTTATTATTTTTTCAGTTAACAAGTTTATTCCCTCTTTTTTCCTATCTCCACTTTCCCTTCTTGCTCACTAAATTTAAAAAAAAAATCCTTATAACAAAAACTCATAGCCAAACAAAATATATTTCCAAATTGATTATGTTCAAAAAAAAAAAAGTCTGTATTCCTCTACATTTCTTTCTGTGCATTCTACATTAGTCCTCCAGTATTATGGATGGTCATTATGCTGTTCAGAGTTCTGAAGTCTTTCAGAATGTTTTGTTTTTATAATGTCATTGATATATATGCATATGTATTCAATATATCTTGTTCTGATTCTTCTCATTTCACTTGGTCATCAATTTATTTTCATTTTATTTTTGTTTTTGGAGGCAGTTGGGGTTAAGTGACTTGCCTAAGTGTTGGAGGCCACGTTTGAACACAAATCCTTCTGACTCTAAGGGTTGGTGCTTTACCCATTGCACTTGGCCATCAGTCACAGATGAGATTCAGTATCACCCACTACTTTCTGGGATTGTTTAGAGGTTTAAAGGAGGAGATAATGTATGCAAATCTTAAATGTAAAACCTTTTTTGATCTTATTTGCCTCAGTTTCCTTGTCTGCCAAATGAGCTGGAAAAGAAAATGGCAAACTTCTCCAATATCTTTTCAAAGGAAATCCCAAATCGGGTCACAAAGAGTCATACAGTGAACAACCACCAGACATACATTTTGTACCTGGCACCAAAATTATGATCTTTTGATCTGATTTTAGTAAACCAACTTTTGTCTCACTGGATTCAACTTCTGGTAACTTTTCTCTGTCTGAGTCTTGGATTTTCTAACATGTACTAGTCAATCTATCTACAATTTCTCCCCTTCCTCCTTCATACCTGTCCTTTCTGCATAGTATCTTATTGTTTGTTGACTTTGTCTTATTTTCCTGAGTACTATCCATGATTTGTGTGAACTGGAAGATCTGAATCTCTCTAAAAGAGCTGTTTGCCCAAGGTTCTGGCTCTTGGGTTCCCTCTGATGACTATTTATAGCATTATCCCTACTTGGGCAATAGGCTAATCTTCCAGGTATATAATTTACCTAGACCTGATATTTAGTGTGGGATACAGATCCTGATGGAGTAGGGGCTTAACTTTGCTCATAGTGGAAGACACCCTGAGTGTCATGAAGGATCGAGCCCCAAGATTTCCCAAGTAATACAAACCTACTACTTCTCAAAATAACACTTACTGTCAGAAAGATTTATTTGTTGGATTGCAATCAGCCTGGAATTTAAAACCTTGCATAGTCTGCTCAACCATCACCTTATGGTCAGAAAACCCATTTTTGTTTAGTCCGCCCCTAGCGACCTTCCTATCCTTTTTGCACATAATTCCACTTAAGACACTCTTTGTTGCAGTCAAAAAGGACTCCCAGCCATTTGCCAATATTATATGTCTTCCACCTCTGTTTGCAAAAACTCTTCTCTGTGGTTGGAATTTGCTGCTTCTTCATCTCTATTTGTCAGAATCTTTTAATTTCTTTCAAAGCTCCCTTTTCAAGACTCCAGTCTGTAGTGAAATCATTGAAGATTCTTGCCCTCCACCTTCACTCTAGTTCTCTCCCTCAAATTACCTTATTGGATAGGATTCAAAACTTGGTAAGGATCTTAGAAACCAAGTCTGACCTTCTCCATGTATTTATATGAATTCAAAACTGCTCAGATGTAGAATGGGGGAGAAAAACCAAACTAATTTATATGGAGAAAAAAAAAGTCCAGTTTCAGTTCAATACATTTGAGCAGTGTGGTTTGGCCAATGATAGCAACAACAACCACCGCAAAGGCTAATTTGATCTTAGGCAGCAAGATAGCACTCAGAAAAGAGACGTAAGAGATTAGAGGGAATCTGTTTTTTTAGTGGTCATACCTTGAACATGGGTGGCAGTGGATACTTTGACCTGAAGTCAGGAAATGGATTTACAGCCAAAGGTGTCAAGGAAACATCTGCTGAGTCCTCAGGATAAAAGTAGGGTAGAGCAGCAAAACACAGTCCACAAAATAATGAACTCCAGATCCATGGGATATTTGGAAATAGATGATGAGTGACAGCAAGAAGACTCTGGAAGGAATTATCCAATGCTTTAGTCTTTCTAATCTGTCCGATATACTGTCTGCCCTTTCACCTTCCACTCCCATGTAAGCTTTGTGAAAGTAGGTACCATTTTGTTTTCAGGTGTTTAATGAGTGCTTGTTGAATTGAATTGAACTAACCCTTCCCCCAATACTGCCTTCTGGGATTGAACAGGTTATGTCTAATTCTTCTTCTTAAATTCCTTAAATTTTTGAACACAACCAAAGCACCCTTCTCAAACTTAACTCTTTTCCAGCCTGCATATACCCAGATCCGTCAACTGTTCCTCCCAGAATATTGTGTCAGGGTCCCTCACCACACCAGCTATACTCCATCAGCCAATTTGTCAGCATCTCATATCATAAGTGGGTCCACAGTAAAATCTTTTCCAGAATCAGAGATAGAGATTTGGAATGGAATTTAGAAATCACTTTTATCAATGTGGAAATCAAAACACATAAAATGTAAGCTCCTTAAGGGCAAAGATTGTCTTTTGCTCATTTTATATATCCAGCAGTTAGCAAGTGCTTGGCATTTAGCAGGCATTTAATAAATGTTGATGGATTGATTAAGTGATTTGTCCAAGATTATACAGATAATAAGTAGTTGGCTAGATTTGAAACCAGCTCCTTCAAATGTAGCCTCTCTTTTCATTATACTACTGCCTCTCTATTTTGACCTTGCAATCTCAAAACTGTAAATTGATGATAAAGATCAAGAAGTTTAAAGCATTAAATATTTCCTTCCAAGCACTATTTGCTGTCACTCATCATCTGTTTCCAAATAACCCGGATCTGGAGTTCATTATTTCATGGCTTGTGCTTTGCTGCCTTCCCCTACTTTTATCCCAAGGATTCAGCAGACGTGTCCTTGACAAATCTTCGGCTGTAGATCCATTTCCTTTGACTTCAGGTCAAAGCATTCATTCATTCATATTCATATTCAAGATGTGACCTCCCCTAAAATAGATTATCTCTTTATTTCTGTCTTGTACCTCTTTTGTTCCAAATTTTATATTAATATTAGTGTAACCTAAAATCAGCAGTTTGATAGTACAGTGGATAGAGTACCAGACCTGAAAGAAGGTGAGTCTGATGTTCACATCTGGCCTGAGACACTTCCTAGCTGTGTGACCCTAATCTTCATCTGTAAAATGAGCTGGAGAAGGAAATGGCAAACCATTCTAGTATCTTTGCCAAGAAAACCCCAAATGGGGTCACAAAGAATAGAACAGGACTGAATAATTGAACAATAACCAAGATCAAGTTGGGGTTTTTGTTGTTGTTGTTGTTCGATCCACATTGAAATGTATTGAACTAAAACCCAAATTTTTTTTTAATATAAATTGTTTTTGACGATTTTTACCCCTATTCAAGATTTGAGCTCTAGTTTTGAATTGAAGTATTGAATTTTAGATTTGTATTTATTGTTTCATCCTATTAGATTTGACTCATTGTTCTATCCTTTTGAGATCTTTTGAGATCATCATCCATTGAATAAAGTTAACTGGTGGTACACTCTGGAGGACGTTTCTTTTCAAGTTGATTTCAGTCCATTCATATGCAGTTGTTCAATAGGTAATGAAATCAGCCTGACCATCACTACATCTTTCTCCATCTTTATCACAAGGATACTGGAAAAGACCAGCAAATCTCTTAATGAAATCCTTTATACTCTATTTATATTATTGGCCTTTTCTGACTCTATCAGTCACAAATATCCTTCCCAAAACTGTTGCATTTATATCAGCTTAGAGATAGATGTATTGTTTCCCAAAGAGACTACAGGCTTCTTGAAGGCAGGGAATGTTCCATTTTTGCCTTTTATCCTCTGCCCTTACCATATAACATTAGTCTCTATCAGCCATAAGTTAGGTTTGTTTCATAGTCCAGCTCTTCTTTGGTGTTTATACTTGTGAGTTAGTGATACAGGAAATTCCCACTACGAATGAGATTGGTAACTCTTACATGATTTCTAGAGAGTTACCTGAGAACTTTATCAAGGGTCATCTAAGCATTTTGTGTAGGTTCTCTATCCATTATACTATAAAGCTTTGGTGTTATTTGCTGTTTTCTAGTGACTAGGGATTATTCCAGGGATGTCTCAAGGGATCTGGATGAAATTTATTCCTTATACTAGATCAAAATTTTTTAAAAAAAATTTTTTCCTATAAAAAAATTTTGATAGATTGGTGTGATTTCATCAATGTAGGTATTCTCTCCAACAGTGTAGATTACATCCTATCTATGCTTTCTCACCTCATGTGAGATTGTTGGCCATGTTCTTCTGTTAATCCTTCCTAGGGGCTCCACCTAATATATTGGGGGAACGAACTCCCTCCAGTTCTTTCCATACAGGGTAAATAATAGTGGAACAGGAATGCTGCCAACTTTCTTTTGCTGTGTTTCTTTGAAAATATAGTGATTAAAGTAGCAACATACATATTGGTTAAGCCCTAATTATTAATTGGAACAAGATGTAAAGAAATACAATATCGAGGCATAGAGTATTGCCTTCTTTCTCTAATCTCATGTTTTTAAATCATTGATTAGCTTATTTTAATTCTTTCACCAAGATAAATTCTTCTAGTTTCAGAGTTTACCTATTTTCCTAATGTCAGAGACTTGAATTTCATCCAAGAATTATACTTTTTCTTTAAGAGGATTCTCTGTATATTCTTTCTTTTGTCTTCACCAGGCCCATTCTTTCTCCCTTATTCCATTTCTTTCTCAGAACCTGATGCCAAATACCCCCAAATGGAGGGATATTGTGAAGTTCCCTAAAATATGGATAATTATTGGTAACAGTTATATGTAGCCAAGCAAAACATATTTCCATACTCATCATGCTATAGAAGTGTTATCAACAGAGGGTTTTGAAATACTTTCTGCATCATATAATTTTGTAAAAAACATTTTAATGGACTGTTGGTGGTGGTTGTGGTTGTTTTATGGATTTACTCTTGTATCTGAAAAGACTTTGTAGCTCTCTACTTGTGTTTTCTTGATACAAATGATTATAAAACTTTCAATGTGTCCAAAATGTGAGGTAGCATTTTATTTTTTATTTTCCCCAGTTACATGTGAAACAATTTTTTACATTTGTTTTTACAAGTATGAGTTCCAGATTCTTCCCCTTCTTCCCTCTCCCCCAACATAGATTTACACATATACTCCCAAAATAAACCCTCAAGAAAATAATAAAGTTTTAGAAAAAGAATGCATCAGTCTGTATTCAAACATAATCAGTTCTTTCTCTGGACATGGATAGTATCTTTCATCATAAGCCTCTCAGAGTAGTCTTGGACCATTATATTGCTGAGAATAGCAAAATCACTCACAGTTGAGCATCCCACAACTTTGCTATTACTATGTACACAATACATTTTACTTAGCTTGAGATGATGGAGGACTTTCCAGATTTTTCTGAGAGTATCCTGTTCTTCATTTTTTATAGAACAATAATATTTCTCCATAATCACATACCATACTTTATTTAGCCATTCCCCAGTTGATGGGTATCAACTATTAACATTTTTTAACCAGGACTTAAAGACTTATGTTTTTCCTGATGTTGATTATGCTCTCTCCACATTATATAATGATAATAAGGTTTATAAGTTTTACTTTATATGCAATAATGGTTTAATAATTTATTCTACAGTTAAGTGAGACAGAATTCAAATTCAAGTATTCTTTACTACTCAAGTTGAGTACTCTTTCTGTTGTGCCACCTAATTGTCCACCTAATTGTCTTTATCTTTTTGCCTTAAAAACAAATACAGCTTTCCTTTTATGTTGAAAATATCTCTTGCTATTATTAGCAGTAGGTTTGTTAAATAGCAAATTTTCCCTAATATCAGTTTGGAAATTTTTATTTACATATATAATTGAATGAAAAATTTTAAATTACACTTCATTGGCTTGCAGTGAAAAAGATTTTGATTTCTCAACTAATTGATATGGGTAATAACACTTTCCATTGTACATCAATCTATTATTCTTACTATATAAATTAATACATATTAATTAAGTTATAAATAGAATCACTTGAAACTTTTTTTTAACATATAATTCCTCAAGTGTTGTTTTGACCTTAGCAGTTTTTTCAGGAAGCACCAATGTTTTTAATGTTGAATGAGACTTTTTACAGTTAACAATTCTTAGTTGTTTATTTCTATAATGCAAGGCAACTTTTTGACCATAGACATCCAATTTTGCCTTTTTTTTTTTTTTCAATGAAAAACCAACATTTTTACTTTGGAAAAAAGGTCTTAGAATAATCACCATTTATACCTTCAGTGTATTTTAGTCTATTAAGTTTCATGCTGAAGCATTTATACAAAGCAAATGTGGTATCCTTTACATTTCTTCAAAAATAGCATCCTTTACATTTCTTCAAAAATAGCAGTTGTGAATCCCAGAGATAAACATAATGGATTATATTTTCTGGATTTGGGCTTTTTTTTTTTTTAACTTTGTGTTTCTTTATTTTTGCTATGAAACTGTTTCTTATCTTTGTTTGTATTAGTCTTAGCTTCTCAAGTAGATTTTCTCTTTAAGCCTGTTACATATTTATCAATCATGAAAGAATATTAACTTTGCTTTAAAATTCCAAGACAAGGAGCAGCTAAATGGTGCAATAGATAGAGCATCAGCCCTGGAGTTAGGAGGACCTGAATTCAAATTTGGACTTAGGCACTTAACATTTCCTAGTTGTGTGATCCTAGGCAAGTCACTTAATCCCAATTGCTTCAAAGCCCCTCTGCCCCCCAAAACAAACAAACCAACCTCTAAAATTCCAAGACAAAACTTGAAGAAATTGAATTTGAGGTGAACCATTGAAAATATATGATTATCTATAACCATTCTTGAGTTATTTCAGTTTTTCAAAGCTTGCAATTTTGCTTGTTTTTTTGAGAACATCTTATAACATGCTTCTTCACAAAATGAATAACATGTAGAAACATAACATGATGTTTCAAATTTTCACAAAAGGACCATTAAATTTTGAGTTTACAGGTTGTAATTCAACATGACATTTAGCTGCATTGTGAACCTATATTATAGTCAAAAATAAATTTTGCCTATTGCATTCCGTCTCTCTCTTCAGTTTTGAAAACTGTTCAAAGTAGGCTTTTCTCTAGTTATGTGATAATGCACCAGTAGGATATCACCTGCTTACTAGAATTTGAAACAACCTGTAATTCTTAATAAAAAACCAAAATGAACATTTTGGTATACAAAGTGAAGCATAAAAAAAAGCACAAAACTTAATAGACTAAAATACTCTGAAGGTATAAATGATGACTATTGTTAAGACATTTTTTCCCCTCCAGAGTAAAAGTTTTCCTTTTTTACTTTGGGGGGGAAAAAAAAAAAGGCAAACTTGGATGTCTATGGATGTATTCTTTTACATAATAAAATTGTAGCGTGAGGTCTAGGAGCCGAGTGACTTCTTAGGGGAAATTTTGTCACTAAATCTTATCAGATCTTCCCTTCTCCCTTTCTCAAAAACAAACAAACAAAGGAACAAAAAACCAACAAGGATGACTTTGGATTTGGAGGACCTCTGTAATATTACCTTTGTGACATTGAGCAAGTGACTTTTGCTCCTCATTTTTCTTATCTGTAAAAGGTCTAGGTGTCCTATAAGGTCCTGTCTAATTCCAAATCTAGGATCCTTTGAGAATACATCAGACTTTTACTGTTAACAAGTCTTAACATTCAAGAATGGTTCCCTATTCCTCATTTTGTTACTCTTTTTGTGCTTACCACAATTGGATGGTGTGAATATTTTTTTCTGTCTGGATCCTAACCAAGGGCCTTCCTTGAAGGTGGAACTTATGGAAAATATATTTCCCATAAACAGGCCTGACTCCTAAGAATTCCTTCCTTCTCTGTTCTGGTACTATTCCAGTTTTCATATCTTATAAGGATATATCCTATTTTCATTTCAGGGAAAACCTAACAGTCCAGAGGTCATTATAAGTTTTCCCCCCAAAGAATTTTTGCTTGTATCATCTTGGGAGAAGAATCAGGAGTGAGAGCCAAGGCTCTGCCACTGATGAACTATATGACCTTAGAGCAATCTTCCAGATCATTTTGTTTTGACTCTCACCCTTTCCTTATTTGCAAAATGAAGGGATGATTACAGAACTCGGTGAATTGGAAAGGATATGGCATCAGAATATAAGATCAAGCCCCAAATGCATATTTGATCAGTATATTTTATTTTGACTTGTATTTCACTTTGATTTCAGACATAAATGCTGGTGGGCTCCTTTTGGATTTTGGAAATCGCATCTTATTTTGCTTCTCCTGAACTTTTAAGCACCATGCAGCGGAGGGCAAGAGGAATTCATCAAGGCCTGCTTTTACTTTTTTTTCAAATCATGCAGGTTGGGATCACCAATGTCCCTCCTGTCACTCTGGCATGTATAGCCCTCAACGTCTGGCTTTTCCTCAACCCTTTGAAGCCCATCTACTGGCTTTGCCTAAGTGTGGAATCGTGTTATGAGAAAAAAGATTGGCAGCGTCTGCTACTTTCCCCTTTCCACCATGCTGATGACTGGCATTTATATTTCAACATGGTGTCCATGCTGTGGAAAGGAATAACACTGGAAAGAAGACTGGGTAGTTTTTGGTTTGCCTACATCATAGCAGTTTTCTCCTTGCTCACGGGTGTGGTATACCTGGCCTTGGAATACACTGTTGCAGAACTTCTGGACCAACATGAATTCAAGGTGTACTGTGCCATTGGCTTTTCAGGTAAGGCAGGGTAACTTTTGGAACATTTGTGAAGATTCTCAGGGAGGGGCATTGGATTATATCTTTCACCAGGGGTATGTTCTCCATTTCATTACTATCTAGGGAGGACATTGGGAAGGTAAAGGGAGCATTCCAAAAATGGTGGAAGTCCTCAAATCTCACCCATATGAGAATTTCTTGAAGGACCTGGGTATGGTTAGTCTAAAAACATGGTTGGGTTCAAATATTTGAAGGACTGATATGAAGAAGAGAGAATTTAATTTGGGGTTCAATTTTTTTTTTCTGAAGCAATTGGGGTTAAGTGACTTGCCCAGAGCCACACAGCTAGAAAGTATTAAATGTCTGAGGCCAGATTTGAACTCAGGTCCTCCTGACTTCAAGACTGGTGCTCCATCCACTGGGGTTTAAATATTTGAAGAGCTGACATGGAGAAGAGAAAAATCAATTTGGTCTGCTTATTCCCACAAGGCAGAACCAGAACTAGTGAGTAGAAGGTTCAAAGAGGCAAATTTGATGTCAGGAAAAATATCTCAAGAATTAGAGGTGTCCAAAAGCAAAATGAACTGCCTGGGAGGAGAATGAATGAATAAATGAATGAAGCACCTACTCCATATTGAGCACTGTGCTAAGTGCTGAGGATTCAAAGATTTAAAAAAAAAAAAGTAGTTCTTCTCTCAAGGGCATGTATTCATTGGAGAGATTAGTTACATGTGGATAGCTGTGGATGGAGATAAAGGGTAGAGGTAGTCAGAGAGGGAAAATGACAAGAGAGAGTGAATGAGCCATAGGGTCAATGGGTTGAAAATAGGCCATCTATAAGGGACTAGGTGGCTGGGTGGAGGAGAAGCTACTCAGAGAAGGAGGAGTTGACCAGAAAGGTGGGAGTGAAGTGAAGAATGGCTGTGACATTTGCTGCAAGAGTTGTCCAAGAGAGGTAGTGAAAAATACAAGTGCATTTCTTTCCTCTTTACCCTCAACTCCCCCATACTTAGAGGAACTCAAGTAGAAGCTAGATGGTCACATCTTGGGTATATTGCAGTGGAGAACTTTGGAGAGAGAGAGAGGTGGTATATAGCTGAAAAAAGATGTTCTTTGAGATACCTTCTTACTTTGACATTTTTCTGATTCAGGGATACATTCATGAGTGACCAGATCCTGGGAAGGGAAAGAACCATAGCTCGATTTGGGATCACATACCCAATTCTGTGTGAGACTCCTGACAGTTCACTTAACCTAAGTTTCCTCATCTATAAAATAAGGTTTTTAAGGTTTCTGAGTTAATAATCTATGATTCTAGTAACAAGGCAGAAACATCATCAGCAGTAATGAATATGAATTAAGGCTAAGAAGAACATAGCTGTTTATCTTCCATTCTTTCCCCTGTGACTCCCACTGTTAACATAGATTTTAGGCCACAGAAAGTAGTTTCGTGCTGAGTGATAGGCTAGAATCCTAGAAGGTTACTTTGGTTATCACCAAATAAACTTGAATGTAGGAGGACTAACTTATGCCATTGTGTTTGTAGAAAATTTTATTCTAGGAGTCATTAGATATTGGTGTTGAATTGCTTCTGATGAGGATTTTTTCTAAGCTGTTGAGTATCCCTTTGACCAAGTTTGACTGACTTCTTAATTTCTCCCTTTTTTAAAATGCAGATTTTATTGTACTGAAGTTGTTAGCATGATTTAAATTGTGTATTTTAAGACAGTGTATAGATTGAAGGAAGACCAAAATGTTTCTTAAAAATGTTGAAAATCTATTTGTCTTTTCTAACTCTATTTTACCCTAAACATGTCTCCCTTCTCCCAGTCCTTATACCATAGTACTTCCTGATGGTATAATAATAATTAATAATGATAACAATGATTATCATTTATATAGTATTTCAAGGCTGGCAAGGAGGTTTTTATGTAATATCTGGTTTGGTCTTCATATACTATTATCTCCCTTTTAAAAATGAGGAAACTGAAATTAACAGAGAATAAATAACTGGCGCAGAATCACATAATGTCTGAGGGAGGATTTAAACTTAATCCTATCTGGCTGCAAAGTCAAGTGTTGTTTCTTCTGTGCTATCTAATTGTTTCCCACTTCTCCTTGAAGTCAGGAAGATAGAATACAATTGTGGACTTAAATGCCCATTGGTAACACATTAATTTCTGAGTTAAATTAGTCAGAGAAATAGTTTCACTGAATCATTGTCTTCCTCCAAAAAGCCAACTTGACAAGTTTGGGGAAATAGAGAATTGTTTATTATAATAAGTGGTGGGGAATAGAGTAGGCTTTCTTTTGCTTTGAATTGATTCTGTTTATGCAATTGCTGTCATCATCTGTGTGTTGTACATGTTTCATTTTTTAAAATAATGTGTTTGTGCCTTTTCTTTGTTTTTAGGAGTCTTATTTGCCTTGAAGGTTCTTAGCAACAATTATAACCCTGGAGGACACACGAATATTATGGGCATGTACATCCCCAACAAGTATGCCTGTTGGGTAGAACTGGTGCTGATTCATATGCTCTCCCCAAAGTAAGTGTTCACCTTTTTTGGAAAATCAAAATGGAGGAGCTCCATTTGAGCTGTGAAATGTTTCAGGAGAAGTAGGGTTAAATGCTTTCTATTTAATTGCTGGAGAGTGTTAGCGTGGTTACTTCTAATGATGGATGGTAGTGATAAGAGAATATTTGAGTTAGAGAGAGCTGTCTGCATCCAGAGAGAGGACTATGGGGACTGAATATGGATCACAACATAGTATTTTCCCCATTTCTATTGTTATTGTTTGCTTGCTTGTTTTTTACTTTCTCATTTTTTCCTTTTGATCTGATTTTTCTTGTGTAGTAGGATAATTGTGAAAATATGTTTAGAAGAATTGAACATATTTAACCTATATTGGATTACTTGCCATCTAGGAGAATGGGTGAAGGGAAGGGAGGGAGAAAAACTTGGAACACAAAGTTTTGCAAGGCTGAATGTTGAAAATTATCATTGCATGTATTTTGAAAAATAAAAAGCTATTATGTTTTAAGAATATTTGAGCTGGAAGGGACCTTAGAAGTCATTCAGTTCAGCTTTACCATTTTACAGATGAAGAAACTGAAATTCCCAGCAGTTTAATGTGTAGACAAAGACACACAACTAGTAGCAGAACCAGAGCTAGAATCTAGCTAGAATCTAGGTCTTCTTTTGGCCAAGATACGTTCTTTGTTTTTGTTTGTTTTCTTTTATTGGGTCCTTACTCTTGGGTAAAAAGGGGAGTTATTTGAGATAATCCCTTAGCCATCATTACTTTTAATTGTACTATCAGTCAGTTAACCAATAAGCTTTTTTTTATTGGGGCAGCAATTTAGTGAAGCAGATAGAGGATCTGAGCTCAGATTCTGCTTCAGTCACTTACTAACTTCTCTTAGTTTCCTCATCTGTAAAATGGGCACGATAAAACTAGCACCTCTCTTAAAGGATTTTCAAGTGGCTTTCTTCAGCAGTGAGATGATTCAGATCACTTCCAATGATCTTATGATGAAGAGAGCCATCTACACCCAGAGAGAGGACTGAGAACTGAGTGTGGTTCACAAAATAGCATTTTCACTCTTTTTGTTGCTATTTGCTTGCATTTTATTTTCTTTCTCATTTTTTTTCCTGTTTAATTTGATTTTTCTTGTACAAGATAATTGTATAAATATGTATGCATTAAATAAAAGAAAAAAAAGGATTGTCAAGTGAATTAGATGAAATAGTATTTATAGAGTGCTATTGTCAATGTGGTCATCATCATCTTAGCTATTATTATCTTAATATATGGTAGACATTTTGCTGGAAGTAAAAAGACAAAAGTGAAATGGTCTGTGCCCTCAAGGTGTTTAATGTTTTATTGGGGGAAATCACGTGCGCACGCGCGCATGTGTGTGTGTGTATACCCACATGTGTGTACATATGTGTGTACATAATTGTACATGTTTGTGTATATATGCAATATATCTGTATGTATAAACACACACGTATGCACTGTGTTTATATACATGTATGCATATATGCTTACATACATAAATACAAATACACACATACATTTTCAGGGGATGCACTATTGCCATGAAAGTAGATTCATTTTTGTTGTGAACGCTCTGCAGCATTGCTTGGAAGAGAGACGACTATGATATAAAGAAGGAGAAATTGAAGAATAAAGAAGAAATCCTGGGAAAGGGGGATCATAAGGTCAGAGATATAGAGCACGACGGGGATCCTGGAAGCCAGTTAGTCAAACCTGACTTACATATCACAGCAAAGTCCCACAGACAGACAGCAAGTGACTGAGGCAGGATTTGAACCCAGGGTCATCCAACTTCAACTCCATTTCTCTTTCCTCTGTAATCTTGGCGCCTGTCAACATTTCTTCTGGTTTGGGAGGATTTTTCCCATTTAATAAGAGGGTGTTTACCTTTATTTGAGGATATCCTTTCTCCATAGATTTCCAGCCTTCAGTCTCCCTTTGGTGCTGATTCCTGATCTTGGACAGCCATCATTTGAAATGTATTGTTCTCCAGTGGCAGTTTAGCTAAGAGAGCATAACAGAATCATCAAAGTTTTCCTTTTTAAAAAAGTCCAATAATGTCTGACCTTTTATCATTTGAATAGTTCTTTCTCACCTTGTCACACCAAAGGGCCTCTGATGGGTTTGATCTAGCTGGGATGGAAAGCTGGGGCTTTCTCTAGAGACACTTAGAGATGACAGTCTCCAGTTAATATTCATATGTAAATTAGTTTTCTTGGCACTTGAACTTTGAGATCATGTCATGAATCTATTGAACAGCGAGGTCCTTTAGCATTCTTATGTGACTATTTCTGAGGAATTCTGCCGTACTTCTTTCTAATCATTAAAAAGGCATAGCCTTGTTTTAAGTGGTGTGCCCACTGTATGGGGACAGACTTGACATGCTGAGCAGGGAAATGATGTCAAATTTCTCTTCCTTCAGGTTTGCAAGAACAGTGCTTTAGACTTTCAAGAATAGGAGCTTTGAAAGATAACTTTGTCTATCCAGACATCTGCATATGGATGTGTACAGATGAGGTCTCAGAAAAACAATGGACAAGGGCAGGGGATTGGGAGTAGCTGACAAAAGTCCGGTGGGAATATGAGAGGGAAAACTTTTTCTGCTTTGTTTTATGATTTTTATTCTGATAACCAGTCAATATTTTCATTAGACATATGCTGTATTTCTTTAGGATTAGAGCCTCTGCCTTTGTCAAGGGAAACGATGGTTTGTTCTTTGGAAGAAAAGGATTGCTTTCTGAAATAAATGTGTTAATAGAATGCTAGCCTGAAGAAAACAGACATGGGGTGGATTGTTTTCTGTGCTGCTGCTTTACCAAACACGCTGTCACTTCAAATGGTCAACCATTAACCCTGCCATTAGACAGGTTATCTTGGCAAGCATATGTCCTATCATTAACGTGCCCTCCAAAGTCATATCACATAGAAATACTGTCTTGTATTTAAATAAGACTTATTATACTGAAAAGAATGCTTTCACTTAATATTATATCAGAAGAAGATTCACCAGCTTTATATATGGAGAACAACCTTTTTATTTCCCCAAGCATTTGTGAGATAAAGCACCTACTATGTGCCAGGCACTGGGAGGTACAAAGGCAAAGCACTGATCCTAAAAGTTGGACATTCTATTGGGAAGAACAGCATATGGCATGGATGAGTGCCAGGGAAGTCCAACATGATGTATGTATGGCAAAGGGTTCTTAAGCTGGGGTCCATGAATCTGTGTGTTGTTTTTTTTTTTTTTAAGGTATTTCAAAACAATCCTGTTCCATTATAATTCTAAGGGTTTTATTTTATGTTTTTAAAAACATCATTCTAAGAAGGGCTGTATAGGCTGCTGAAGAGTCCATAGTACATACAAAAGGTTAAGAATCCTGATATATTGGAAGGAATACAGACTTTGGAATGGAAAAACCTAAAACCTAGGACAAGTGCCTCAGTTTTCTCATCCCCAGATTGAGGGGTTATAGCTCTAAGGTTGTTTTTTGTTTGTTTGTTTTTAACTCTAAATCTTGTGGCTCCTGAAGAGGAAATGGATTGCTAAAGAGCTGAGCTTGGTGGGGTTAGGAGTGCTGAGTGGCAGCTTCTGCACACCTTCATTCTCACCCTCTCCATTCTTCTGAAGATGCCCAGGAATTAGAAGGCAGGAATGTCATAGGTGCTGCCATTTCATAGTTGACCAGGTGGGTTACCTGGTTGGTGATTCCTGAATTATCTCATTTGATCCTCAGAACTGTCCTATAATACATATTGGGTAGGTATTTCTATCCCTATTCTGGACTAGACCTACCTAACTCAGACCAAGTCCAATGGTTTAGACCAGGTCTTCTTAAACTTTTTCCACTTACAATGCCCAAAAAATTTTTACATGACCCTGGGTACATAGGTATATAAAATAGGTTACAAATCAAACATTTACTGTTAATAAATCATAACTTCACAATCCCTGCAGGTTGCAAAACCCCATGTGGAGTTGCAAACCACAGTTTAAGAAGCTGGGGTTTAGACCATTAGGTGGAACTGGAACAAAATGAGGCACTCATAGACTGTCTAATATTTAATGCTAGCAAGAGGCAGCCCTGTTCATCTCCATGTGGAATTGAATCTGATTAGAAGGCTCTGCTGACTCATTTCCTTGGCATCGTTACATATACCTAGTCTAGAGCATATGGCTACCAGCGGACCAGGCTTTTCCTGTCCCAAGCAGCCCAGAACCTTCTCCAGGGGCTCAAATGACCTCTACTCCTCTTGAAACAAATCAAGGCTCAGGTGTGATTTCCCTACCTGTCAGGGGAGAACTAGCCCATCCCACGTGTTAAGGACCCTAGTCATCGTGGCTCCTACCACAAGTCCTGTCTGGCAGATGAGGAAGCTCATACTCAGAGAGATTGTGGCTTTCTCAAAATAATAACACAGCTAACTTGTTGATAGAAGTCAGACTTCCTGACTCCTAGCCCAGTACCCCTACCGCAATATCACATACCAGCATCATATAAACACTCAGTGTTCACAGAAAAAATAACACTTAGGCAGCTTATCCACAAACATGCCTCTCTTTGAAAGACTTCAACATTTATAAGTCTTCCGTCTGGACCCCATGAAAGACCTCAACATTTCTAAGTCTTCCATTTAGACTCCATGAAAGACCTCAACATTTCTAAGTCTTCTCTCTGGACTCCATGAAAGACCTCAATATTTAAGTATTCCATTTAGACTCCATGAAAGACCTCAATATTTCTAAGTCTTCTCTCTGGACTCCATGAAAGACTTCAATATTTAAGTATTCCATTTAGACTCCATGAAAGACCTCAATATTTCTAAGTCTTCCATGTGAACTCCATGAAAGATCTCAACATTTAAGTGTTCCATTTAGATTCCATCAAAGACCTCAACATTTAAGTCTTTCATTTAGACTGAATGAAAGACCTCAACATTTATGTCTTCCATGTGGACTCCATGAAAGACCTCAACATTTATGTCTTCCATGTGGACTCCATGAAAGACCTCAGAATTTCTAAGTCTTATATTTGGACTCCATGAAAGACTTCAACATTTCTGAGTCTTCCATTCAGACTCCATGAAAGACCTCAACATTTATGTCTTACCTTTAGATTCCATGAAAGACCTCAACATTTCTAAGTCTTCCATTTGGACACCATGTTGTATTTTCTTCATGATGTTGACGAATATCTTTGCTGATCACATATCTCTCTTTTTTATGCCCCTAATGATAATTAGAGAATTGTTGAACAAAATCCCCCATTCCATAACATTTAATAATTTTCCTTGGAACAGACCAGTGAGTTGGGCAGTTGGCCAGGAAGCTGAAACTTGGTGTGTATAGGTGGTTTGTCTATGGCCATATCTGGATAATGGTAAAGGCATTTAATAAATGCTTATTGATTAATTGATGCATGCACTAGTAGTAGGAATATCCACATTAATGAAAATACAGAACCAATGAAGTCTACCTACTAAAGAGACTTTGTACATGTGGTACCAGGAAGATAGGTAGGTACATGTGTGAATGTGCTTTAATGATGCTTTAAATCATTACTGGATGAATATTTGTGTGATCATTAACTTCTACCCTTACATTCACATGCTTTCAGAAGAAGTGTTCAATTAGCTACCTACCATGATTTCTAAATAAGTTTTAATTTAGTAACAGAAGGACATATTGCCTCATGTAATTGGACAGATCTGCTGGTAGCTCTATTTGGAAATACATATGTCATTCATAGAGGTTGAATTAAGCCCTCTTGGCTTAAGAAATTTAACTACTGGGTATAGTGACCAAAAAAAAAAAATAGAGAATTTTCATAGTATGTAAACTAGACAATCCGTTAAGGCGTGTTTTACCTAATGACTTGCCTTCCAATAAAGGAGGGAAATAGGGAAGCTGCTGGATTTTTTTTTTTTTTTCCTATGGACTACAGTGCTGACTTGAAAGCAGGGTTTGCTACTCAGGCTTCAACTAATTGGCTGTCATGCTGTGATGTAATTGTGGGTGTGTAAATGATAACACCTACCTAATCTCTGCTTTAACTAAGAGCATTGTTAATGATCAATAATAGGGTTGTGGTGACAGGTGTGGGTATGTCAGATAATGATGAGTATAGGTTATTTTAAGGAGATTAAATCCATGTAAGAAAAATCATTTGTCTTTGCTTAGAAATGATGCCAGTAAGCGTGGCTAATTAAAACGTAGAGCCAATGTGTTTTGTAAAGAATATGATTTTTTTTAAAATCATAAAACCAAAAGCTAAATGTAGCAATTATTTTGACTTGCCTTTTTTTCCTTCTTACTAATATTTTTTCATTAAAAAACGATAATGAAGCTGGTGAAGTTCAGTTATTTCCCTTTGGGGTATTTAGGACTTTGCACTTTGACCTTCTTGGAAGTGTCTCTGGGAGAAACTGTTGTAGACACGTGTTATACAATTAAATATTCTCTTTCTCCTAATAAGATAAAAAAATCAGATCTCTAGGGATTTTCTTCATATTTGCTGAATCCTTCCCATTTCAGTATAGAAAAGAATATTTTATAGTTAGCCCATTTATTTTTGCCTTCTCTTTTGAAGAATTAAGTAATTGTGGTTTAGAAATCATGAGAGTCAGAGCTGTTTTCTATTTTAATTTAGCTTTGATTCAGATTATGTGGAATTAAGACCGTCTGTACTGTGAAGTCTCATCATTAGTTCATCAATTATTTTGTGGTAAGCAGCTGAGAACCAGCTACAGCGTGAATGGTACTACTATTAAAAAGTGGTTTCCCATTAACTCTCTGAGAAAGAAAACAATAAAACTCCAATTTATCTCTTGTTAGATGGCCCTTATATTCCCTTCTGAATTCCAGAGGCTAGAATTTACTTTCCAAGGCAATCTGTGATTTCAAGGTCAAATAAATAACACTTTGTTTTTCTTTCTTTTCTTTTTCTTTTCTTTTTTTTTTTTAGAAAAAAGGAATCTTCTGTTATTATAGAGCTATTGTCATCCTGATAGATATAAATGGTAGCTTTGACTTTTTGAGCAAGCCCATTTTTAACTGTAAATTAACTCTACTTGACTTAAAAGGGAGATATTATTTCTCACACAAAATTCAATATTCTGTTTCCTGCATTATTTGAATTCAGTTTCTTACTGTCCTCTCTTCCCACAGATTAAAAGTTCATCATGGGTTGGTCTTCAGAATTCTTATAGGAAAGTTCCCAACACTCTGGGAAATAGTTCTACTTGGGGAAAGAACTTACTGAGTGATATAGCCCAAGTAATTAAATATCTTTAGACATGAGGGTCACATTTCTTAGCTATTTCTTTGTTGTTGTTAAGTCATTTTAGTCATATTTGACTCTTCATGGCAGAGATACTGGAGTGGTTTTCTCCAGCTCATTTTACAGATGAAGCAAACAGGGTTAAGTGACGTGCCCAGGATCACACAGCTAGTAAGTGACTGAGGCTGACTCCAGATGGGACACTCAGAGTCCCCTGCAACACTGGGATTTTGTGAAGCATTAGTTGGTATACATACTCCACAACTTGCTAATGCATAAAGACTGTTTGTGTATAGAATCTGCTTTCATTGCACATATTTTTTATAGTTCTGAAGATGCTGTTGCAAACAGTATTTTAAAAAAAAAAACTTGTCAGGTGTGTATGTATGTCTGTGTTTTTCAGATGAGTGTTAAATAATTCAGGACTGTGTGCAATGGGGAGAAAAATGACTTTATAAACTAGGAATGCTGAAAATACAATAAAAGGCTCTGTATTGGAAGTGTGGTAGCATCTGTTCCCTCTTTTTAGTTATGATGGAAACCTGCCTGACCTGTGGTCCCCTTAGATTAGTTCAGGGCAATTTAAATATAAAAGGGATGTGTGTTTTTTCTGTAGTAAACCTGCACTCCAGCACTGTTCTAACGTAATGATACTGACTAGTCCTATGTCACCGGGACTGGCGGCTTAAGACCTTTAGTGAGATTCATTGCCCCATTCTCATCCACCCATGGGGGGCACTGAATCCAAAGTGAGAAAAATCAAATAGGGGCAAGCATCTTTGCAGGAAGGGATGCAGGATGGCAACTGAGAATCATTTGGCGTCTCCAAGATGGATAGGTAAGGAGCTCGTTTATTGTGTGCTGAGCTCTGTGTGAGAGGGATACCTCGTCCAGGTAGGAGCATTCAGACTAATCAAGAAGTGAGAAATCGGGAGGATTGGGAGTGACATGGCCGTGGATTGTGTGTAATTGTTCTCCTTTCTTTCACCCCCTCCCATGTGACAGGGCTTTTTCCAAGAAAAATGGTGTGTTGATGTGAAAATGCATTTATATGAAATAGCTAAGTGTATATAATACAAATGACACTATCACTCAATCCTGAATCCTCTGCAATCTGCGTTCATCTGCCTCCCACTCCGAAACTGCTCTCTCCAAGGCCTTCAGTGAGCTCAGGTGCCAAATCCAATGAATGGCCTTCTCTGGGGCCTTATCCCTCCTGACCTTTTGGTAACATTATGTGCTGACTGTAGACCCACCCCCTCCTTCCTAATACTCTCTCTGCCCTTGGCTTTGGGAATAATGTTTTCTTTTGCTTCTTTCTTCTTCCCTTTTTATTTTAAATTTCCCAAAATTAAATTTCAAGCAGTTTTGTTAAAAATTTTAAAATCCATCTGACCACTTTTATTTTTAATTTTCCTTTTTAAAAAATGGGCTTGCTACATACCAACAAAGATGATTGAGGACTATATTTGAAACCAGGTTTTTCTAACATATATACCTTTTCCCTGCGTATTAGTTCAAATTTCTCTTTATAATCTCATTATTGCTATGCTTTTCCATGGCCCCTTCTGCCCTTTTTTTTTTTTTTAATGATTCATTAATGTTCTTTTCTTCCCTTTTTTGGTATGATTTTTTCTGCCCACCTTTTCCTTTCTCAGCCCCAGTCCCCCAAAATTCTTATTCATAGTCATACAATAAATGCTCATGTCATCCATTTCTGAAAACGTTTGTCTCATTTTACAGTTTTAGTCCATCACCACTTTACCAAAAGGTAGGAAACATGATTCATTATCAGCCTCCTGGAGTTGTGATTGACTGACCTCTTCTTGATGTCTTTTTCCATGCCAGAGCTTTGTCCTCATAATTCTTTTTTTATTTTTAATTTCTTTGCCTTCTTTCCTTTGGTGATGTCTCCAACTCCCATGTTTTTAGTCATCACATGTAATTCCTGCCAGCATGTCAAACCCAGCATGTTCAAAACTGAACTTATCCCTCTGTCGACACCCCTCTTTTCATCTTATTCATTTCATTTATGGTTCCATGTCCCATGTCATCCAGACTTGAAATCTTTTAGTTATCTTAAATTCTTCCCATCCCATGCTATTCCAGTCTAATCAATTGTTAAGTTTTATAGAATCTACCAATTCTACCAATCTAGTATGTCTGGTGGATCAGTCCCCTCATCTTCATTAATATTGCCACTATACTAGTTCAGAACCTTATCACTTTAGAAAACAAACAAACTAAATCTGTCTAACTTGTCTGTCTATCCTGTCTCTCTCTAGCTCTATTTTTCTGTGCCTCTGTGTCTCTGTCTCTCTCTCCCTTCCCCCCTTTCCCTCTTTCTCTCCCTCTCTCCTCTCTCTCTCTCCCCCTCTCTCCCTCTTTTCCTCTTTTTCTCTCCCTCTCTCTTTCCTTCTACCTCTCCTTTTCCTTCTCTCCCTCCCACCCCCCCACTCTCTGTCATCTATCTATCCTGTCTCAATAGATATCTTTTTAAAAAACATCACAATGATTTTTAGATGTCTTCTCCATTGCCATCCTTGGCCAACCCAGTGAGACTTCCTTATAACTAAAATATGTAAACCAAAATATCATTGAAGCCATTCTGGACAATTTGTACAATATTCCAGGTCCCTAATCCCCAACTTCTGCAAAACAAAAGGGAGAGGAAAATTTCCTTACCTGTTCTCTGAGACCAAAATTGATCAGTGCAATCATACAGCATTTGACTTTGTTGTAATACTGTTTTTATTGTCTCTGACTTCACTCATTCTGCCACTTTGTCCAGTTTCAGTGATCACAAATCTTCCCATGTTTCTCTTAATTCCTCAACTCATCATTTTTTATGGTAAAATATTAGATTTTATATGGTATTATTATATGATATAATAACAGGTTATGGTATAAAATTGAATTTTATACATACATTTATACATACATATCCTAGTTTGTATAGCTATCTCCCAATTGATTGGCACCAACTTTGTTTCTAATTTTTGCTACCACAGAAGATACTGCTATGAATATTTTGCTATACAACAGACTTCTATTTCTGCCTTTGACCTTCTGGAGTATATGCTCATTCATAGATTCTCTTAGTCAAAACAGTTTAGCTACTTTTCTCACACAATTCCTATTATTATTTTTTTTTGAATGACTGGTCTGATTTATAGCTTCACTTACAATGTTTTAAGGTGTCTGTGTTCCCCAAATCTATCCAATATCAACTATTCCTGCCATTTATAATCTTTGCCCATATGTTGGATGTGGAATAAAACTATCAAATTAATCTGCATTTCTCTTGTTATTAATGGCTTGGAGCAGTCATCCATATGGTTGTTTGTAGTTAGCAGTTCTTCCATTGAAAAGCTCTTTTTGTCTTTGAACTCCTTATATACAGAGGAATTTATTACCTCTAACCTGAGCTACTATAATAATGTTCAAACTAGTCTTTCTGAACTCTTTTCTTTTTCTTTTCTTTTTTTTCTCTTTTCTTCTTTTTCATCCATCTTTAATTGTCAAAATAATATTTACACAAACAAATAGGAAGAATATCTGTTCAGAAATCTGCAGTGGTTCCCATCATCTCTGGGATAATACATGAGCTACTCAGCTTAAATCTGTAATCTGGCTTGAATTTCTTTCCATCTTTATTATTCTGTCTCACACATTCTTTGTTTTATTCAAATAGTGAAACTTGCTTGATCTTTTACTTGATGCTTCTGCTACCATTCATGAGGGCCATTTGGCCCATGTCCTTCTTTATCTCTCCTTTCAGAAGCTTTCTCATTCAAGACTAGCTCAGGTACCATTTCTTCTTTTTAGATCTCAGAGACCATCTGAAAACTAGCCCATACTTAGACAATAATCCCATTTCTATCATACCTGGAAAATAATCTTTCAACCCTTGCTGAAGGATCTTCAGTGAGAAGAAACTCTGTACCTCTGGAAGCATTCCTCATTTGTATAGCTCTGATTGTTTGGAAGCTGTTTCTTATTATTGTTTTAAATTTTATATTTATTTATCTGTATGATGATCAATTCTGATGGACATGGTTCTCTTCAAAAATGAGATGTTTTAAACCAGTTCCGATGATCTTTTGATGAAGAAAGCCATTTGAACACAGACTGTGGGAACTGAGTGTGAATAACAACATAGTATTTTCTCTTTTTTGTTATTATTTGCTTGCATTTTGTTTTCCTTCTCAGTTTTTTTTCTTTCTAAATCCGATTTTTCTTGTGCAGGAAGATAACTGTATAAATATGTATACATATATTGGATTTTCATATATTTTAACATATTTAACATGTATTTGGACTACCTGCCATCAAAGGGTCAAATTTGAAAAATTACCCATGCATATGTTTTGCAAATAAAAAGCTTTAATTAAAAAAAAAAAGATGTTATCCAGGAATTGTATGTTTAAGAAGAAGACATAGGAGAATTTATATACCAAGGCCTGGGGATGATGGATAGGCAGGCCAAGTGCTATACCCTGATACTGTATCGATGTCAGAAAAAAATAAAAAAATAAGGAAGGCCTCCTGTGGTCAGTTGGCCCTCCTGTGGTGAATTTATGGGAGGACATGGATAACAGGTGCAACAGGGTGGGAAGGCACAAATGGTTTGTGGGATAACATCATCATCGGGATCAGAGCTCCATTGAAGGATTTAATTAGGTGACTTGCTTATCACTGGACTATGCCCGGTATAAAACAATCTGTCTTCTGTGAAGGATTATATAAACATCCTTGGATTTTTCTCAGCATTTCCTGATGGCAATGCAGCATTAAACAATAACACCAGTCATATTCAGGGATTACCCAAATCATCAATTAGGGAACCACAGAGTTTACAAGATCAAGTATAGTTTCCTTCTTGGCAAAACTTGGTTCACACACTCAGGCCCTAAGTCCCAAGGAAACAAGATCCCTTCCGTAGATATGGGAAATGGTTACAGTCACATCCACACAGATTATAGCATCGTTGTCGGACGGGGAAAGCATGGGAACACCTGTTTTGGCATATTAACTTTAAAGCCTCCTGCCTCGCTGCAGCAGTTTTACAGATCTGCCCAGAGAAACTATAAAAGTTCATTTAAAATTCACAAAATTCCACTCGGGTGTCTCTCTGTGCACCCCGCGTATCATTGCTGTGGCGTGTCTGGGGCACATTGAATTATAGACCTTTTCATGGACTTGACATCAATTGTATATTGATTGCTTTGAGAAGACACTGGGGCTGCTGAGCCTCCCATGATCACCATCATCCCGGCTGGGGTTAGGCAAACCTCGTAGCATTCTTAATGGCCTTTTTAGCTTTTCACTTTTTTTTTTTTTTTCATGATTACTCAAAGTTCATTTTTTGATCTGTATAGTTTCTACTCGATGAAATAAGGAAGTAGAAAAGGAGAAAAGGAAAGGGAAAAAAATAAAAAAAAAGTATAATCAAAGTGGTTTGTGGGGTTTTTTTTCTTTTGGAGGGGGCAATAACCAAATGACCCTTTCAGATATCAATCAATCACCATTTATTAAACTTTGCACTAGAAATTCTTCTAAGAGCTGGGGACACAAATAGAGAGGCAAAACAGTCCCTGTCTTTCAAGTATATTCTTCTTCCCCTAATTTTACAGATCAAGAAACTTCTCCAGGGAAGGGTCTTTCCTCCTAGTTCTAAATCTATGACTTTTATAATTTCTCTGACATTGTTTGGACATATCTAAACTTTATTTGATGCTGAATATTCAAGATACCAGCACAGATAGATACTGAATTCAAATGCAGCTTCTGTGATCCTGAGCAAGTTTGCCTCAGTTTCCTCAGCTGTTAAAATGAGGTTAATAACAGCATCTACCTCCTAGAGTTGTCATGAGTCTCAAATAAGATAATATTTGTAAAACGTTTAGCACAGTATCTGGTACAAGGTAGGTGCTATATAAATGCTTATTTTCTTCCCCATTGTAATGTTGGGTTTTTTTTTTTTTGGACAAAATCCAGTTTTTGATGATTTATTTTACAACTTTGTTTCTAGTAATCATTTGTTTGGGGCAAAAGGGTGGGCTCTTTGTGATTTACTAATCACAACTGGTGAATCACTAACTAGTCATAGTAGGCAAATTAATATATTTCTGTGTCATCTGTTATATACATTTTTGTCTGATCATAGTGTTGGTTGCTGACTCATAGTCTTTGAAGATAATATAGGAAGTTATTGTAAAGGGGAGAAAATGGGCAAAAATAGTTCAGGGATTCAGGCTTTGGCTGTTACACTAAATGCATTTGATACTTTTCCAGAGTCCCCATAGAATACATGCTTAGTGCTGACAGATGTATCTGGAATCTGCCTTTTATATGGTATTTAAACTATTTTTTTCTCCATTTTATTTTTTAAATCTTTCTAAAAATTCTTAATTTTAAAAACACCTACTAGATAAAGCATTTCCATAAAAAGAGAGAAAAAAATAAAGATTGTTCATGAAACTTTGAGTCTATCCCCTATGGCTTTGACTTTTCTTTTTTAAGTATAAAATAATTTTGGCATGTAATTTTCAAAACTATCCTTGTTTGTGATTCCTTCTGACATTTTTTCTTTGTGTTAAAAAGTTTCAATGATGCTTTTTTCTTTTTTCATTTTTTTATCCATATACCACCTCTTCCTTCATTCTTCCCACCTTCTCCAAACTGGGAAAAAAAACAAACTTATGAAACTCTTGTTTAAAATACACATATACACATATATACATACATACACACACACACTTACATAAATATAAACATAAAACAAAACAAATTCCATAAAAGCTACGTCTGGAAATATATCTTACTTTGCTGTTGTTCCATAAAGAAGTAGGTAATGTCCTTCTTCATTGGTCCTCTAGAATTGTGGTTAATTATTGAATTGATCTGAGTTGTTTAAGTCTTTCAAGGCTGTTTATATTTACACTGTTTTTTTGTTGCATAAATCATCCTCATTTCTGCTTATTTCACTCTACATCAATTCACATAAGTCCTGCCAGGTTTCTCTAAAACTGTCCTTTTCGTCATTTCTTATGGAACATTTGTATCCCATTACATTCATAGACCATAATTCGTTCGGTCATTCTCCAGTAGATGGGCACCCTTTAGTTTCTTGTCTTTACCACTTCAAAAACAGAGACTATAAATATTTTTGTACATATGGATTCTTTTCTTCTTTCTTTGATCACTTTGGGGTGCTTTCATTTAAACCATTTTGCTAACAGTTGCTCATTTCATCAGCTCATCATAAAACAATGGATAGCCTGTCGTACGTTCTTCTCCATTTGTGAAAATAGTGCTGTGTTGCAGTCATCCTAGCTCCTTGTGTTGGTGGTGATTTCAAGAACATGAGTTGTAATTAATCTTGACTTTTATTGTTTAATGTTATGTATAATCAGATCTAGGGCAAAAAGGGGACTTAGAAGCCATGTTGCCCACTACCCATTTTATAGATGATACCAAGCACTAGAAAGATTAAGGTTCTGCCACAAGCCCAAATCTCTGCACTATTTTTTCCTATTTCCCCCTCTTTTCAACATCTTATTATATTGCATTTAAAGATTGTGATTCAGTGATGGATACTGAGTGTGACTGGACAAATTTGTGCATGATAAATGACACAACAATGAACCTGTTTGCCCCCTATGCTTGGCTAATGTCTCCCAGTGCCCAGAGTCTTAGCATTGGTTGTCCAGAGTTGGGATTTGAGACCAAATGCAACATTTTTGCCTTATTACACTGCCTCTCCATAGGTGGTGCTAACAAAACTTTCTGTCCAAGGTTTTGAGCCTTGCAGAATAATTATATAAAGTTAGAGACTGAAATAAGTTGAAAGATAATCTTATCCAAATTCTTCCCTTTACAGAGTAAAGTGACTTGCCCATATGCAGCTAGTAGGTATCTTAGAGATGATTTGAATCCAGCTCTTTCATGACTCCAAGTTCATTATACTGGAATAATGGAGGTAAGGGGGAGGGGAGTAATTCTATGAATAAGCTATGATTTAAAAGGGAAAAAAAAAAAAGAACTTCCTCCCCCAAATACCTGTGGCATGATGTATTTCCTGCCTTTTAGACATAGAACTATTGATTTTCAGCATTTCTTTCTTGTCTTCTCTCAGCATAATATAAGTACATGACCTGGGAGGGATAATACATTAATTTTTCATCTGGCTTTGTTTGAAGTAGATAAAGGAAAAGCCCTTTTGTAAGATCAACTTACTGGGCCCAAGAATTTCCAGTGATCTCCCTGCTTATGAAAGTTTTTCCCTAGGCTGAATATTTTCACCTCATAACAGTAGCACATGGCCGTGTTGTGCCAGACTCAATCCAACTTCCCCTTCATTTCATATTAGCTTTCTAGAAGTGATGGGAAAAATAGTCATTCATGTGGCATCTCAAAATGTTTGTTGTCTGTAGTAATAACAGATGGCCGAATAGTTTTCACATGCCGGCCTGCGTTTCTTATACCGCAGTGCAATGTGGAAGCCATCACCGGGCCTTTCAAATCTCTCAACTCTCCATGTGCAGTGCAGTTGTCCTGGAGGAGAATATATCAGGTGAGGATGTGGCTGATTTCTTCTGGGCACCATCCTTGGAACTGCAGCGAGGATGGCTTTACAGTAACTATTAATGGCATCCCCTTGTTTTAAAGGGAGATGGTATTTAGATGCATTTATGTCCCTGATAAGTCATTAAATAAATGATTAAATACTCAGAAGTGTACCACAGGAATGTGAAATCCCTGGCGAATCATACCAGAAAGGCTCTTTCCCCCTAAAGAATTTCCCGAATCCTTAACATCTGTTTTGAGATTAAATAGTTGATTTTGTTGTTCATTTTTGATGTTGTTTTATTTACCTATCACTTTCATTTTGGTTGAAGGAAGAAAGGATTTAATACCAGGAACTACAAAGAAATGGAAGGGCTACATTCAGTGTGAGTGATTAAGGCTTTCCTCTGGGGTGTTATTTAGAATAATTGCATGTGCTGCAAATTTTTTAACCAAATAAAACATGTTCCATGCATCTGTTAGTATATCTGAAGTCATGTAATCTTAAGCCAGTTCAGGTAGTTTTCTTCAGGTCAGGCAACAGCACAGAGGGGCCAAATCAGCTTGCAGACCACTTCTTTTATCATTAAAGTAGAAATCTTCAGGGACCCCAGAACCTCTTTGAGGATCCCTTTTTTCTGTTTCTAATAATAGCTGTGTTTTGGGTCCAGATGCTGCTTTTGGTCCCTTTTGAGGACTTAATATAAACTTAAGAGTCAACCTCTGTTACATTGCCTACCTTAGGGGATCAGCATATAAATTCCCTCCAATGGAAAAAATGGCAACTCATCCATACTCTCATAGTTTCTAGGACTCTTATTTGTGTTTGCCCATGAGGTTCCAGTCAATGTTGTGGGCACCTTCCTCCACATCTCCTGGCTTTGCTTGGTGATTTATCTCTTGTTCTTCCCAGGTGCTGGTCCCTCTTGCTGGTCTTGCATTTCTGATATATCCTTAATACCCCTTTCCTAGTCATTTGTTCTAGCCTACTCACACACACCAGGTGCTTCCCCATTGTCCTTTGCATGACATGCAATTTGAATTCTTTAACATTCATGGAGACTGTGGTATTCACTCCATGTCTTGTAGCCATACCTCATCACGAAGGAAGAATTGATGTTCACCAGCTACATCTTTGTTTCAGGGAGAAAGGAGGTCATTTCAAGCAGTAAGCAATTTTCCAAAAGCCCATCCAAATCCAAACCCAAATATCCTAGCCAGATTCTTTCTCCTACTCAGTTCTGGTCCTCGTTTCTTATTTCCCTCCAGAGACTCTCTACCCACCATGCCAGGCTACCCCTATAGGAATAACCTCATCGTGATGCAAACTCCTATTTCTCCAGGACCCTTAATGTTTTTAAAACATTTCCCTCAAACCCACAAGGTAGGGAATGCAAAGTCAGCCTCATTTTACTGAGGGGGATGTGAAGCCAAGGGGGAGCAATCGACCTTTTCAAAATCACATCCCTCTTAAGCAGCATGGCCAGGGATTTTGACCCAAATTCCCCAACTCCCAAGGTAGCAACTTTCTATCCACTAGAACTCGAAGCCTCCCAAGACTGTGGACCTATTGCCAGTTTCTCCCAGGCCTGTTGTGGTCAGTATTCTCTAAACTGGCAGACTCTGGTATTTCTTATTTCTTTAGTCCACAGCCAGGACCAGCTGTCTTGGAGTTTCTGTTGTGCCCAGGAACCTGAAGGTGCAGCCCTTTTAATCCAACCAAAAAGGCCCTTTCAGCTCGTGCCTGAGCCGGGCTGAACGATTAGCATTCTTCTGCTGATGACTTTGATAGGAATGAGTTATGAAAAGCACAATAAACCAATTCCAGTTAACTGCCTAAGCCTTTTACCTTTCCTCTTCTCTCACTTTGTATAGTAAGGGCTCCCTTCTTAATGAGGTCATTTATCCTGCATAGCAATGAGATTGTCTCCTGGTAATACATTCTCCTCTCGGGGAGCTGAGCCTCCGAGGGGCAGGGCAGCCTCTTCGAGAATTAGCCTTTTAACTGAGGGGGGACCTTTGTAGCATGTCATAGCTTTCATTCCTATCTCTAGTTTGATTTTTCAAGGATGTTTCTAGTGAGAGAACTGTGTAGCTCAGCTTTGCTTCTATAGCTCCTTAGCAGTAGTGAATATTAATTCATGGGGGGAGAGCGTGGGAGGGTGTAGGGGAGTGCTGGAAGAACCTGCTGGTTTGGGAGGGCTTTTTGGGTATTTGATTTTGAGAGTTGCAATCAACCCACAGTTGAGTAAAAAGTACAAAAGAGGGGTGGGAGGAATTGATGGCTCAACAGTTTCTTAATACATTTGCAAATCTCATTCAACTCATTGCAGATATTTTTCTCATTAATATCTCCTTATCTCAAACTTACTCTTATTAGATGCTCATATTGCTCAAGGCCTACCCAGGCCTCTTGGCTCATAGGTAGAATAATTGCTAGATTAAGGGGTATAATTTGAGGTTTAATGAGAAAGCCCTTTATTTCAAAATATTCCTGTTGGTCTGTTGCCTAATTCGAGGGACTTAGATTTGTCCTTTATAAAACTTCAAATTGGGAGAAGGAGAAAAGAGAGATACTGAGTTATTTTCTGTCTTATTTCAAAATTTTAAAAGACTATTGACAAAATGGAAGACATTTTAGAAGCCATTCAGTTCAACTGGTACCTGAATAGTCCCTCCCTCCTATGATATGGTCATTGCTGCAAATGGTTGGCTAGCCATTGGCTTGGTCTTCAGCCTAAATCTGTCTTTAGCCAACCTCCAGCCATTGGTCCTATTTCTCTCCTCTGGGTCAAGCAGAAAAACTTAATCGCTCTTTCAAGTGACAACCCTTCAAACAATTATAGTCTGGTGCAGCCCCTCCTTCAGATCTTTTACAATCTAAAAACATACCTATTTTTCTCTAATCCTCATAAGTCATAGTTTCAAGACGCTTCACTCGTTTCTATGTTCAGCATTCCTCCCACCTCAGGTGTTGCTGGGTTTCTGAGGTGATTGGTAGAATACATTTAACTAAATATGTAAATATTCATTAAGTATCAACTTGGGGTCTGGCAGTGTTTCCCTGTGGTTGGAGAAACAAGTCTAAAATGTATTAATTACACCATTAGAAAAATAGAATAAGTAAGTGTAGAATGGAAGGTTCTAGTTGACATGAAGTTCTTCCTGACACCAAGCCTAAACTAGCATCTTGGTTGCAACAGAAAAGGCTGGAAATGCAGTGGGAGGCAGGGGGTGATGGATGGATGGAGGGACTCTAAATGAGGACTGGTGGTACAAATAATTCAAGTTTTGTTTCTAAAGGAGGAGGTTTAATAGCAGTGTAGAAGCTGGAAAAGGAAATGATGAAGATGGTTGAGGGAAAAGGCATTTGAGTTTATGAAGGTGGGAGATTGAATCTCAGGTGGAGAAATTTAGTGGAACTTGAGGAAAAGTTGAAGAACATTATTCATCTGATGAAAAGGGAGTTAATCTGAACAAGAAAAAAAGACTAGAAGGGATTTCAGGAAATTTCAAAGAGATTATGTTTAGTCCAGAAAGATAAATAAAAACAAAGTAGACTGGTAAAACCTTAGGAGGTAACTTGGAAATACCTACAAGCAGTTTGAAAAAACAGAATTGAGACTCATGGAAAGCAAGGAGAATTTTTGGTGACTTAAATTGAGGATTTGCATTTCTTCCAGTTTTAAAAATTAATTTATTTCAGTGAACGTACATTTATTTTCTTTTTCTCCCACCTTCTACCTACCCCTAATGGAGGGGGGCAAAGCAATAGTAAAATTGATGTACAAAATATGCATCGTCCAACAAAGCAAATTCTCACATTGCCTATACCCAAAGATGCATGTCTTCTTTTTTTTCAGCAGGTGAGCAGAATTCTATGTCACTAATCTTCTGGAATTGTAGTTGATCAGAGTTTATAAGTCTCTCATAGTTGTCCATTTTTATGATCTTATTATTCTATAACTTGATTCTGCTCATGCTCACTTCAGTTTGTATCATTTCATACAATTTTTCCTTCTCTGAAATCATCCCCTTCATTATTTTTCATGGCACAGTAGCATTCTATTACTTTCATATGCCATAATTTCCTCCACTACTCCCTGATGACTAGCCAGTCACCACCTCAGTTTTCAGTTCTTTGTCACCACAAAAAGAGCTGCTATAAATATTTGTGTATATATAGAACCTTTTTAAAGTAAAAGCTGCTTTTGTGTGTTAAAGAGTTCTAGAAGGATCCTTGAAAAGCTCTGAGGGGTGCTTCTCTACTATTCCAGGTTATGAAAAACCATGAAATCCAGAAGTCAGGTTATAATGGAAAGACAAAGTATGAAAAGGGTTTGAAGTGGAAAAAGAAATACTGCCTCATGAAACCACATAAGTATTTTTTTTCATTTTTAGACCCCACATTGTGATGGAGCCTAGAAAAGGATATCTGAGTTGATAAAGGATCTTGAGTCCATGTTGTAGAAAGATCATTGGAAGAAAATGAATATAATTACTCTGAAGAGAAGATTCAGAGTCCTCAAGAATTTGAAGGACTATCTTGTTCTCTTTGGTACCAGAGGGTAAAATTAGGAATAATAAGTGATAGTTTCAAAGAAGTAAATTTGGGTTTGATATCTGGTTTCATTAGTGGTTAAAGGTATCCAGAAAGTGTCTAGATGTCTTAGGAGAAAATAGGCTCTCACATCATTGGGTGATTTTTGTATATGTTCTCATGGGAATTCTTTTGGGTGCCTTGGATTAGATGGATACTTACAGTGTCCTTCCTAAAATGTGGTGTCCAGATTTGGTTTAATTAAGGCAGAATTCAGTAGATCTGTTGATTCTCAAATTCTGGATGATTCATATTGAGTTTATAGTCACTTAAAACCTCAGGAATCTTTTTTAAATAAACCAATGTCTAGCTTTACCTCTCTCATTTAGTTTTTGTGAAGTTGATTTTTTTTTAAAACTTGTACAAGACTTTATATTTATCATAATTACATTTCCTCCCATTGGATTTGACCCAGCATGCTACTAGCCTGTTGAGATTTTTTTTGCCCTTGACTTTCTTCCTTCCAGTTGACATCCCACCATCTTTGTGTGTCAGTCTACAAATAGGGATGATTGTGACATCAAATTTGTTATCCAAGTCACTGATATAACATGATGGCAATTGTATTAGTTACCTTCTTAGACAGCTTTCATGAACTGCTGTGTTCTGTATAAATTGCCCCCTCAAAACAAATAAACTTAAAAACTCTTGATGGCTGATTTGCCTCATTGGACCTAGCCTGAAAGCCTAACCAGCCATTGAGGTACTCTGAAATAGGTAATCAGATATGTATACATGTATTGTATTTGTCATATAATTTATCCTATCTAGCATGTATTAGATTACCTGTCATCTAGGGGTGGAGGGTGGGGGGAAGCTTGGGAAAAAAAAGTTTTTTTGCAAAGGTCAATGTTGAAAGGTCACTCATGTTTTGCAAATAAAAAGCTTTATTAAAAAAAAAAACCAGAATCCCACAAAAAAAAAAAAAAAGAAATAGGTAATCAGAGTCACCTCTGTCCATTTAAGAAGCATTGGTGGAGGGCATCAGTGGAATCATTACATTTTAATGGGGCAACTTGGGTCAAATTCTTTCTAAAGGCATTTGAGAGAAGTCTGGAGAAATAGATTTAGGGAACAGGTCAAGCCTGGATGGTTGACTCTAGGGACACAAGGGCATCCAGGTCCTGGGATTTTGATGGGGGGAATGTGTAGGGAAGATTAAAGGGAACAAATGGATAAATAGACAGTGAAAGGGAAAGTGATAGGGGGCACCTAGGGCAAAATCTGATACCTGCATAATTTTTCCTAGTCCTGCATATATGAGAAATGCAACCAATTACTGTATTTTCTTCCTACTCTTTCCTTAGCCATTATTGATTTATTCTAGTAACACATATAATCTAGGTTTGACTATAACTGATTTTTTTTTTTACATTCCTTGACCATTAAAGGAAATGAAGTTCCAAGTTAATAATTTTTGGAGTATATTCTCATCTGATTTATTTATTTATTTTCTTCAACTAGATGCAGAAATTTTGTGTAATAAGGTAATTGAAGGAGGGAAAAGCCTGCTTAAATCTGATCATTATTCTTCCCTAGTATAGTTTGTAATTTTTAATGCTAAAATAGTATTTACTCAGGGTCTCTATGCAGTCTGAATTTTTATAATGCTTTTGTAGAATATAAAGAAACATAACTCATATATAGTTTTTAGAATCATTTACCTGCTCATCACCTTATTTCAATGTTATTTTTCAAATTAGTTTGAAAGAAAGAGTAGAAAGCCATAGCGAAATCATCCATCCTAACCTAGGAACTTGTAGGTGAGAGGGAGGGATTGTTATAAATTTGTGGATGTGAAGAATTAACTGGAATTGGTGATTGTTTTTATTTTTGTTAATTTTTTTTTCTTTTTTTATTATTTTTATATTGTGAAGTACTGAATTTGAATTCTATAATAGAATAAACATTTATGATGTACCTTGTAATTATCCCCTCATAAAAATTATTAAAATCAAATCAGTATAAAAAGTACATGTTTAACCTATACTGGATTACTTGCTGTCTAGGGGGAGAGGGAAAAGAAAGGAGAAAAATTTGGAACACAAGATTTTGCAAGCGTGAATGTTGAAAATTATCTTTGCATGTACTTTGAAAATAAAAAGCTGTTATTAATTTTTTTAAAGTACAGGAGAAATATTCCTCTTTTAATAAACAAACTAAGTGTTTCATCTTAGACAACCTCTCTCCAAATCTCCTTACAAGAATATCTTCCTGCCCCATGCTGGTCCTTAACCTGCTAGTCTGATCCTTTGTTGTTCATTCATTTTCATTCTGACCAACTCTCCATGACCCTTGACAAAATCACTAAAGTTTTGCCATTTTCTTCTTCAGCTTATTTCACATGATGAGGAAATTGAGGCAGACATGGTGATGTGGCTTGCCCAGAGTCACAGGTCTACTCCTCAGCTAATGTATGTGAGCTGGTCAGAGTAGAGAGAACATCATTATTTCAGGGATGCTGTGACACTGTGGATTTATTTGAGGATTCTGCCCATGAGTTTCTAATTATATCTATGGTTGCAGAAACACAAACTGTTCTCCTTGCATTCACAAATCAGAAGAGCATGATAATAGCTCAGATAGGGATGTTCTCAAGTATGTCTCCCTCTCCCCTAAATTACTATTAGTACCATGTAGCCCCACAACATGTCTTCTTCTTGATCAAGAATGAGTACCCTTATTTAGGAACAGCCCAATATCTGATCACCCAGCCAAGCACGTGTCTACCAGCCTGGGTCCAGTTTTTAAGCAGCTAGAGGTCTTAAACTCAATGGAGGAGTTTCCATGCCTACATCCTCTGTACTATATAGTACACAAGAATGTTGCAGTATCTAGATATTTGGCCTGATTTTGCCAAGAAGAAAAAACTAATTTTCTTACCCTTTGGAAGTATATTCTCTCTCACAAGACATTAGATACCTTTCTGTGACTAAAGAAGTTAATTTGCTAAATGACTATCACTGATGTGAGGAAAAAGTCAATGTTCCTCCACAGATGAGTGTTATTTCCTTCTTGTTGCTAGGATCAATGTCTACTTTTCTTGCCCCTCCTCCTTCCATTCCTCTCTGCCTCTCCCCAGATACTCAGTTTTGATGGCTATCATATTCCTTATCATCTTCTTTTTGTATTTTTTATTTGCAGTCTTTTTAAGCCCACAATAAGATCTTTTAAATTGTTGAAATGGGACAGTTATACATAAAGTCTTTGTTTGAAGATGACCTAAGACTCTCTTTCACTGGCTTGATTTCTTTGCCATAGTCAGCTCCCTACATTCCATTATTTATGATTTCAGCTTCTAAAAAGTCATTTAGAGAGTTAAGAAATTAATTTTGTTAAATTGTATTAAGCTTTGATTTCTAAATGAGGTTCAAGATGAAGCACTTGGTTTGGGTATGAAAAGGAAATATTCCTTCACCTTTTAATACTGATATGATGTTAATAATTTTCTGTGAAAGGTGGTTAAATGGTACATCAGATATGCATTTTTTTACTCTGTTATTGAATTCAAGTTCAGTGCTTTACAATATAAAAATAAACACCAATCCTGGTTGATTCTCCACATTCGACCATTTCATAACAATTCCTCCCTCTCTCTTCCCTTTTCTTCTCTGAAAATACTATTGGGGTTTCATCCAGCTTAAACAAACAATTTATTAAATTCCTCTGGAGAAGCTGAGGGCCAAAGAATACCAGGTTTCATGCTGTTCCCCTTAGGAAGTGATGTGCTAAGTGTGTGATCCCATAGCTCTTTCACTAAGTGGTTTATGCCATTCCATGTATTTATCAAAAGGAGTAAGTCTCTTTACTGAACCATTAGTTATGCTGTGGGAGGCAAGTAATAAGAGCTTAACAAATGCTATTTTCATTTATTCATATATTTGAAGAACTAATTGTCCTCTTAACAGTGTTTCTTCCTATATCTGTTTTTATGTATCTGGGAGTTTGGGTTTTAGAGCTGTGAGGATTTGACTAGATAATGGGAACAGATATCTTCTAGGTTTTCTTTCCTCTCCCTTCCCCTTCTGAAAACTTGCGACAGTCCCATTGCACTCCAAATTAAGCTCCTTCCCTGTTGACTGAAATGTTCCTTAGAACCAAGGCCTTTAAATCCCCCTAGGTATCATTCCTTTTGTCACATTCCACATCTGGTGAAAATAACTTCAATAATCCCTCATATATTGTTTCAGATACCATGGGAAAGCCTGTGGGTGGGAGAGCTTATTCCTTTTCACATTTCAGAGGGCTGGAGAACTTAGTGCTAAGATGGATTTTAAAGATCAACTAGCACAACCGCTTCATTTTACAGATGAGGAAACTGAGACAGAGAAATCAAAAGGGTCTTGTGTAAGATAGTACAGGTCCTGGAACAAAACAAGGCTTCCCACCCAGGCCCAATAACCTTAGATCTACTCTTTATGCTGTACCACATGTTTGTGGACTATGTGTATTGCTGCTAGGATCAGTCAGTCTACTTTTCTTCCCCCTCCTCCTTCCATTCGTCTCTGCCTCTCCCCAGATACTCAGTTTTGATGGCTATCATATTCCTTATCTACTTTTTGTATTTTTTTATTTGCAGTCTTTTTAAGCCCACAATAAGATCTTTTAAATTGTTGAAACGGAACAGTTATGCATAAAGTCTTTGTTTGAAGATGACCTAAGACTCTCTTTCACTGGCTTGATTTCTTTGCCAAGTCAATCAGTCAATCAGTAAACATTTAGTATGAAGCAGGTGTGTAGGAGATGCTTCCTGGTGGAATGGCTGTATGAGAACATTTTGTTCCCTTGGCCTCGGAGGTGGCTGAAGCAGACACTGTGGGAGACATTAAGTCCTGCGTCCCAGGACACTGTCAGTTGTCCTGACCTTGGTCCTTCTACTGGGCTTCAGTGACTCTGGAAGAGTTAGGCTGATGGCCTGGTGCAACTTTGTCTCACTTAGATCCAGTTCTTATACAAGACGAGACATCACCCTGGGATGCCATTGGTCTGTTTCAAAAAAAGGGACAAGCAACCTCATTAAGAGCCTAGTATGTGTCAGGCACAGTCCTAAGCATTAGGGATACAAAAAGAGGCAGTAGACAGCCCTTGTCCTCAAGGAGCTCAGTCTACTGGAAAACCTGGAGAGATGTCTTTCTCATTTGCTTGTGAACTTGATTGGTGAGGAAGGTAGCATGGTTAATGGAAGGCTCTGTGTTTGGGAAAAACTGTATTAAAACAAAAGGGAGAGAGAGAGAGAGAGACAGAGAGAGAGAGACAGAGAGACAGAGAGAGAGAGACAGAGAGACAGAGAGAGAGAGAGACAGAGAGACAGAGAGGGAGAGAGAGACAGAGAGACAGAGAGGGAGAGAACATGAGAATATGAATCTAGGTTTTAATTCTTGGATTAGTCCCTTGACCCTTTTGGTTTTCCCATTTCTCATCTGAAGGTCCCTTCCCCCTCTGAATTTGCAGTTCTGTAACCCACTTTGGTTTTGCCTCGCACCGACTTTCAGAAAACCCTCAGGTATTATTAAGCCTTATTATCTACCTGGAATGTCTTTGTGATCAAAAAGGGTCCCAAGTAATCCCAAACATGAGCCTCTCCAGAAACCTGCTCCAACTGGGACCACCCAAATTCAGCTGTAGTCATTCTCCTTCTTTGGCAGTTTTTCTACTACCACACAAACTCAGTGCCCAACCTGTTTTCCTTGCTGTGCAGAAAACATTGGGTTTTAAGCTACATCCAAGGTGATGAGATCATAAATTTTGAACTTCAAAGGAATTTGAAGGCCAAATAACCCAACCTTCCTTATTTAAGGAAACTGTACCATGAGGCTTCCAGTGATTAAGTAACTTGACATGGGTCCCACAGAAAATAACTGGCAAGGCCATGATTCTAAAGCCCATCTTCAAACTCCAAACCATTACTCTTTATTCTCTCAGATTGACCACAACAATGTAATTTGTTTAACCTTCATGTGCTTCTACCCTCAGTCCAAGCTCATGAGAGGTCTTTAAAGTATGTTCTACTTCTCTGACTTCCTCCTTCCCCTTCCTCTTGCCCTATCCTTTTGGCTCACCAAATGTTTACTAATGAAGCAAGATACTCTTCTGTTGGGTCTACAGGTGCAAACCACCTGTCTTTACTCTGACTCTTGTGATTATTGATATATCCTGAATTAGTACTATTCCCACTTCTTTGGTGATTCACCCAGTGAACCTCCTCAAATTATCTTCCCCTTTTGGGTACAGAGCCTACTGTGATCATCTCTAGGTTTCAAGCTATTTCTGAGTGAATCATCTTTGGCCAGATGATGTTATGTTTTCTTTGCATTAAATCATTCTGACATCTGATTTATTTTCTCTCCAAATATTTCCATTTTGCTTTTCCTTCTCTTTATCACTCTTCCTTCCTTCCATCCCTGGTTTCTATTAATCAGACAACCAATATTTATTAAGTGGCAATAGAAAGAAAAATGAGAAACAGTCCTTGTATTCTATAAAACCTTTCATTCTACTTAGGGAAATATACCTAGGTAAATACAGCATACATGCACAGTCAATATAAGTTAATGTTGTGGTGGGGTGCACTACAGCTTGGGGGGAAGAGTTGGGGAAAGAGTCTTGTCGAGTTCTGCTAGCACTTGAGCTTGATTTGAAGGGGATCAATGGTTCCAACAGGCAGAGGGAAAGAGAAACCATAAAGAGAAATATAATACTAGTATAGTATATAAATATAATAAGTATATACACACACACACACATAATATATACTTAAAGTATATGAGAAATATAAGGGGACAGCCTGTGCATAAAGGTGATGTAATATTGTGTTTGAGCAACAACTATTAGCCAATTTGGTTGAAATATAGGGTGGATAACAGGGACTTACATGTTATAAACCTGGAGATGTAAGCTGAAGCCAGATTGTGAAGTATTTTGGCATACCCCTTTCATCTTAAAGGCAGCATGTAGCCACTGGAGTTGTTTTTTTTTTGAGCAAATGAGACAGAGCTCGACTTTGATTTAGGAATATCACTTTGGCAGCTGTTTGGAGGATGGATTAAAAAGAGAGGAGATTTGGGTTGGGGAAATCATCACTAAGAGGTCATGAGGACCTCAACAAGGGTATCAAAACTGGTGATTTGGTGAGCAGTGAAAAGGAACTTGGAGGCAGAAATAATGAAATCCGGCAGCCAATTGGATCCATGCATTGAGGAAGAGAGAAGAGAAAAGAATGGTTCTGAGGTTGTGAACATGAGTGATTTGAAGAATGGAGATGTCCTTAACAGAAAAAGAGGCATTAGAAAGAGAGGTGAATTGGGGTGTATATGGGGGGGGGGAAGATGTATTCTTTTGTGGACATGTTAGGAATTGATATCCATGGGATATCTGGTTTAGAATATACTATTAGTGCTACTGGACCAGAATTCAGGAGAGTTCCCATATATTTTAGGGCTAAATATATCGATCATTTTTATGCTGATGTCCCTCAGATCAGTGCCCTGAGAGCTGATGAGATGACTAAGAGAAAAAAGGGCCCCAGAGGGACCACTGAATATGCCATTGTAGAGGAAGTGACATGCAAGATCATGAAAGGAATCTGAATAGGATTGACCAGCCAAGTAGGAAGAAAGCCAAGAGAAAGCAGTTTTCTTCCCTGAAAACCCAAAGAGTAGAAAATATCCAAGAGGAAGTAGCATCCAGTAGCAGTTTCCTTACGAAAATACTATGAAATTGTAGACAATTGAATTTTATGAATATGTTCACAAAATAAGCAGAAAACAGCATATGAGATGCTGTGAGAACTTTTCAAAGGTACTGGTCTTTTTCTCACTCTTCTTGCCTGCCACATTTATGTTCTCTTTCCTTCCCCTTATTTGAAGCATCAAGAAAGCCATGAATGGGATGGGATGGCTGGGTTGTTGGACAGAAGACTTAAAACACTATTAAAGGCTTGGGAGATGGAGGAAATGGACTTCACATAAGCTGCTACAATTAGTTGGCCAAATGCTACCATGGTGGCTGTGAAGCTATTTTAAAATTATTCCATCTTCCCCAGAACTACTGTTTAGATATTTTGAGAGTAGAGAAGGTTGGGGAACCATTGAAAGAGGCTTATTTGAAAGTAAATTTTATTTGAAAATAAATCCAAATGTCTTGACCTCTGGAAACCTGAGCTGCAGAGGGTTATGTTTGACATTAATATGGTATCTGGGAGTAGTGGATGCCCCGTGGTCCTTAAGGAGAGGTAAATCTGCTTATACTTCTAGCCTGGATAGGAAGGGAGTGAGAGAAGAGGGAAAAGGGAGGAAAAAAGGGAAGGAAGGAAGGGAAGAAGAAAAGAAAGAAAGAAAAGACAGGGAAGGAAGGGAGGGAGGGAGGAAAGGAGGGAAAAAGAAGAGAGGAAGGGAGGAAAAAAGAGAGGAAGGGAGGAAAAAAGAGGAAGGGAGGGAAAAAAGAGAGGAAGGGAGGGAAAAAGAGAGGAAGGGAGGGAAAAAAGAGAGGAAGGGAGGGAAAAAAGAGAGGAAGGGAGGAAAAAAGAAGAGAGGAAGGGAGGAAAAAAGAAGAGAGGAAGGGAGGGAAAAAGAAGAGAGGAAGGGAGGGAAGAAAAGACAGCAAGGAAGGAAGGAAAGAAAGAAGACAGGGAGAAAGGAAAAAAGGGAGGGAAGGAAGGAAATAGGGAAGAAGAAAAGAGGAAGGAAGGAGAAAAAGAAGGGGAAAGGGTAGAAAAGAAAAAAGGGAAGGAAGATTTTGAAAAATTATTGTGAAGCAATGGCATATTGGAGAAATTGCAAAGATGAAATTGACAGGACTTGGCAACAGATTGGGAGATCAGACATGAGGGTGAGATATCCATGGTAAAAAAAAAATCACTGGACAGTCACAAGTAATTGAAAAATTAGAGAGCGTTTATTTGCCGGGCCCGGCGACTGAACCCCCAGACAAGCTAGAAGGATTCAGTGCTGAGCCTGGTAGCCACAGGTTTTTTAAGAGCACTGACCACTTCTCCCCCCATAAATGTGCAGTTAAACATTGATTTCTTACTAATATAATAAAGAAGTAACAGGATTTGAGGTATACATTGTAAAATACTGATACATCATCTGGGTCAATACACCTGGATCAGAGCAAACTACCTACTTCTCTTACTAAGTTTGGGCAAACATACTGTGGATTAAACCCATTTCTCTCATTGTGTGAGGTAAACAATCCTCGGACCCTGGTTGAGTAAATACTATCAGGAAATTCCTAGGCTCCTTGTGAGGTAAACATTCCTGGGACCCTTACTGAGCAAATACCATTAAGGAATTCCTAGGCTCTTTGACTTAAAGAGGGGAAGGTTTGGATCTGTCCATTTCAAGGGGCGTGTGTGAGAGAGACAGACAGACAGCCAGAGGCAGAGGCAGAGGAGAGGAGTCTTAAGTTGTGAGCCTAGGAAGTTGGTGTGGTACCATTGGGAAGTTAAGAAGATGGGAGGCTTTGGGTGGAAAGATAAGGAGGAGTTCAGTTATGGACAGAACAAGTGAAAAATTTCTACCATCTCTCATCTTGGGACTGGGAGACAGCCGGCGTGGGTCCGAGGGAGGGCTCGCTTCTAAGAACGCAAGAGGAAATGTAATGGGCTTATCCAACCACCCAAGTTTCCCCTATCATTCCCAATTTTAAAGTGTAAGGGAGGCCTGGCAGTCGCAGACCCAGGGGAGGGAACCTTATTGGTGTTTTGGTTTTTCTTTTTGTTTTTTGCTCCCAGCTCCCGGACATGCCCCAGCGCAGCAATCTCCCGCCTCGCATTGGCGGGCTGCTGCCGCATGCCGCCTGAGCAGAGCAAACTGACTGCATGTGCGTCTGGATCCCGACGGAAGCCCAGGGATTGACTGGAGCGGACTTCTTTTTTTCTCTCCGCTGAAGGATCCCCATCCATCCTTGTCTCCCAGCCAGCTCCTCTGCCCTCCCCTTCTCGGCTCCCCTCCGCTCCCCCCTCCTCCAGCTCCGGGTTTTCCACTTCGGCTTGCTGTGAGCCCTCTAGCACCAAAGGGAAGCCCGAAAGGTGGGAAGTGTTCTTGGGCCTGCCGGGGCGTCCCGGGAACAAAGGCCGCCCACCGCGCGTAATTGGCGAGAGTAATCAGCAGCAGCCCAAACACTCACCAAGCGTCTCCGTTCCTCCTAGGACTTCCTTTGCTGGGCACCTGGCTGGCATTATCGTTGGATTGATGTACACAAAGGGGCCTCTGAAGGGAATCATGGAAGCCTGCGCAGGTACTGAGCCAACCGGGCCGGAAGCTTTTCCCCGGGGGCACGGGCAGGCGCGTGCTTCTCCTGGTGCCGGGAGCTCTTACCTGCCCGATGGTCCTGCAGCTAAAAATACCCCCGCCCCGGCCCGGATCCCGAGCCCCCCAAATAAAAACAGCTGCCGCCGCTGCCGAATCCTTAAGCCTCCGGGAGGCTGCAAAGCCGCAAATGGGAGTTTTAAGTCTCAGGCTTCCCAGGTAGAGGGATGAGAATGAATTCTCCGCCTGAGCTACCCGAGCAACCTCCCAACCTCCCAACCTCCGCGTGTCCTAGAAGATGGCAGGTGCTCGGGGTCTTTAAAACAGCCCTCCCCACCTTAGGGTGGGGACTGCATCTGCTACTCTTAGGTGAGGAAGTTCCTCCCAGGAGGTGCAGGTCAGCACCTCTGCCCCAACTTAATGTCTTAAAAATTCCAGTAAGGATGAAAGGAAGGAAACCCCCCCCCCCCCCAGCATTTATTAAGCACCTGCCATGTGTCAAACACTGCAGAATACCCAGCATTTATTAAGCACCTACTATGTACCCGGTACTCTGTTCTGCAGAAAACCCAGGATTTATTAAGTATCTACTCTGTGTCAAGCACCCTGCTGTTCATAGAACCCAGGATCTATTAAGTGCTTACTATGTGCCAAGCACTCTACTCTGCAGAATACCCAGCATTTATTAAGTACCTACTATGTGTCAAGCACTCTGCTCTGCAGAAAACCTAGGATTTATGTGTTGAGCATCCTGCTGTGCATAGAACTCAGGATCTATTAAGTGCTTACTATGTGCCAAGCACTCTGCTCTGCAGAAAATCCAGCATTTATTAAGTACCTACTATGTGCCAAGCAATCTGCTCTGCAGAAAACCCAGCATTTATTAAGTGTCTACTATGTGTCAAGTACTCTGCTGTGCAGAAAATCCAGGATCTATTAAGTACTTACTATGTGCCAAGCCCTCTGCTCTGCAGAAAACCCAGCATTTATTAAGCACCTGCCATGTGTCAAACATTCTATTCTGCAGAATACCCAGCATTTATTAAG
>JAJPUD010002029.1:10125-32598 GCA_023553655.1 Myrmecobius fasciatus | reverse complement strand
ATCTAGGTTATGCAAAAAATGCCAGCTTGGTGCAGGATGAATAGTGGACATCCAGGTTATGCAAAAAATGCCAGCCTGGTGAAGGGTGAATAGTGGACATCCAGATTATGCAAAAAATGCCAGCCTGGTGAAGGATGAATAGTGGGTATCTAGATTATGAAAAAAAAATGCCAGCTTGATGCAGGGTAAATAGTGGGGATCTTGATTATTAAAAAATGCCATCTTGGTACAGAGTGAGTGGTAGACATCTAGGTTATACACTTAATAGAATGCCAAACCTAGAGGCAGGATGGCCTGTGTTCAGACACTTACTAGCTAAGTGACTCTGGGCAAATCACTTAACTCCTGCTTGCCTCAGTTTCCTCAAAATATAAAATAGAGATGATAATAGCACCTTCCAAGACTTGTTGTGATGATCAAATTAGATAATAATTATAAACGTATTTGAACACAGTGTCTATGTGGCACATTGCTTTAACTAATTTTTTTTTGGAAGAAAATTTGATTGATTTTTTCATTTTATTTTATTTTGCTTTTTGCTGAGGCAATTGGGGTTAAGTAACTTGTCCAGTGTCACACAGCTAGGGAATGTTAAGTGTCTGAGATCACATTTGAACTCAGGTCTTCCTGACTTCAGAGCTGGTGCTCTATCCACTGCGCCACCTAGCTGCCCCAATGTTTTTATTTTTTTAAAAATGTGTTTATAACTTCAGAAATACAGTGAATTTGTACTTATTTTCAAGTAATGCTGTCATGGGATCATAGGATAAAAAGTCTAGAGACTGCAAGCAGCTAGCCCCAGCAGATTAAGCATTAAAGGAGAAAACAAATCTTTTTTTTCCTGGAAAAGTTGAAGACATTAAAAAATGTAGTTTACACCAGATGTCAGCAAAATGATGATAATTTTAAATTGTGATTTTTAAAAATTATGAACTTAGCCGAACCAAACACAAATACTTCGATATAGGGGGAAGAACAAAGTTGGGTTGTGTTTATGAAGCTAGGAACTTCTTTCACCTACATTAGTTTTTTTTTTTTTAAAGTATATATTAAATTGAACAAGTTTGTAACAAATTCAAACAAATCAGAACAATTTTTTTGTTTTCTTTTATATAAAACAAACTTTTTTGTTTTCTTCTATATATTTTACATGAGTATAATTTACAAAGTATAAAAATACCTTATGCCCCTTTTTATTTTTCTTGATTTAGGCATTTTGCCCTTGAATGCCCATTACCCAAGACAGCAATATTACTACAATAATATGGGTAAGTACGTTATGAAAATAACTTCAACAATGTTTTTTTTAATTTCTTTTATATTTCATCTGTGTGGGAAACTTCTCCCAATGAAATTAATTAGGGTTAAGTGACTTGCCCTCAGTCACTTAACCAATAAGTATTCGAGGTTAGACCTGAGCCCAGTTCTTCTTACTCCAAATTCGGCCCTACCTACTATTGCTTATTCTATTTATGAATGTATCAATTTATTATTTGCTTAATTATCAAGGCACTAATTTATTAATGTATTGATAATATAGCTGGTTATTCCATTTGTTAATATACCAGTTTATTACTTTCTTAATTATCAAGATACTACTTTATTAACATTAATAACATAAGTGGTTATCCCATTTGTTATAATTTTATTATCATTTATTAAGTAGTACTAGGATGTCTCATTGTGGCATAGAGGCTTTGTCAGGGAAGCTCAAGTTCTGGTTGATCCTGTTAAGTTGGGGAGGTTTCAAATGCAATCCCTCTATGAGATTCAAATACAAAATTACAGTGTGTCTGTGGGTTAAGGGTCCATTTGCCTAAACGCAGAAGTGCTCAAGTGCTCATCACCACCTTAACTGTAGAACATGGCCTTTTTTTTTTTTATCCTAACAACCCTAGAAAATGTCTAGTAGTTCTAACATTTTAGAGCAATTTCCATTGATAGTGGAGGAGTGAATGACATCAATAAAGTCAGAGATCTTTGAAAGAATGCTTGCTACAATCTGCTATTTTTAAATAATGATGATGGTGATGATTATGATAAAAATAATTATTGTTTTTTAAAATTAAAAAACTTTTAATAATAGCTTTTGATTTTTAAAATACATGCAAAGATAGTTTTCATCATTCACCCTTATAAAACCTTGTATTCCAAGTTTTTTCCTTCTTCCTCCATCTCCTCCCCTAGATAGGAAGCAATCCTATATGTTAAACTTGTGCAGTTTTTCTATACATATTTCCACATTTACCATGCTACACAAGAAAAGTAGGATCAGAAAGGAAAAAACCTAAGCAAGAGTGAAAATACTGTTATGATCCACATTCTGTCTCCATAATCCTCTCTCTGGATGTAGGTGGCTCTCTCCATCATAAGTCTTAGAATTGACCTTACTATTGAAAAGAGCCATGTCCATCAGAATTGATCATTGTGTAATTTTGCTATTGCTCTGTACAATGTTGCCTTGGTTTTACTCACTTCACTCAGCATCAGTTCATGCAAGTCTCTCCAGGCCTCTCTGAAGTCATCCTGCTGGCCGTTTCTTACAGAGCAATAATATTCCTTAACATTCATATACCATAATTTATTCAGCCACTCTCCAGTTGATGGGCATCCCTTCAGTTTCCAGTTTCTAGCCACTACAAAAAGGGCTGCCACAAACATTCTTGCACATGTGGGGCCCTTTCCCTCCTCTAAGATCTCTTTGGGATATAGGCCCAGTAGAAACACTGCTGGGTCAAAGGGTATGCATAGTTTGATAACTTTTTGAGCATAGTTCCAAATTGCTCTCCAGAATGGTTGGATCCATTCACAGTTCCACCAACAATGCATCAGTGTCCCAGTTTTCTCACATCCCCGCCAACATTCATCATTATCTTTTCCTGTCATCTTACCTAACATGAGTGGTATGTAATGATACCTCAGAGTTGTCTTAATTTGCATTTCTCTAATCAATAGTGATTTCAAGCATTTTTTAATGACTACAAATGGTTTTAATTTTTTCATCTAAAAATTGTCCATTCATATCTTTTGACCATTTATCAATTGGAGAGTGGCTCTATTCTGACTCCCTAATATGGGACTCAAATTTCTTTTAGACATATGATACTTTGATAAAGCATTTCATTTGTACCTAAAGGGAAGTTAAAAATAAATTATTACTCCTATTTTAAAAGAGGTAAGTGGACAAAGAAGGGGAGTTGGTAATAGAGCTGGTGAGTAAGAGTTTTAAATATGAAAAAAAAATGTGTAAGAGCAAGCCACAGTCATGGTAAAGTCCAAGCTAGAGCAAGGAGCATCTCATTCCTAGCTTAGAGGCCTTTACATTTAGCTCACACTGTTGAGTGTTAGGGACTGTCTTCAATTAAATCAGACTACCCTAGCACATTTTCTAACTATCATAACCAAATTGAGAGAGTGCCTCTGAAATTAAGTGATATTAAATGGGATGAACAGAATGCATTGTTTCTTCTCCCTCCTTTCCAGTAAATAGGTGGGGCAGAATGCCTGGTTCAAATGCATAGGTCAAGCGCTGTATGTACCACATTCCACTTATCCCATGGAACGCTGGGGTAACTGGAGCATTGCCAGTTGACGTGCTAGGGAATCAGCAGGCTTGGGAAGTACTCTATGTACTTTGCATGCACGCCAATTTAGAACAGCTATAGAGTTCAATATATAGCATTATGGGCTTATTTTAAAGGGTGGGCTCAAAGGATCCACTCTTTCAAAGAAGCCTATGTTTTGGTCTGCAGATCCAAATCTGCTGTTTTTTCTTTATTTGGTCATCAAGTACTAAAGATCTTTTTTTTTTTTTTCTTAAATCCATCAATCATTTACACTTCTCAGTGACCATTGAAAAAAGAGACAAAAAGTAGAAAGATGCCCCGCATCATCAAGAAATTTATGACTTAACTGGTGACACGGGACCAACACTTAACAAACACAATCAAGGGCAAACAATATTATGCTTTTATTTAATGAACTATAGAATAGTGGAAATAAATTTATTTCAGGTTTAGTTAGTGAGGAAAAGGTAAGACAAAGAGCAAAGTGAGCAGCATTGTATAGCATGCGTGGAAGGAAGCATGTTTTCCATGTTTTGAAAATTAAGGATATTTAGCCTGAAGAAGAGAAGAAATTATAGCTATCATCAAATATTTCTGAAAAACAGTCAATTGAAAAAAAAAATGGAATAGGTGTATTCTACTTGGCCCCAAGTGGCATAGGAACTGGAAGCAATGGGTAAAAATGGCAAAGATGCTATTTTAAGCTTTTTTTTTTTCTTTTTCATTAGTAAGCAATTTATTTTCCTATCTTCTCCACCTAGGTGTTCTCCCTTCCTTAGGGTGACAGCATATTACTTCTCTGGTAACTAGATATCAACTTAACCTGACAGAATTAAGAAAATAATATTCTTTAAATAGTGAAGTCACAAGCTATACCATCCCCACATAATATATATATATGCAAATATGTGTGTGTTTCTATATATATATGTGTGTGTGTGTATGCATATATATAGACACACATATATAAACATATATACACACATATATATAAACATACACACACACACACACACACACACACACACACACACAGAGTCAAGCTTACAAATCCCTGCACTGGCCTTATCTAAAAACATATGTATGTCTCATTTTACATCTTGAATCCATTACCACTGTCAGGAGTTAGGTGGAATGATTCATCATTAGTCTTCTGGAATCATGTTTGGTCATTGCTTTGATCCAAGTTCTTCGGTCTTTCCATGTTGTTTAGCTTTACAAGGTGGTTGTGGTAGTATACATTTTCTCCTGGGCCTGTTCACTTCACTCTGCCTTAGTTTGTACAATGCATCTTCCCAGATTTCTCTGAAGTTGCCTCTTAGGTCATCTCCAATGGCACAGTGTATTCTATTTCATTTGTAGGCCATAGTTTGTTTAGCCATTCTCCAACCAATGACATGATGGACAACAATTATAATTTTAATTGTTCTTTCATATAGTTAACTTAGTCATCATAACTGATTAAAAATATTTCAGCACATCAAGAAGAAGAGATTAGAAGAGTTTATACAAAAGCACAAGTGATTAGAACTGTCCCCAAAGTGGAATGCTTCGACTGCTTCTGAAGGTGAAACATTTTCCCTTCCTGGAGTTCTTAGAGCAGTGGGCAGAGGTCCCATGTGGGTATGTAGTAAAAGGTATCTCCAGCTCAGATGGCATAGGCTAGATTACTACTGAGTCTCCTAACTCTGGTATCCCATGAGCTTTAGTAATTGTCCAGTTTTCCTATTGAATTTTTTTTTTATCAGTTTTAAAGTCCTACTGATAGGACTGTTCCAATCCCTACAAAAGTGTTACTGAAAAGACTCGTTCATGGCCACCAGCCATGTTCCTGCTGTATGATGTTGGACCATCCATCAGCTGGTGTGCTGTAGCTGTTGGTAGTGACTTATTTGTGTGTGTGTGTGTGTGTGTGCATACACACACACACACACACATATAGGGTTATTTTACTAATTCTTGTTATTTATTAAACCAAGAGCATGGGGCATTTTTTTGACAGTGAATAGGACAGATTATAAATCTGACAGTAACAAAAGTTTTGGGGTTTTTTTTTTAACACTATTCTGTCAGTGTTAAATCAGAAACAGTGAGTGTGTTCACAGCTTATTTCTGTTTGTGACAGTCAGGGTGACAGTGGGCTTGCTTTCTTGCATTTTCATTATTTCTGATAACTAGGCACCATTAAGTTAACCTAGAATAATTAAGAAAAGATTAATTCTTTAAATAGTCAGTTCACAAGATACCCCAATTGGTGATTGGAAAAAGGGGGAAAAAATGAGATTGGTTCTTACAATGATAATTTTAAGGAAATGATAATAGAGCTTATGAGTTCTATGTTCAAGATAGCAAAAGATGTAGGAGAGATAGCCATGGAGAGGGGTCAGAAATGGAAAGATAAATCTGGAATTCATCAATGTGAGGGTTATAATCAAGGGCATGGGAATGCATGAGATCACCCAGGGAGTAGATAGGGAGAATCATCCCTGAAAATATGTAGCAGCCCTAACCTCTCTTGGCACAGTACACTGATCTTTCACCAACATTATAGTCAAAGCGTTCTTGATTTCAAAAATGCAATTTCAAACCCAAATCTTTTCTGCGGCTATGTCCTCTATTCAAGAAAAATTTTGCTAAGCACCTGTTACGTGTAAGGAAACTGGACATTGGGGAAAGCATCCTCACAATCAGTGCTATCCTGAATGGCCGCCTGGGGAGATGATGGCTTTCCCTTTTTTGTGATTCTTTGGACAGAAGCTGATGACCAGTTACCTGATGGGTTATGGCGGAGGTACCTTTCTCATATGGGTTGGACCAGATAGTGGTTGCTGAGTTCCCTCTCAGATTCCATGATTCTGCAGCTTTGGAATAGCCATTTGAGTCCTGGGTGGAAAATGGATTGGAGGTGGAAAGCAGAGTGACCAATTAGGAGGGCATTCCAGGTACCTTTATAATTCTGCATGGCATGGCAGGTAGAGAGGCAGCCTCAGAGCCAGGAAGAATGAGTTTGGGTCCTACCTGCATTATAGACCAACTGTGCGAACCTGGGCAAATCATTGAACTTTTAAGTATATTAGGCAACTCTCTTAAGACCAGAAGTTTTGGGGAAGATGTCAAGTGACCTTAGAACAAGGTGTGTCTTCCTGGAGAGTTTTCTACATCAAGTAAATTATATTTCTAGGCCTTATTCCTTCAGAGCAATATAGTAACTTGTCTCAGGATCATTTTTATCATTAATCTACCATGGACACAACCTGGCCTTACTCTTTTCCCTCTTGCATCACTCCTGAGCTGTCTTTTCTATACCTGTATTGATTCCATCTCAGTGATTGTTCATCTGTGAGTCTTTCCCCTCTGATCACCTTGGGGTACAACTGCTGCACTAATCTTTTCTTTCTTAAAGCTTTTTATTTTCAAAACATATGCATAGATAATTTTCAACATTCACCCTTGCAAAACCTTGTGTTCCAAATTTTTTTCTTTCATACTAATTTCTTCCATCCTAATTTCCAGTTTTCCCAACAATTTTTGTCAAATAGTTATTTCTTACCCCAGAAGCTGGGGTTTTGAAGTTTATCAAACTCTAGATTACTATAGACATTGACTATTGTGTCTTGTGAACCTAATCTATTCCACTGATCTTTTACTCTATTTTTTAGTCAGTACCAAATGAGTTTGATGACCATTGCTTTATAATACAGTTTTAGGTCTGGTGTAGCTAGGCCACCTTCATTTGCATTTTTTTTCATTAATTCCCTGTAAAATTCTTGACTTTTTATTCTTCCAGATGGACTTTATTTTATTTTTTTAGCTCTGTAAAATGATTTCTTGGGAGTTTGAATGGTGTGACACTGATTAAGTACATTAATGTAGGTAGTATTGTAATTTTTATTATATTAACTCGGCCTATGAGCACTTGATATTTTCCCAGTTGATTAGATCTGACTTATTTGTGTGGAAAGTGTTTTATAATTGTGTTCCTATAGTTCCTGACTTTGTCCTGGCAGCTAGACTCCCAAATATTTTATATTATCTACAGTTACTTTAAATGGAACTTCTCTTTGTATCTCTTGCTGCTGGACTTTGTTGGTCACACACTAATGATTCTTAGGCACATTTTCATTTGTGTTCAGTCTGATTGGGAGAAACGGTTGTATGGATGGATAATCAGAGGTCCTAGGTCTGGGGTCCCAACTCTGCCACTTCTTTATGTGACCTATGGGCAAATGATTGACTCCAGCCCTCAGTTTGCACAGCTGTAAAATGAGGTGGGTACTACTAGATAATCTGTAAGACTCTTAAAATTCTGTGATCCTCTGCTCAGAAGCCGACTCCTCCTTACCTGCTGTATCAAATACAAGCATCCCTGCCAGTTTTCCAAGGTTTTTCATCATTTGGACTTGTCCTTTTTGTCCCAATTTTCTCTCTCACTGCCTAATTTAAGCTAATCTCATTTTCATCTATAGCACATACTACATTTGTTGCCAGTTCTATGTGCATTTTTCTTGGTTTCATTCGTTAATTAAAAAAGAAAAAAATTATTAGCTCCAAGTTTGTGCCAACTTCTGTGCCTAGACCCTAGGGATACAAGGCAAAACAAAACAAAACAAAATCCTCTCCAAGGCACCCCCATTGTAATGGAGGGAAACACATTAAAGAGGAAAATAATTCAAATTTATACAAAGTAATTTCCATTGGGGGTAGGGGCAGGGGAATTGCCTGTGGGAAATGTCCTTTGTGTTTTGAAAGAAATGAGAAATTCTGGGAAGAAGAAGGAGAAGGAAGAGAGAGACAGACAGGGAGAAACAGACAAAGAGAGACAGACAGACAGAAAGAGAGGGAGAAAGGGGGAGAGGGAGAAAGAAAGAGGAGAGATAGATGGAGAGAGGGAGATAGACAGTCAGGGAGAGAGACGGAGACAGAGGGGAAGAGGGAGAGAGGGAGACAGCATTCAAAGGCATGGAACTGAGAAATGAATGGGTTGTCTAATTCTTTGAGCCAGTGGGCCAGTGTGGCTGGAATTTAGAGTGTATAAGAGAATCTACATGTAGCCACATTGTGGAGGACTTTAATCCCAGAGAGGAATTTCTGTCATTTTAGAGGCAGCAGGGGAGGCCTGGAGCTCTTGTAGCAATGGGGAGACGTGCATAGGCCTGTGCTTTAGGAATATCCCTATGGCAGCCATGTGGAAGATGTGGACCAGGGACAAAAACTCTGCCCTTGTCATTTCTCTTTGTTATCCTTGAAGACTTTGGTCACATTACTTCTCCATTAAGGCTTCCCTGATTGAATTTATTTGATGCCACTGAATACCTGCAGAGCTTAGAACATGAACCTGATGACCCCATACTTATTTATGTGCTGTTTCCTGCCTGTTTCAGGAGTTCTTTTTTCCTCACAAACTGGATTTCAAACTGCTTTAGGCATCTTGATTCCATGTCTCCTTTGGCAGCCAGCATAATGACAAGGGCAGAGTAGGCCTGTCCCAAACATTTGATTCCAACCAGTTTTTCCTAGGGGCCTCAGGATGAGAAATTTAGACTAGACCAGGAAAATTTCCACCAGAATCTGGGTCCAGCTGCATTTCTAGTAAACTCTCCAATGATCTCTTCATAATAAATTGTTACAGTGGTAGGTCAGATTGACCCAGATTTCGTAGCTTATTGGCTCTGAGATGTCTCCAGCAGAGCTGGGTCTCAGTGACACACCGAAAGTGGATAGCCATCTGGACTTGAGTCCCATAGGCCAAACTGGCAAGATCAAATGCATGGCAGAAATGTCCTGCACTTAATTTGCTGTATTTGTAGCGCTTAGGGACAGCTATTCTTACTCTACCCTCAGCAAGAAGCTCATGGAACATGACATACACAACTCAAGTCTTTTCATAGCTGTCGTGGCTTGGATGGTTGGGACTTCTTTAGAGCAAAGCTTCTTAAATTATGGTTACAACCCATATGGGGTTGTGTTACTGAATGTGAGGGTCATGAAATTATAATTTATTATCAGTAAATGATTTGTATATCTGTCCTATATACCTATATTTCTGGGGTCACATAAAAATTTCTCAGGCAAAAAAGGGGTCTCCAGGAAAAAAAAAACGTTTAAGAAGCCCTGCTGTAGCTCAAGGAGAGAAGAAGGTTGATGACTTTACACAGCTCTGCCTCATTTAAATCCACTTCATTTGCAAATCAAGACATCATTTTCCTGATGTCATTTGTCCTCATCAATAAAGAAGGACAAGCAACAGTCTGTGAGTAGTAGAAGTTGACTCACTGGGGACCCAACTAGGTGGGCAATGTTTCTCTTTCCTCCTGTGTGGGACAGTATGGACCACAAAAAACTATTAGAGACTCAGAGTGAGAAAAAGCAAAAAGGGTTTATTAACGATCTCATGAGAAAGGACATCTCCCATCTAACAAGATGTTTGTCAGTAAAAGGAGTACAAAACATAAACTGCAAAACACAAGATTAAATAGAACAGAAGCTCTCTCTCTTGATCTTTTCTCCCATTGGAGAGAATCCAGGAATCCAGGCTTACACCCTAAACCCTAAAATCTATCCTAGAAACAAAAGAATACAAGTCAATGATAATAAACTCAATTTAAATTTCCCTAGAGAACTTCTGTACAAGCAGATATCCCTGGATGAGAGAATTCAAAGCCATCATCACCTTTAAAAGAAATAGTTAAATGCTAATTAAGAGGTGATGGGAATGTTCATTCCAAGACAATCAAACACCTGCAGCTTTTTAGCTCACCTTATTATAAAGTGTCAAGTCATAATTAGATCAATATTCCCATGAGAGGGTCTTCACTCAGTTCATCCCACAAGATCCCTCCTCTTTATATATTATCCTTTGAAGACCTCTCACATCATTCTTGATACTTTTCCTCAGTCATCTTGTTCTCAATTTCCAATCCCTCTGGACCTGGCTTGTCCTTTTTCTCTACTGGGATTCATCCTCATCAGGAATCAAAGAACCTGTCTGTTTGATTCCTTGGTCCCATCCTCTAAAGGACTAAGTCTAACTGGACTTCCCCTTTTAGCTTCTTCAATATTTCCTGTATGGAAATCCCAATCGTGTCCCCAAGATTAAATTTTCCTTATGGATTTACTTATGTATCATCCCATGGCTGCTAACCTCCTCTGGACCAGCCCACCACAGCATCCTGCCTTGTGTTGTCTCCCCTCACTCCACTCTGCTTTCCAACTCGACTTCTCCTTCCTAGATCTAACTCTTTTAGGGTGCTGAATCCTTTTCAGGATTTAGCCTGCTAGCTAAACCCCAACCTCATGGGCTACTCCTTTTCTACTGGGAAACTGTGAGTTCCACTAAGAAACTTATAAAAGCCCTTTCCTTGCTAACTATATGTTTTCTCAGCTCTATAACAAATCCAGTGCCTTTGTCATCTGGTTAGTAATTATTTTGACCATGGCTTGGAGTCTTATGAGCCTATCAGCCTACAAATTGAGGTTCTGTACCTCCCACCTCCCATTTGAAGCCATTTAGCACCTCAACCATTTGTGTCCCCAGTAATTAGAGCAGGTAATCTTTTACAAATAAAAATGCCTATCACAAAAGTCAGCAACAACAAAGATACTAAAAGAAACAGATATGTGTATCTAGCAACAGATAGGTGACTAGGCCAAATACTTATTTAGGATATAATGACCACATATTTTCAGATAGGAAACTGTAAGGTCTTATATCTACTGAACACTTGCCCTGATTACAGAAAGTTGCTATAAGAAGAAAACGCAGGGACATGATTATAAGCAAAAACTGGTCCTTCCAACCTCAACCTGAGAGCACATACATGACAGAATAAAGCATCCTTAGTTTAGTTTAACAATTCCACTTTATAGCCAGACTCAGGAACAATCAGGTGGGTTCTTGTTCCAAGGAACACCACTAGGAAACAGACTCAGAAGGGTCCCACCTTAAGTGGAGGTCAAGGTTGTCCTCCCAGTTCTTGCCTGGATTCCAGCCTCTACCTGTAACAATTCAGGATCACATTCCTCTGAGTAGTTTGTGGCATATTCCTTTCAGATGATGGATTACTGGCTTGATGATCCTTCAGACAATCATATCTGAATTCAACACTCCAAATAACATCAACTACAGTCCCAAGAAATCTTATCTCTAACAGCAAGTCTCATACATCAAAGCTTCAAGTGAATTCAGCTCTCAATGATCACATATGCTAAATAAGTATTGACTCTATCTACTTACATTAATAATAGTAAGAGATTCATCCTAGAAACTTCACAGCTTGTCTTCATATCTAAGTAGATGGGTTTTAAATTCAACATTACACAAATCGTTTTACTTTAAGATGCTCAATAACCAATCTATAGCAAACATGTTCAAGTATTAACCATGTTCAAAGGGACAAAGACTAGACCACTGTTCTCAGAATCTCCCTAAACAATAGAAACAGCTTTAAAATGACTCTATACAACCAATTAAAACTCACATATGATATAGAATATACTGTCTTAATTTCACATTAAATTAACAATTTCTTCATCCTAAAAAAAATGTTAATTCAATTTCCTCCAATCAAGGAGTCTCTATAAACTTTTCTGGAAATATACCAGTATTGTTAAAAATTCCTCTAAGCACAATTAATCTCTCCTCCCATCAAAACATTCCTAATTGCAAAAACAATTTTAGAGGTTATAAATTGTCTTGAACAGTCCACTCTTGAGGTTCCTCCTCAGATCTTTTAACCTGATATTCTCAGCCTACAGACTGCAGTCTCAATCTTCTGTAACAGCAGGTAAGGGCCTTCCACTCTGCTTCTTCCAGGATTTAGTAACTTAGTACAAATTGCAAACTCCAAAGGTATTGTCTGGATCAGCAATCATTGTTTCCTAAAGACTAAAAAGGGATGAGGACATGGCCAGTATATAATTTCTTTAAAACTTTTCCTTTATTTCAAAAGTGTATTTCCTTTTTTTTTTTTTTTCTCCCAAATAAAAGTAAACCAAACAGCAGCTCACATGGGGAAAATCCCAGATCACTTCTGGAAACAGTCCTAATTCTTCTTACAAAGCAATAGGCAAACATTTGGTCCAAGGCAATCTAGTCTTCAATATCAATTTAATAATCCATTTCTCAAGAAGGATTCATTCTTTCCACTTTCCCAGATGAGGACATATGCTTAGGCATATGGAATTGTCACTCAGTTTGCAGTCCCTTCCCATTATTTCTTTCAAGACCTTAGAAGTAAAGCATGTTCCATTATCAGAATCAATAGTCTCTACTAATCCATACTTAGATACAATTTGTTCCAGTGTTATTCCACTAGCCCCTCTTAAAGCAGCAGAGCTCAAGGGACCGCTTCCACCCATCCCCTATATTTCAGTTTCCTCACTGGTGTCATTTCATTAAAACCTAACCTAAATATTTTGGAGCCAGGCTCCCTCCCTCCAGAGGGACATCTCCTCAGTACCTTCTTATTTATCTTTAGACATTACACATCTTTCAGATACAGTTTGTTCTGAAATTATACTTATATCTCTATGCCAAATTTTCTTCTTTTACTTCTTTGTTAAAGGGAGAAAGCAAGACAATCTTAAGATTAATATTCTAAATAGCTTTGGACAAAATTTATACCACATATTCAGCTGGGCTGACAAAATGTTAAAACACAACTCTTACAAATTTTACAAATTGCCCAATATACAATTTAGCAAGCAACATAGTAGCTTAAGTATATTTCATATAATTAGGACATACAAACATGTGACTTCTTTAGGTTAGTTACCAGAGAAGCAAAATTTTTAACTTAAAACCAAATCAAATACAGATTCAAATTTCTAGTAATAAATTTCTAGTAATAATACTTCAATATCAATGCACACATATTTCTAGAATAACCAAGTTCACAATTTTAGCACATACTAATTAATAGTAATTATCTCATACAATTTCAGAATTAGAATTCCAATTTAAACACACAGCCCCAAAATTTAAGGTGTTAAAAAACTATCCTTTCAAGTCTGTCCATGGGGCTTTAAGAAATTGGTGGACTTTAGGACTCTGGGGAAGAGGCTCAAAGAAATTTGGACCCAGGTATCTGGTTCCGGGTCTGTGGCTCAGTGACATCCTCCATTGCCAGAAATTGGGAGGGGGGAGAGATGTCAAAGATGTTGGGGCACCAGCACAAATCCTAAAAGAATTCAGGCCAGCCCTGTGGGAACTGAGAGTGAACCACAACACAGCATTTTAACGCTTTCTGTGAATATTTCCATGCATTCTGTTTTCCTTCTTAGGTTGTTTTTTTTCTTCTTCTCTTTCTAGATCTGATGTTTCTTGTGCAGTAAGATAACTGTAAAGATATGTATACATGTATTGTATTTGTCATATAATTTATCCTATCTAGCATGTATTAGATTACCTGTCATCTAGGGGTGGGGGGTGGGGGGAAGGAAAGGAAAAGCTTGGGGAAAAAAAATTTTTTTTTGCAAAGGTCAATGTTGAAAGGTCACTCATATGTTTTGCAAATAAAAAGCTTTATAAAAAAACAAAAAAACAAAAAAAAAAGAATTCAGGCCAGCCATGGACACCACCCTAGCCAGGATAGATTCCACAAACCTGAGAAGCTTGGAAAATCTCTGAGATGGTGTTTTGTTTTGGTTTGGTTTTATTCCTCCTTTTGTAGTTTTTTTTTTGTTTGTTTGTTTTGGTTGGTTGGTTTTGGTTTTTTTGTTTCTGTTTTTTTGTTTTTTCCTGTAAGCCTCAAATTCTGGTCCTTAGAAGGCTTTTAATCTTGTAAATTAGTCCTACTTTAGCTGATAGAAAATTCGAGGCAACTTAAAACTTAGTCTCAAATACCCTAAAATCTGCTAAAATGTTTTACAATTCTGTAACTTTAATTATTTCTATAGACCCAAATTGGGCAGTTTTAGGTTCACAAAAATATCAATTGTGTTTTTGTTTTTTTTTCCTTTTTGGTGTGGCAGCTAAAACTCACCCTATTTCAGAACTAGTCTTTCCTCTCTCTAGCTAAAACTGTTTGCATAAGTCCAATTATGTACAAAATAAGCATTTTTAAAATCCCAAATAGCCAGATCTTTTCCTTTGTAATTGAGCTGACTGAGAGAAACACTCACTCACTGCTTTCCTAAATCAGTCTAGCTTTTGTTCTCATCCCACCTTGGGGTGGAAGGCAGAAGGGGAGTTCTGGAGCCCAAGGCTTAGGAGCTGTCAGGCTGATATTGAAGGCTTTGAATTTACATCCAGTCCTCGGGGGATGGACAGTTCTTCCATTGATAGGGGTACCTGCCCAAACAAAACAACAGCATTTCCCTATACATTTTGGTTCTCCATCCCAGTTCTTCTAAAGAGCTATCTTCCTGGGATACCAGATAGGTTGAGAGCTAGCTACATTCTTTTCCTAGGTTTCCAAGGACTCACCTGATTTTACCAAAGGAAAACAGGAGAATCCTTACTGACTCGAACTGCCTAGGATTTTCCCACTTTGATCAAAGGGAGATATGGAAGCCTTTTACAGAGTTTAACTGTCTAAATTCTCTCAATTCCAATCCCATTCACCCTGGCAGCTCACCAGTTGCTTGGCAGAGGAAAGTCCTCTTACGAATGGAGTCTCTCCCCCCTTCACTGGTTCTTGCTTTATGGAATGTATCATACAATTTACCTGACTGATTTAGAACTTTTTCTACTGATTTATCTCCTGGGCAGAATTAATCCTCTGTCTTTGTCAGCCTACTTCCATTTTTGCTTTCTTCAAGTGTCTTTTCCAAATTTACCCAATTGGAACAGGAGTTCTTGAGCTGAGTCCAAGAACCACTAGAGAACTCTCCTGAGGGCACCTGCCCAAGGATTGTGTACAGGAGAGACCCCTCACAAATAGGATGAGCTCCCAAATTCTGTAAGACAGCATTGACCACAAAAACAATCAAACAACACTACTCCAAGTAAAAAAAAAAAAAAAGCAAAAAGGGATTTACCACAATCTCAAGAGAAGGGCATTTCCCATCTGACAAGATATGTCAGTAAAAAGAGTGCAAAATATAAACTGCAAAACACATGCTTAAATAGAACAGAAGCCCCTTCCCATTGACCTTTTCTTCCATTGTTTTGGGGAATCCAGGCTTATACCCAAATTCTAAAATCCATCCCAGAAATAAAAATCAATAATAATAAACTTTAAATTTCCCTAAAGAAGCAGATAACCTCAGATAAGAGAATTCAAAGCCAGCATCACCTTTAAAAGAAGTACTTAGATGCTAATTAAAAGGTAGTGGGAAATGGGAGAGGAATGTTCATTCAAGGCAATCAAACACCTGTACCTTTTTAGTTATAGTTCAACTTATTATAAAGTCTCAAGTCATAATTAGGTCATATTCCCAGGAGAGGATCTTCATTCAGTTCATCCCATTCACTCCTTCCTCCACTTCCTTTCTCTCACCCTTCTTTCTCTCTCTTCTCTCCCTCTGTCCCTTCGTCCCCTTTCTTTCTTTACTTCCTTCCCTCCTTCCTTCCATTTCTCCTTGCTCTTCCTTCTCTCCCCACTTGGAGAATCATATTCTTATTTGTGGGTGCTCTGCCCAAAGGAATATAAATTTTGATCACTAAAATCTCATGTCTTGGGATTGATGGGCTTTAATTTTAGGGATTTAATCTTCCCTACATTTTTATTCTTTTATTTAAAAAAAAAACAAAAACAAATTAACTCTTTTGCCTGGTATAGTTTCATTTATAAATTCTTGAAATACAGCACTAGAAAACCAGGCTACTTGACCATGCCTTAAATGCAAACCACTCTGGCTCTTGTTGATTGGCTAACAATAGGTCCCAGCCCCAGCCCCAGCCCCAGCCCCACTTGGTAATTATTTGGGTTTAGATGGTTTTGAGGGAGTTTAAATAGCAATCCTTTCTGTTCTGATCAGAAACTCTGAGGGTCTTCCCCTCCCAGTTTGATTTTTTTTTTAATAGCCAACTAGGAAGATAATGATAAATGTTGAAAGGGGTGTGGGAAAATTGGGACACTAATGCATTGTTGGTCGAGTTGTGAAATGATTCAACCATTCTGGAGAGCAATTTGTAACTATGCCCAAAGGGCTATCAAACTGTGCATGCCCTTTCATCCATCAGGCTCTCTACTGGGCCTGTATCCCAAAGAAATCATAACAAAGGGAAAAGGACCCACAAGGGGAAAAACTTTGTAGCAACTCTTTTTGTGGTAACAAAATATTGGAAAATGAGTAGATCCCCATCAACTGAGAAATGGCTGAACAAGTTGTGGTATATGAAGGTATATGTGGTATATAAAAAATGATGATGAACAGGCTGATTTTACCTGGAAAGATTTAGATGAATTGATCCTGAGGGAAACAAGTAAAACCTTTAATATATAAACAGTAACAGCAAGGGTGTGATGATCAATTATGAAAGACTTGGTTCTTCTCAGTGGTTCAGTGATCCAAAGAAATCCCAATAGACTTTGGACAGAAAATGTCATCTGCATCCAGAAAGAGAATTGGAAATTGAATGTAAAACCACATATGCTATGTTCACTTCTTTTTTGTTGTTTGTTTTTTTTTTTTCTTTTGCTCTGATATTTTTCTCCCAACATGATTGATAAAGAAATGTGTATTAACAGATATAGTTATTTTAACTGTGAATGTGAACGGGATGAACTCTCCCATAAAACGGAAGCGGGTAGCAGACTGGATTAAAAGCCAGAATCCTACAATATGTTGTTTACAAGAAACACATCTAAAACATAGAGATACATACAGAGTGAAGGTAAAGGGCTGGAGCAGAATCTTCTATGCTTCAGGTGAACAAAGAAAGGCAGGGGTAGCAATCCTTATCTCGGATCAAGTAAAAACAAAAATAGATCTAATTAAAAGAGATAAGGAAGGAAACTACATTTTACTAAAGGGTTCCATAGACAATGAAGCAGTATCAATACTTAACATATATGCACCAAGTGGTATAGCATCCAAATTCCTAGAGGAGAAGTTAAGAGAGATGCAAGGAGAAATAGACAGTAATACTATACTAGTGGGAGATCTCAACCTTGCTCTCTCAGAATTAGATAAATCAAATTCCAAAATAAATAAGAAAGAAGTTAGGGAGGTTAACAAAAGGCTAGAAAAGTTAGGTATGATAGATCTCTGGAGGAAATTGAATGGTGATAGAAGGGAGTATACTTTTTTCTCAGGGGTTCATGGAACTTATACAAAAATTGATCATGTGTTAGGGCATAAAAACCTCAAAATCAAATGCAGAAAAGCAGAAATAGTAAATGCATCCTTCTCAGATCATGATGCAATAAAACTCACATGTAATATAAGGCCAGGAAAAAATAGGCCACAAGTTATTTGGAAATTAAATAATCTAATCCTGAAGAACGAATGGGTGAAAGAGCAAATTATAGACACAATCGAAAATTTCACCCAGGAGAATGACAACAATGAGACAACATACCAAAATTTGTGGGACTCGGCTAAAGCGGTTATAAGGGGTAATTTTATATCTCTAGATGCTTACTTGCGTAAAACAGAGAAGGAGAAGATTAATGAACTGGGCTTACAATTAAAAAAGCTAGAAAAAGACCAAATTACAAACCCTCAATTAAATACCAAATTGGAAATTCTGAAAATTAAAGGGGAGATCAATAAAATTGAAAATAAGAAAACTATTGAATTAATAAATAAAAGTAAGAGTTGGTTTTATGAAAAAACCAACAAAATAGATAAGCCTTTAGTTAATTTGATTAGAAAAAGAAAAGAGGAAAATCAAATTATTAGTCTCAAAAATGATAAGGGAGAACTTTCCTCCAATGAAGAGGAAATTAGAGTAATAATTAGGAGTTTCTTTGCCCAACTTTATGCCAATAAATTTGAGAATGTAAATGAAATGGAGGAGTATCTACAAAAATATAGATTGCCCAGATTAACAGAAGAGGAAATAAATTATTTAAATAGCCCTATTTCAGAAAAAGAAATAGAACAAGCTATTAATCAACTCCCTAAGAAAAAATCTCCAGGACCAGATGGATTTACATGTGAATTTTACCAAACATTCAAGGAACAATTAATCCCAATACTATATAAACTATTTGAAAAAATAGGGAAAGAAGGTGTACTACCAAATTCCTTCTATGACACAGATATGGTGCTGATAGCTAAACCAGGTAGGGAGAAAACTGAGAAAGAAAACTATAGACCCATTTCCCTAATGAATATTGATGCAAAAATTTTAAATAAGATTTTAGCAACAAGATTACAGAAAGTCATCCCCAGGATAATACATCATGACCAAGTAGGATTTATACCAGGAATGCAGGGCTGGTTCAATATTAGGAAAACTATTAGCATAATCAATTATATTAATAACCAAATTAATAAAAATCATATGATTATCTCCATAGATGCAGAAAAAGCCTTTGATAAAATCCAACACCCATTCCTATTAAAAACACTGGAGAGTATAGGAATAAATGGGCTTTTCCTTAAAATGATAAGTAGTATCTACTTAAAACCTTCAGCAAGCATCATATGTAATGGAGTCAAACTAGAACCATTCCCAATCAGATCAGGAGTGAAACAAGGCTGCCCACTGTCACCATTACTATTTAATATTGTATTAGAAATGTTAGCTTTAGCAATAAGAGAAGAAAAAGAGATAAAAGGAATCAGAGTAGGTAGTGAAGAAACCAAATTATCACTCTTTGCAGATGACATGATGGTATACTTAGAGAATCCTAGAGACTCAACTAAAAAACTACTAGAAACAATTCACAACTTTAGCAAAGTGGCAGGATACAAAATAAATCCACATAAATCATCAGCATTTTTATATATTACCAATAAAGTTCAGCAGCAAGAGATACAAAAAGAAATTCCATTCAAAATAACTGTTGATAGTATAAAATATTTGGGAATTTATCTGCCAAGGGATAGTCAGGAACTATATGAACTAAATTACAAAACACTTTCCACACAAATCAAATCAGACCTAGTCAATTGGAAAAACTTAAAATGCTCATGGGTAGGACGAGCGAATATAATAAAAATGACAATACTACCCAAACTAATTTACTTATTTAGTGCCATACCAATCAAACTCCCAAGAAATTATCTTACAGATCTAGAAAAAATAGTAGCAAAGTTCATTTGGAAAAACAAAAGGTCTAGAATTTCAAGGGGATTAATGAAAAAAAAGGCTGAAGATGGTGGACTTGCTGTACCAGATCTAAAACTATATTATAAAGCAGCGGTCATCAAAACCATTTGGTACTGGCTAAGAAATAGAGTAGTCGATCAGTGGAATAGGATAGAATCACAAGACAAACTAGGCAATAACTATAGCAATTTGGTTTTTGATAAACCCAAAGACCCCAGCTTTTGGGATAAGTATTCACTATTTGACAAAAACTGCTGGGAAAACTGGAAACTAGTGTGGAAGAAATTAGGGCTTGACCCACATCTAACACCACATACCAAGATAAGATCTAAATGGGTTCATGATCTGGATATAAAGAGTGATTTTGTAAACAAGTTAGAGGAACATAATATAGTTTACCTCTCAGACCTGTGGAGATGGAATAAATTTATGTCCAAAGAAGAACTGGAACTTTTAATTGAAAACCAGATAGATAACTTTGACTATATTAAGTTAAAAAGTTTTTGTACAAACAAAATCAATGCAGACAAGATTAGGAGGGAAGCAATAAATTGGGAAATCATCTTTACATTTAAGGGTTCTGATAAAGGTCTCATCTCTAAAATATATAGAGAATTGTCTCATATTTATAAAAATTCAAGCCATTCTCCAATCAATAAATGGTCAAAGGATATGAACAGACAATTTTCAGAGGATGAAATTAAAACTATTTATAGTCATATGAAAAGGTGCTCCAAATCACTATTGATCAGAGAAATGCAAATCAAGACAACCCTGAGATACCACTTCACACCTGTCAGATTGGCTAAAATGACAGGAAAAGTTAATGATGAATGTTGGAGGGGTTGTGGGAGGGCTGGGACACTGATGCATTGTTGGTGGAGCTGTGAACGGATACAGCCATTCTGGAGAACAATTTGGAGCTATGCTCAAAAAGTTATCAAACTGTGCATACCCTTTGACCCAGCAGCATTTCTATTGGGCTTATATCCCAAAGAAATCATAAAGGAAGGAAAAGGCCCCACATGTGCAAGAATGTTTGTGGCAGCCCTTTTTGTAGTGGCTAGAAACTGGAAATTGAATAGATGCCCTTCAATTGGAGAATGGCTGAATAAATTATGGTATATGAATATTATGGAATATTATTGTTCTGTAAGAAATGACCAGCAAGATGATTTCAGAGAGGCCTGGAGAGACTTACATGAACTGATGCTGAGTGAAATGAGCAGAACCAGGAGATCATTATACACGGCAACAACAGTACTATATGACGATCAATTCTGATGGACATGGCTCTCTTCAACAATGAAATGTTTCAAACCACCTCCAATTGTTCACTGAAGAGAGCCATATACACCCAGAGAGAGGGATGCGAAATGTGGACCACAACATAACATTCTCATACTCCTTGATTGATGTTTGCTTACATTGTGTTTCCTTTATCTGATATATCGTTTGTGTAGATAAGATTTTTCTTGCACACCAATGATAAGTTTGGAAATATGTATACATATATTCGATTTGCCAATATTTCAACATAATTAACATATAGTGGATATCCTGCCATCTAGGGGAGGGGTGGGGAGTTGGGGGGAAAATTTGTAACGGAAAGCTATGTAAGGGTTATTGTTGAAGAATTACCCACACATATGTTATGCAAATAAAATAAAAATTAAAAAAAAAAAAAAGAAATGTGTATTAAAATAAATAATTTTTTAAAAATAAGGAATTAAGCCAACTTTTACCTCATTTATTACCTAGCCTTAAATCACTGAAGGATTTTGTCTCAGACAAACTGAGATCTGGGAAAAGACCTTAACTTTAAAAGGCCATTGAATCTGGGTTCATCTCCAGTCATCCTGATTTATATCTTGCCACTGGTCTCAGATGACCCTGGAGAGAAGACTAAAGCTGATGACTTTGCACAGCTCTGCCTCAGACATTTAGAGTATCACCCTAGACAAGTCACTTAACCCAGTCTGCCTCAGTTTCTTCATCTGTAAAGTGAGCCAGAGAAGAAAATGGCCAACCACTTCTGTATCTTTGCCAAGAAAACCCCAAATGGGATCATAGAGAGCCATAACCTGATGTGCCTGAACAACAATAGGAAACCTCCCAGGATTGTTAAGATAAAATGAGATAATCTTTTTGAAATGCCTTGTAAATATTAAAGCACCATATCAATACTAGTTATTACTAGTTATAGAGTTCTTTATAGAATGATAATGACATAGGGACTTTAATATGCTGATATTTCATAAACTGGTCTGGATCCAGAGAATGGCCATCATTTTTGGAAAGCCTTGGAAGCAATAACAAAAACTTTTGGCCTATTTCAGTGAACTGTTTTGTATTTTTATGGAATAACTGTGTTTTGCAGTTGAAAGACATCTCTGAGTTTATCTAGACCTATTTCTGTCTGAGAAAATTAATTTGAACCTCAGTTTTGATACATGGATAATGGGTTTATCTGCCTGCATTGCCTTTGACCTTGTCTTTGAGGTCAGTAATTGTGAATTCCTTGATGGAGAAAACTCTTCAAAGTAGAGACTTCCTCTTCACAGTAAATCCATAGCTTAGCTGTAATTTTCTATCTTTCAGAGTCTCCTGGACTTGTTCATGACTAGACTATACTGTACTGTACTGTACTGTACTATACTATACTATACTATACTTATACTATACTTTACTTTACTATACTATACTATACTATACTATACTATACTATACTATACTATA
>JAJPUD010002029.1:0-10115 GCA_023553655.1 Myrmecobius fasciatus | reverse complement strand
TATACTATACTATACTATACTATACTATACTATACTATACTATACTATACTATACTATACTATACTATGTGTCAGAGATAGACCTGGAACTCAGATCTCTCTTGATGCCAGAGTCACCTTCTCCACCTACTACAGTCTTATATAGTAAACATTTAATAAATGTATGAGCTCCTTGGCCATGAAGATTGTCTTTTGCCTCCTTTTGTATCATTATGCTTAGCACAGTGCCTGGTTCATAGTAAGTGCTTAATAAATGTATATTGATTGGCTGATCTCAATTAATTCAGTGATTAACATTTTGTGTTTCTCACGAATTCACGTTTTTCAGTGACTTCATGTTCTTGACTGGATTATGTTGAGTACAAGGATAACTCTTGGTCTTGTAGAATCATTACACGGTCCTTTTTATGTATGTATGAAAGAAGAAGGTGGCTTGTTTTGTTTTTCCCCCCATCTTCTGCATTGTCCATTTTTAGACCACACAGTCGTGGAGGGCACTAATTATGTTTGTTTGTTTTCAACCTTTGCTAACAAATAGTGAGTGGGAATGGCTACAGGGGAAGGGTGAATTGCAATAGTTATGGAGACTTTGCTGAAAGTAATGTTGCACATGGGCCAGGAAGGAATAACAGAGCCCTAATTCAGAGAGCCATCCCAGTGACTATGCCATAAAAATCCCAAATGGGGTCTTGAAGAGTCATTCACAACTGAAACAAGTTGACAACCACAAAAAAGACTAGAACCTGGGTTGTTTGGCTTCAAGAATCTGGATTTAAATCTTGCCTCTAATGCTTATTACTATATGACTTTTAACCTCAGTTTCCCCTTCTCTAAAATGGGGAGGAGGAGGTTTAGATTAGATGATCTCTGAGGGCCTTCTTAGTATAGCTTGATGATTCTAAAATCCATGGGTTTTTTTCTTCTCAGTATGGATTCTTATGGACAAGTCATGTTTTCCAAAGGCTGATTAACTGTATAAATTGGTGAATTTTATTAACTTGCTCCTCCTATGACTCACTGTTCCATTTGTAAATAGAAAACCTACTTTGTAACTTCTTCCTATGGAAGATGCTCAAGATCCACAAACCACACCAACAGAGGGGAAAAAACAAGCATCCCATTGCCCTTCTTTGGTACATTTTTTTCAGCCTCTTCTCCACCTAAAAAAAAGTAACATGTCTGTGCCAGATTCTTTCCTATAGTTTGCATATAGATACTGTGTGACTATGGGGAAAAAATCACTTAATTTATCAGATCTTCATGGTCCTCATCCCTAATATGAGGAATTTGGATTAATTGATTGCCAAGTCCCTTCAGCTCTAGTGTTCAATGATTCCAGGAAAGGATTTTAGCTTTGCGAAAAGCAGTATCCTATAAAGCTGAGGATTCATGTCAAGCAACCAGCTGAAGAACATTTAAGAGTAGATCTCTTGTAAACATCGATTTATTAATATGGCCATGCCTATCTGAGAAAAGCTTTATAAGCCAATGAACTTCATGAATGTTTAAAAATCTGTGACCAATTTTTCTAATCTTGGTATTGTTTCTTGATCTCTTTTGCCACGAAAATCTGGTATGTCTATAAAGAACAGATGGAAAGTTAATGGAATAATGATAACCAGAATTTCTTTTAACATAGTGCCAAAGTATATAGCCACGGAAAAATGTTCAACTGGGTTTGGTTTTTAAATATAATTTAAATGTATTTCTCTTAAGTGTTTGAATGTTAGAATTTTCCAGGAATGTAAATTATAGAGCTATAAAAAGAAAGCTAATTGGACCAGCAGAACCACTAGAGAATGTTCCTGGTACCCAAAGGCCCATACACTTTGTTGCACATGATCATGGACAGTCTCACTGTTATTGATGACTCAGATATAATACCTTTAATCATACAAGTCTTTGATTTACAGGCTGTAAGTCCCTCCACTACCCTGTAACCCTCCTCCTCCCTCCTTTGTCTGACAAGTATCAAAATTAGATTTTGTAGTATTCAGATGTTCAGACTTGTAGACTATATTTCAGTAAGGCATTGGCTCAGATGTTTGAATGAGAAATAACATGAGGAAAAATACATTTTTTAAATCAAGTAAATGTTCCCTCAAATCATTGTAAATATATGTGACAGATAGATTATAAAGATACAGGACTGGGTAATCAGAGGCATTCAGGCATTTTAGATTTTAATTCAGCTGAATGTTAAACAACAACAAAAATGCCTCTTCCCCCCAGAAAGAGCCCCTACCCAAATCTCACAAACATTCCCAAAACCACAGCAAGAAAGAACTTTTGGAAGAAAATGACTTTTTGTCAGAGTACAAAATTGCTCAGAAGTGACACTGGTAGTTGCCCAATGTGCGTTTTCTATTTAGTTTATGTTGTTTTTGTTGTTTCAACCATGTCTGACTCTTAATGACTTCATTTGGGGTTTACCTGGCAAAAATAGTGGAGCGATTTGCTATTTCCTTCTCTAGCTCATTCTACAGATGAGGAAACTGAGGCAAATAAAGTTGTGTCTTGTCCAGGGTCAAATAGTATGTGTCTGAGACTAGATGTTAACTCAGGCCACTTGGCTACACCTAGATGATAATCACAGCCAATATTAATATAGAGTTTTAAGGTTTACAAGGTAATCTGCATAAATTGTCTCAATTTGATCCTCACAATAACTGTTTATACAGATCTGGAAACTGATATTCAGAGTTTCATTGACTTCCCCATGACCACACAGGTAGGAAGGGCCCTCCCGTTTCTATGACACCACAGTAACCAAGAACCATTAGGGAATAATTAAACTTCCTTCAGTGCATTCAGATTCCTGTTGGTAAGCATTTTTGCTCGTTTTGGGGTTTTTGTTATTTGTTTTTTGTTTTTTTTTCCCCCCAGAACTAATTTAGTTATTGCTCTTCTGTTCTGAGATGAATGTTGATTGTGTTTCCAACACTTATCCCTCTGGAAGGGTCTGTAATTTTAGAGTGAAATGTAAAATTTGATATTGGTTCTGTTGAGAAAAGATTCAATATTTCATTTAAGAACCGTTTGTTAAATGGTCATTATGTATAAGTCTCTAGACTAGGCAATATGAATGCAAATAGGACATGGGATCAGAGCTTACTACTAAGTGCAATAAGATGTATGCAGATAAACCACAGGCATTTACAGGTAAAGGTAGATATACAGGTGCAGAAGAGGTTCACACTGGCCATTGACTATCCCATTCATTTATCTTCGCCAGCAACTTATGCTTTCCAGTGGAGTTTGCCATTACAGTAGGAGAAGTCTATGCTTCCCTGATGATTCCTAAACCTGAAGGTCGATTTGTGGAGGATTGCAGTTTTTAAAAATATATATATATCCAGATCCTTGTATTTCCCCAAGACTATTGTGATGACTGAGAAATTGGAGGCCACTTTATCTAGCCCACACCCCTACCTTCCTTTCTTAAACAGTAGGAGCTATAAGATTTTGCATTTGATGAAGAAAAAGAAGTTAAGGTGTTTAGGATGAAGTAAAGCTTCCCTTATTTGGATAAGTGGAGAAAGATTAGCTAAATTAGGATCTCACAGATGTAGTGCTGGAAAAAATCTCAAAGACCATCTAGTCCAGCCCCCTTATTTCTCATAGGGAAAAAACAAAACCTGAAGCCCTGGAAATTAAATAATGTTAGATGGGATTTAAACTGATCTTCTGACTCTGGGAAGCTAGTGTTCTTTTAATGTTTGTTTTAGTTAACAAAACAAAATAAAATGACACTGTAGAATCTTCTTAGAGAAAGACAGGTTTACTACTTCAAGGACATACTTTAATTAAGCTGCTGGATTATTACCTAAGAGGGGCTTTTTTAAGGAAGGCAGTATGTGACAGTGAATAGAGTGATGATCTTGGAGTGAGGCAGATCTGGGACTTACCAGCTTAGCTTTGTAATGGATCATTAGCCTTAAGCTCAATTTCCTCATCTGTAAAATGGGGATATTTCTGATTTTTGTTGGAGGATAACAAAAGTGCCTATTTTACATGATTGTGGTAAGGAGAAAGCTATACTTTGTAGTAGTTTACAAAACTCAATTATAAATGTTAACTGATATTTGTCATTATTCATTTGCATTAGGATGACTTATGCAGCACTAACCTGCCAGTGCTCTTGACATAGTTCATGTGAATAAATGAAATAGCATTCTTTAATGCTAAATGTATTAAGCAATTATTTAATAGAATAGAAAGTATGACAGTAGCTATCCTTTCCTCCATTCCAATCAGACTGATCTGCTTACTGTTCCCTGTATAGGATATCATGTCTCCCTCTGTACAGACTATCCCTCATGCTTGGAATATTCTCTCTGCTTATCTATACTTCTTAAAACCCATTATGTGATGGAACAAAATAGGCATTCTTCTGAAGAAAAAAAAAAAAGCAACATTTTTTAACTGGTCTTTATCCTAACAGGTAAATTTATTATTGAGACCATTGTGTATTTTAAAGTAGAATTGAATAGTTGTCTTTTCCTTGCTTTGTCCTCTATGAAAATATTGAATCAATTATACTTCTCAGGAAATTGACAGCTGTAAATATTATTCTGTTCCATGTTTTTTCACCCTCTCTTGTTCATCACAGAGAGCCTATGAGTCAAGTAACGTATCTGTTTCTTCTTCCATAAAATCATGATGTCACAAAGGCTCACTAATTATCATTTAGTCCATTTTCCTGCCTCCATGCAGCCCTGCATTAAAATCCTTCCAAAGTTTTCTGAGTTTTGTTTTCAAGTCATCCCAGTGTTCTCTACCAATGTATTTCTCTTCCATTCTTCCAAATCCAATTTAAATCAATTTCATTCATTCAGACTTCAATAAATAGGGAATAAAACATTATCAGCTGATATCCCTCATTCAATTATGTCTTCCTAAGTTTTAAGACTGTTAGGACATTTAAAAATTGGGAAATAGCTTTACTGACAAGATTGAGTAGTGTGTCACACATATAATCAGCAATATCTAATATTGCTATTCTTATATGTTGTCCTTTCCATTTTTAAGACTATAATGAAACTGGGCCCAAACTCCACCTCTGACTCTTAAAATCTTCCTGATTATGGGCAGTTAAACTTTAGTTTCCCCTTCTATAAAATGGGTATAATCATGAGCATAGTACTTACTTGACAAGGTCATTGTGATTCTCAGATAAGGTAATCTGTGTAAAGCTCTTTGTACTCTGCATCAGTGCATTTTTTGATTTGTTTATTTGGATTCCCAAAGGTTTTAGTGGATATCAAGAGAACTTCTTCGACAGGCAGCCTTACCAAGAAATCCCCAGGAACTACGACGTCTATACCGCAGGGTTTACTGAAGAGGAGCAGTTAGAAAGAGCTCTCAGAAACAGCCTCCGGGACCGAGGTAAGACTCTTGTGGCCTTGCTTATTTGCAAGTATGGATCACGTGGTGAGTAATGTCTGCACAAGAACTGTTTGCAGAGAAGCGAACCTAAGATAGTTTGTGAAAAGCCCATGGAGGTGAAGAAATGTGTGCAGAATGTGGTGTGATGCCATATTGCCACCATCCTAATCTAATAAAGTGCCAGTTAACATTGTTCCTTTTACAGACACACTCAACTCAATTACTTTGATGACACTAAAGTCAGAAAACTTCTAAAAAACTCTTCTTAAGGGCATGCAATGGGTTCATAATGAAGCACACTGCAGTAAAACGGCTTGTGTGGCAGGATGACCTCTTCTTGATTAGCCTTATTAGGTCTTCAGTGCTGATTTTTGTCCTTATTGCTTTTACTATCACAGGACTTTCTGACAACCCTTGAGAAGCCAAAGTTATGTTACATCTCTAATGAAGCTTCAGAATACAATACTAGTGAAGACTGCTTAGATAAATAGTTAAGTAGGAAGGGTACATCCACTGAACTGATGTGGCCACCTAAGGAGCTCTCTGAAGACCTTGGTGTTCAAAAAAAGTGTAGAAACTCTGGAGAGAGAGACATAACCAAAGGTGAGAATAATTCCTGAAAGGCAGGGACTATTTCCTTTTTGACTTTGTATCCCTATTTCCTGGCACACACCACAAACTTAGTAATTTCTTGTTTGTTGATTGATTCTAATCTCAGATAAATTTACTTAGCTGTGTAAAGATGGTTGTCACATCCATAAAATTACCTTTTCTCTTGGCCAAATATTCTCATTTCTTTAATGGCTCTTCTTACGTTTTTGCTTTTTTCAAATCGTCTTCCTATTCTGGTTATATTTCTCTAACTTATTCTTAGTCAAAAGTCATTACAAACTAGTCATCATAAACTAGTTTTATTTCCTTTTTTGACATCTACATTGGTAGATGAGGTTATATTGATAGACATGAAATATGGCAGTTAATAAATATTTATTGAAGACTCGGGATGGAAAATGCCATTCTCATCTAGAAAGAGAACCATGGAGACTAATGTGGATCAAAGCTTAGTATTTTCACCTTTTTGTTTGTTTCTTTCTTTCTTTTTCGTGGTTTTTCCCCTTTTGGTATGATTTTTCTTGACAATTATGAAAATATGTTTAAAAGAATTGCACTTATTTAACTAATATCAGATTACTTGCCATCTTGGGGAAGGAGGAGGTAAGGGAGAGATGGAGAAAAATCTGGAACACAAAGTCTTGCAGAAGTGATTGTTGAAAACTGTCTTTTCATGTATATGGAAATCAAATGCTATTGGAAAAAGATAAAAGAAAACATAAAAAATTAAATATTTGTTGAGTGCCTCTTGTATGCCCGGCATTGTGCTGAGTTTGGGTATATAGGATAGGTAAGTAGATAGATAGATAGATAGATAGATACATACATACATACATACATACATACACACATATAGCTATGTAAAAGATAGATATAGGTAATTATATAAAAGGTAGGTAGGTAGGTAGATAGATAGACAGACAGATGCATACATACATACATACATTCATACATATAGTTATGTAAAAGATAGATGTAGGGAATTATATAAAAGGTAGGTAGATGGATAGATAAATATATATATATATAATTATATACATATAATTATATAAAAGATAAACAGCTATAGATTATATAAAAAGATACATAACATGCACACATACATACATACATACATACATATAAATAAATGTAGGTAATTTTGTAAAAGGTAGGTAGATGGATAGATAAATATACATACAAAATTATATAAAAGGTAAGTAGATGGATATTTATATAATTATTATATAAATTATATATTTATATTATTATATAAATTATATAATTATATAAATTTATTTTATATTATATTATATAATTATATAAAATATAGCTATGGATTATTATGTAAAAGATAAAGTGAGAATTCTATAAAAGGTGGAGAGATGGAAAGAAATAATTATATAAGCAAAGCAGTTGACAGGGTTTCTTAAGATATCTCTAAAGACAAGATAAAGAAATAAGAGCCAAGTGATTCCAATTGGGTGTATTTGTAGCAATACAACCTTCTCCCAAAACTCCCTGTTACTATCAGGGACCCCACCATTTTTCTTGTAGCTGTTGCCAAGCTTTAAACTTGAGTTTTAGACCTCACTCTCACTCATTGCATGTGTCCAAATGACTGCCAAAGTTTATCATTTCTACCTTCACAACACAACATCTCTAACATACATCCCCTCCTCTCCACTCACACAGCCTCATTCAGGCCATCATTAATCAGTTTTCTGATTAGGCTCCCTGACTGCCATTCCTCCTATAATTCATCATCCCCACAGCTGCCAAAGGGATTCTTCTAAAGTGTTAGTCCTACTGTATCACTCCACCCTCACTTCCAGTAAATTGTAATAGCTCCAAATTGCATCCAGAATCAGACATTCTAATTCACTCTATACAGTCTTTGGTTTGCCCCTCATGTAGCCGATTCTGTCTTTCATCTCCAAGCTTTTGTCCTGGATGCCCCTGGCACTGCCTGGAATGCTCTCCCTCCAAACCAGAAAACTCTTAGCTTCTTTTAATAATCAGTTTAAGAATTAGTTGAAGCATTATTTCTGGGAGACCTGTTCTGGTTCCCCCACTAAGCCATTTCTGTTAAGATTACTGTCTACTTTCTGGATATTTATTTTGTATGCACATATACATGTGTACATGTACACATACATACATAAAATATATACACATACAAAAATTGATTTATGATGTCATTAAAGCATAAGCTGCTTGAGAACAATACCCTATTTTTTTCCTTGCATACAGAGCTCAGCCTAGTGCATAGCCCATACCAAACATTTAACAAGATTTTATTGATTACTTAATTGATTCAAAAGAATCATCCCTTTGAAAGAGCTCTGAAATGTCATTTTATAAGGTGTTCTTCTGAGTCCTATGATAGTGCATTTTTTCAATGATATAAAAGCATATTATTAAATTTGAAGATGAGATAGAGTCGAGAAAGGACTCTTATTTATCAGTTCAGTTCTTCATAAAAATTTTAATCTTGAGCAAAAAAACAGTGAAGTGAATTTCTATTAGGGATACATGTAGGATCCTAAATGTTCTTTTAAAAAATGCACTGTAAAAATAAAATAAAAGTCATCCATAAAAAGCACATGTTGGAGAAGACCCAATTTGACAGGATCTCATTAGAGAAGACATCATGGCATGGTGGGAAGGATACTGGAATTGGAGTTTTGAGAGATCTAGTTTCAGTTTTGCCTCTAAAACTTATTTCTTGTTTGATCCAAGATAAGACCCTTGACCTCTCTTGAGTTTCAGTTATCTCATCTATTAAATGGGTATGATAAAGTTTGCAGTACTTAGCTCATAGATGGTTGGGAAAGTCAAGCAATATAATAACCCTTGTGGATGTGAAACGTTTTATAAACCTTAAGCACAATATAAATGTCATTTAGGAAGTTTTAATTCACTGTAATCTTGGTATGGATCAACAGTGCGATATGACTGCTGGCCATAGGCTTCATCTTCATTAATAGTCATAATGTCCCCAACCAGGGTGGTAGTAGGCTATAATCAGATCACATTTGATTGTAGGATTTCATTTGTGGATGCCTTATTTTAAGGAAAATGTTGAAAGTGTAAATAGAATGTATCCAGAAGAAAGTAAAGAGAAAGATGAAACAACTGGAAATCATGTTTCATTGGAAAAGTTCATAAAATCGTAGATAATGGAGGGCATCTGGACCAAACATTCCTATTTTACAGCTGAAAAAATTCACTCAAAAAGTGACTTGCTCAAAGTCATATGGGTAGAGTTAGAATGAGGATTCAAACTCAGCTCCTCTCACTCCCCATCCATTATTCTTGACTTTGAAAAAGAAGAAATGAATAATGCTTAATCTAGAAAATAGCTGGACTTAGATTTAAGTCCTGCTTCTGACATATTAGCTATGTGACTATAGGTGTCTCTCCAGAGACTAGAATTCTTAGGCAAAGTGTTGATCTGCAAAGGTGGGGAGTTTTCACACATGGGATACTCTGGATTTTAGGATGAGTGAGTAAATCATAGATCCAGGTCCCATTTCTCTCTCCCTGCAAAGAAACACTATTTACCATCCCCTCAAAAAAAAAATCTTTTAGGTGTTTCAATTATGTTATATGATTGATGTTATTTCTAAAATTCTTTTTATTACATATCTTAGAACTTAGTCTTAGAACTGATTTTTATAATCTTGCATATTGTTTTTATTAAATGATGGACAGATTTGTCTATAAATTGTTATGTGAATAACATGAACTAATGAGATTTTAATTTATTCCAGTGGAAATGAATGATGTTTAGCAGGTTAAGGAGTCAAATGTTGCAAAGCAGACACATTTTTAGGGATTGACAAATGTCATTTGCCACTTGTCACCATGGACATGAATTCTGATTACTGGGACACGATTTTTGACAAAACATTTATCTGGTTGGCCCAGTGGATAGAATGCCAGGCCTGGAGTCAGGAAGAGCTGAATTCAAATCCAACTTCAGACACTTACTATCTATATGATCCTGGGCAAATCTCTTTAACTATTGTATGCCTCAGTATTTCATCTGTAAAATTGGGATAATAGCACTTACCTCACAAAGTTGTTGAGGATCCAATAAAATAATATTTGTAAAGCATTCAGCAGTGTCT
>JAJPUD010002028.1:340610-352362 GCA_023553655.1 Myrmecobius fasciatus | reverse complement strand
TTCTTCTGACTCTAAATCCAGAAGTTTGGTGGGGAGGGAATAAAAATAGAAAAGGAAAATAAAAACAGCACATTTTTTGAGAGGGGAGAACCCATAGAAAGCTGTAGTATAGTGTCTATTCTGGGAAAAGAGGCACCTACATCCTAGTCCAAGCTCTACTACTAACTACTTCTGTAACTGTATTACAGAATTCTCCCCTCTGAACCTCTGTTTCTTCTTCTGCAAAACAAGGGGATCAAACTAGGTGATGTCTAACTTTCCAGCCTACCCTGCCCTTCTGTAAACCTGAATAACTGGAAATTTCACCCCCAACTCCATTCTGATATGTACGCCTGGTGCTTGACCTTAGGACTCCTTCCTAAAGCAACTAGCTCACAGATGAAATAGTGGTAAGGGAGTTAGAGCCTCATATGTCCAAAGAAGAGAAACTTGATTTGAACTGAGGACTTCCTGCAAGTCAAATATTCTCTCCACTATCCCAAGCTGCCTCTCTCAATTTGATAACCTGTGCATATTATGGCATATAAGGGTCAATAACTATAGCTCCTGTTCTATAGAAATAGACATTAAGAGAATATGTAGACTAACTTGGGAAGCCTGAGATCCTAACTACTTAAAAGCTCTGGCAAAGTGACTCCCAGCCACCTTCCCACCTTCCTCTCCTTCTCTTCACTTAAGTGAATGGGGCAGCTAGGTGGTACAAGGGATAGAACACCAGGGCTGAAGGCAGGAGGACCTGAGTTCAAATCTAGCCTCAGATACTTAACACTCACTAGCTGTGTGACTCTGGGCAATCACTTAACCCCAATTGTCTTGCAAAAATTAATAATAATATAATACGTGAACTTTGCGTAGTCACTTGCTTTTCCCCATAAAGACTTTTGCTTTCTCTTTTTTAGCTGTTACTAGGTGGTGAACTGCATAGAATATTGGATCTAAACTCAGGAAGAACTGAGTTCAAATCCAACTTTGGAAATTTGCTAGTTATGGGATCCTGAGCAACTTAACTCCTATTTGTTTCTCAAATATAAAATTGGGACATACTGGAGAAAGAAATGATAAATCACTCCAGTGTCTTTGGACAAAGTCCATGAGGTCACATAGAATGGGATAGGACTGAACAATTCAACGAGAACAAGAACAAGACTACCAATTGCCTGGAATACTCTTCCTTTGCTATTTAATTCTACCAAAATTTGGCCTCTCCTTAAAGGTCCATTTCACATACTGCCTCCTGATCTTCCGATATACCATACACTCAATATATAATGTGTCCTTTGGACATTTCTGGCCTTCTTATATCTACTTTCCTCTATCCACTTTTACTATGCAATCCAATGACAGTGGCCTCCTGGCTGTCCCTCAAATAAAGCCCCACATCTCCTGGCTCTTGGAATTTCTCATGTGACTGAATGCTCTTCCTCCTCATTTCTATCTCTTAGCCTCCCTCCATTCCTCCAGTTCCATCTCAAATCTCATTTCCTTCAAGAAGCCTTTCCCAATCTAGTTAATGCTAATGCCTTCCTCTCAGCTAATTGTCCCTAGTTTATCCTGTATTTAACTTGTTTGAATATAGCTATTTGCATGTAGTCTTCCCTATTAGAGTGTAAAGTCTTTGAGGATGGGGACTATCTTTCTCTGTATCTCAGGTGCACAGTCTCTGGGGCATAGCAGGCCCTTAATAAATGCTGGTGACTTACCTGACTTGTATTCCCTTTTGTTCTGTAGCTATTCATGTATTGGTTTTATTGGTATACAGATCCCTCTGCTAGACACTGAGTTCCTTGCAGGCAGGAGCCACCTCTGGTTATCTTTAAATCCCCTGCATCCAGGATGTAAACTATGCAGGGATTAATGATAGGTAAAGTAGGCTATTGCTTGGGGTGTGACACTGGAGGTGCAGGAGAGACACCTTTGAACATGACTTTTCATGTGTGTATATATATATATACACGCATATATATATATATGTATATATATATATACATATGATTTTAATACTAGTAAATTCCATTTCCATAGCCCACAGGCATTAATTTCCTGCTGCAGTGAAGACTCAATTTCCAGTGTTGCACAGGGATTGCAATTTTCAAATTTGCTTAGGGCCTATGACTGATAGATCTCAGATCTATCCATAGGCCTAACTATTGTCCAGGAAATTCCTGCAAGCTAGGGAAAGTCCATTCAGGACTTAAGTATGTGCACTGGCATGAGGAAGGGAGAACAGGAGTGATTCTCCTCCAAATTGTTCCCTGATTCTGTCCACTCTGTCCTTAAAGGGAAAGAGAGAAACACAGCAAAGAGAAAAATAATAATGAGGGTTTTTATCCACTCAGAAATAATGGAATGAAATGAAAGGTATACTTAGAAAACCTGAAAAGCCACTTCCTCAACCATCTCCTCTAACCTTGATCATAAAATCAGAAATTCAGAGCTAGAAGAGACCTTAGAACTGATCTAGTCCAACCCTTCAAGAAATTGAGGTCTGGAGATACTGAGTTATTTGTTCAAGTTCACAGTGGTAGTAAATTTGGATCATAGATTTAATAATAATAATAATAATAATATTTATATGCCCTCACTATGTCCCAAGATCTGTGCTAAGAGTTTTATAATTATGATCTCATCTGATCCTCACAAAATGCCTGGGAGACAGGGGCTATTATTATCCCCATTTTGCAGATGAAAAAACTGAGACAAACAGAGGTGAAATGGCTTGCCCAGGGTTACATAGCTAGTAAGACTCTGAGACTGGGATTGAACTAAGGTCCTTCTGACTCCAACCCTGGCACTCTATCCATGATACCACCAAGGGCCTCAGTCCTCATGTAGGTCAATCCACTCACTTTACCAGTGAGAAAACTGAGTCTTAAGAGAGGTTAAGCACCTTTCTAGGCTTCCAGGTAGTATAATGGACAGTGCTGGACTTGGAATCAAGAAGATCTGAGTTCAATTCCTGCCTCAAACATTTATTATGGAACACTGGACAAATCATTTAACATCCTTCCTCCCCATATTCTTCATCTGTAAAATAAGAATAATTACTATTTTAATAATAATTAATAAAATGAGAATAAACCTACCTCATAGGATTGTTGGGAAGATAAAATGAGATAATACACATGAAATACTTTGCAAACCTTCAAGTGACATATAAATGCTAGCTACTGATTTTCATCTTATATTTAACTTTTCCACACACAATTTATAGCAATACCAGCTTCTTTCTTTTCCTCCCACAGAGCCTGGATGCTCTCACTCCTCACCTCTACCTGCTGGCTTCGAATCTCACCTTATACCAAGTCTTTTTACCCTATACTCCACCCCCACGATGGCTTCCCACCAAGGCTACCTTCTATTTGTACTTTATATTTATGGCATTGTCACAGTTGTTTGTGTACTGTTTTCCTCATTAGACTGTGAGTTCCTTTAGAATCAGAGAGTATTTTCAGTCTTTCTCTATAATCTTAATGCTTATCATGGCACCTGGCACATAATGTGCCCACTAATAAATGTTGGTTGGTTGACTAACAGTCTCCCTTGTCCAAGTTCACACAACAATCTTCTCTTCATGTTTAGGAGACTTCTGACAATTGCTGCTCGTCTGGTGGTAAAGTTGAAGTAGGTAGGAAGGTTCTTGGGTTTCTCAGAAGCTCTCCATGATCCCAGGAATGGTGTTACTGGGCTCCCACACTGCTCAACCACAGGGAGTCAAGGCTGAGTCCTAGAAGAGCTGGCTTACTCAACCCACAGAACAAGGGTTCTTCTCTATAACATGGAAGGGTTCCTGCCATGGGGGTCTAGGGAACTGTCAAATTTGCTATAAGCACGCTCAGCATCCAGCAAACTCTAAGGAGTGCTCCTCCTCCTCCAGCCTTTCTGAACCAGAGAACATTTCTTGGGGGTAGCAGCTCAGACACTGGGGCAAGGACATTAACCCTTTCAGTTACTGGGTGTCTACAATGTGAAAACAGCAAGAGACACCCACACACACTGCCTGTGCAATTTGTAAAAGCACAGCTTGATATCTTTCTATGCCTGGTTTCCCCACCTGTAAAGGAGAGATAATAATAATCCTCATGTGCTCCTTGATCTATGTCATTAGATTAATTTAGTAACTTCCAAAAAGCTTTTCAACCCACTGAGCAGTTTTTTTTCCCTTTAAAGGCTGTTCAGAGTTTATTAGTTATCACTGAGCAGAAAGCAAACACAATTACTGTGGCTGTCCAAAAGCACATGGGTGACTTGGGAAGTAAAAATTGTGGGTTTTGTCTGCTTTATTTTGGGCTGAAAGGTCCCCTGAGGTTGCTTCTAGTTCTAATAAAATCTTGGGATAATAGATTTTAACCTGGAAGAGACCTTAGATGACATTCAGTCCATCTGTCTTATTTGAGTTGAGAAGACTGAAGCTGAAAGAAATGAGTTGACTTCCCAAGGTTCCCCAGCTGTTACGTGTCTGAGACAGAATTTGAATTCTGTCTTCCTGACTCGAAGACCAGCTCTCTATCCACTGAGCCACCTAGCTAAAATCCTATAATCTTGTGATCAGTATTTTGCTTTTGCTTCCTTTAAAATTGTAACCCAGGCTCATGAGGGACAGCAGTCCCAGAATCCACAGCACAGATATTTGGGGTCAAAATTCTGGGATGCTGTATGGGCCAGCATCTAGAATGCCTCAGGGACTTTCTGGAAGGATGAAGAGAGGAATTAAAAACAAACACAACTATTTGTATAATAGCCAGCCTAGCCTCAGAGGCTGAGTGGAAAGGGGCAGATTGGAGGATAAGACTGTTGATAGTGATGGACAACAGGTTTAGGAAGGAGGAATAATGCTACAACTTACACTGAAGTCTCAGAGCTGGTTTTGTTAACTTCTTCATGTCCTCCTGAGGCAGGTCAAAGATGATTTGTGTCAGGAGAGAACTTTCCTGGAACCTTTCTAAGAGCTCTGGGAATCTCAAAGGGGTAATATTGAATGGATAACTCCTCAAAGAACAAGCTTGGCCACCAGTGCCTTCAGTCTGAGTTGGGGAGGCTGAGGTAGTGGAAAATAGATGGAAGGCAAGACAGTACCTTGGAAATCACCTTGTCCAAACCCCTCATTTGGCAGAGGAGAAAATTTAGGCCAGTTGAAGTAGAGTCTCTGTAGTTACATAAGTGCTAAATGACAGAGTCAGGATTCAAATCTAGGTCCAGTGAATTTTTTGGTTGTCATTTCAATTGTAGCTGACTCTTTGTGATCCCATTTGGGGTTTTCTTAGCAAAATTCCTGAAGTGATTTGCCATTTTCTTCTCATTTTACATATGAGGAAACTGAGGCAAACAGGATCACATAGTAAGTGTGTGAAGCTAGGTTTGAACTCAGCAAGATGAGTTTTCCTGGAACTTTATCCATTGCACTACCTGGCTGCACTACCTTTAAACCACACCAGAATATTAGCATCCAGATTTGTTCAAAACCTTGAATATATGATCAAGGAAAGCTTTATAAATTCTTCTTGTAATCTTTCATATTATCACATGTTCTCCTCACTTGGAACATTGGTCCATCATGCCCAGCCCCTTCTCGCATTGATGGATTCCTTCTGGTCTCTATTTTGGGAGAGGTCCAGACTGGTCAACCAAGAATCTCCTCCCTCTGCCTTAGTCTCTCTGGACTTCAAGACCAGGTCCCCAAGCAGATACTCCTTCCCTTTCCCCATTCTGCTTTTCAGCACTCTTTTGGGTATTATTATTACCATTATACTGTAAAATCCTTGAGGGTAAGGACTGTCTCTCTTTGGGTTTGCATTTAGCACAGAGTTTGACATATGGCAAGTTCTTTTTTAAAAAAAAATACCTTTTTATTTTTCTTTTTAAAAATTTTTAAATTTCAAAACATATGCATAAATAATTTTCAACATTCATCCTCGCAAAACCTTGTGTTCCAATTTTTTTCTCTCTCCTTTTCTCCTACTTCTTCCCCTAGACAGCAAATAATTCAATATATGTTAAACATGCTCAATTCTTCTATACATATTTCCATAATTACCATATTGCACAAGAAAAATCAGATCAAAAAGCAAAGAAAATAAGAAAGAAAACAAAAAGTAAGCAAACAACAGCAAAATGCTGAAACTACTATGTTGTGCTTCATATTTAATGCCTACAGTCCTCTCTCTGGATGCAGAGAGGCCTGTATCTAGCTTTTCATTTTTCAAAAGACATACAAAGATATTTTTCAACTTTTGTTTCATATTTTTTCTCCCTTCCTTCCTCTTATCTCCTCCCCTGGACAGAACACAATCCAATTTAGGTTAAACGTGGGATTCTTCTAAACATATTTCCAAGTTTATCATGCTGCACAAGAAAAATCAGATCCAGAAGGGGAAAAAATGAGAGAAAACACAAACAAGCAAACAGCATCAACAAAAAGAAGTGAAAATACTATGTAGTGATTCACATTCAGTCCCATAGTCCTCTCTCTGGATGTGGATGATTTTCTCCATCACAAGTCTATTGGAACTGACCTGAACCATACAAGGTAAGCTCTTAATAACTATTTGTTGCTTTTGAGATCGGGAAAGCTCTGAACCAGGTAGGTTAGAATAAGGTTCTTCCAGGTGGGAAGAGGTAGGGTCAGGGAGATAAAAGAACTGGATTTGGAATCAAAAGACTTACTGTATGGCATTAGACAAGGCAACTTCTCTAGGTCACTTTCTAGATTGGAGGACTGGACTTGGAACCAAAAGACCTACTGTGTGGCAACACGCAAAGCAATCTCTCTAGGTCTCGGTTTCCCCCGGTACAGAATAAAGGGGTTAAACTTTGACTTTTAAGGTCCCTTCCAGATCTAAATCTATGACATAAGGATTCTCCATTTTTAGCAGTAATAGCAGCAATAGCAGTTAGCAGTAACAATATAGAATGACATGTTTATGTGGTGCTTTAAGGTTTGCAAAGCATTTTACAAACATGATCTCTCTCAAAACAACCCACTGAGGTAAGTAACACAAGTATGACGGTGCCCCTCTTATAAATGAGGGCAATTTTAAGGCTTGATTCATTCACCTGCAAACATTCTCTTCACATACTTCTCTCCCTGTAGGGTTTGGTTAGGGACCTTTACAAGGGTTGGGGTGAGGCCGCTGACATAAAAATGTTATCTTACCATTAAATCATATACCCTTAAGACTGTAATGGATCCCCCAAGGTCATTCAGTCCAGCCAACAGGGCATTTAGCCTCTCTTTGGTAGATTGATAGCTCTTTCATTTCTAAAACCATTATCAAGGAGAAGAGTCTAAATTCTGGATATTTTACAGACATCAAATGTGTTCTCTTAATAGTCTGTTATTGTTGGATTTTTTTTTTGTCCTGAGATAGAGATTTACTTGGTAAACTGTAGAAGTGAAAAATCAATATTTAAAGGGGAAAATTTTTAATAGCAAAAATAATTACAAAAAATCAGTATTTAAAAGATTTTTAAATTACGAATAAAAATCAGTATTTAAAGAAAAAATTAAAAATAATAAATAAAAATCAGCATTTAAAGTTTTAAAATAACAATGAAAAACCAGTGAAGGGAAATAATAAAAAATAATAAACAAAAATAGTATTTAAAGTTTTTTAAATAACAAAAATTAATACAAATCAGTATCCAAAGAAAAAAATTTATAAAAATAAATCAAAATTAAAAATTAAAATTAAAAAATCAATATTTAAAGAAAATTCTGTATGAACAAAACAACTATTTAACTCTCCAGGTATACTCATTAGTTCCACATGTAGAAGTTCCTCTCATATCCTATAAATTTTTTTTCATATCTTTTTTTTTACATCACCTTTATTTCCAAATGCATCCCTCTCACTTGCCCTATTCATCAAGCTACCTCTTATTTCAAATGTAAAGAAGAAAAAAGAAAAAAAAACCCAAATCCAATTAATTTCAATTAAATATGATAGTAAATACAATATTCCATTCCCATAATCCTCCATTTCTGCAGAGAAGAAAAGGCAGTGTATTGTTTCATCTCTTCTTTGAGGGCAGCATGGAACAATAGAAAAGTGCTCAAAACACTTTAGCCAATGGACTTGATCTTGCATCCTGGCTATGAATGATGTTAAGCAAGTCATTTGCCTTTACTGGATCTCAGTTTCCTAACTTATAAACTGAGAGATTTTACTAGAGGATCTTGAAGATTCCTTATCTATAATTCTAAGACAAGCTTTGTAATTATGTAGCACTAGGTTTTGACTTGTTCTGATTCTTTCCATTGCATTAGCGTAGTCAATGTGTATGTCATTCTATGCTTCTTTTCATTCTTCATATTTATAATATCTTACAGGAAAATAATATTCCATATGTATGCATATATTTAACATATATTTCTACTAGGTTTAACATATATTGACCTACTTGCCATCTAAGGGAGGGGATTACTGAAGCGGGGGGGAATTGGAGCACAAGGCTTTGCAAAGGTTAATGTTGAAGAATTATCCATGCAGATGTTGTGAAAAATAAAAAACTTTAATAAAAAAAAATATTCCATTACATTCATGTGCCTCAATTTGTTAAGCCATTCCTCAGTGATGATCATCTCTTTTAATTCTTTACAATTACAAAAAAGGGAACTATAAATATTTATGTATGTGTACATATGTCCATGCATATATATATATATATGTATGTATAAATATATGTAATGTATATAAAATATCAGATCTCTAATTTGCCTTTGAGTATCTGCTTAGCAATGGGATCTCTAAGTCAAAAGGTATGAACATTTTACTTACTTTCTCTTAGTTATTCTAAATTACCTGCTCCTTCAGGAAGCCTTCCTAGATTTTTATCCCTCCCTTCTACTGGATCCCAGCTCTAAATGTTTTTCCCCCTTTTTTTTTGGTAAAGCAATTAGGGTTAAATGACTTGCCCAGAGTAACACAGCTAGTATGTTTCTCTCTTTCAATTTTTTTTTTTTTAAATCATGCTTTGTTTGGATTTCTCAATTTCTTTTTTCACATTCTCCATTGTGTCATGCTTAAATGTGTCCATTTTTTCACGATAAAATCATAAGCTCTGTGAAGAGGTATGTTGTTTGTCATCTTTTATCTTTGATTTCCCAGTGCCTATTAATACCAAGTGCTTCTTAAAGGCAGCTAAGTGGCAGATTAGATAGAGTGCCTAAGCCTGGTGTCAGGAAGGCTCATCTTCCTGAGTTCAAATTTGGCCTCAGATACTCTGGGCAGATTATTTAACTCTATTTACCTTATTTTCCTTATCAGTAAAATGAGCTGGAGAAGGAAATGGCAAACTACTCCAGTATCTCTGCCAAGAAAATCCCAAATGGGATCAAGAAGAGTTGGATGTGACTGAAATGACTCAATAACATACAACGGCACTAAACGCTTATTGAATGTAATTGAATTATTTTCTGGGCAAGAAGATGCTGCCACATCAACTGGGAAATGTGTGAGTGAGTGGAGGAGGGAATAGAGTATTACAGGTATAAGGAATTACAGAAGCACAGATGCAGGTGGGGAAACTGTCAACATGCAAGGAGGATGTTTGAATTAAAAGACAGAGGATCCCAACAAGAAAGATTGGGAAAAGGACTATTTGGAGGGCACTGGAATGTAAGCCTGAAAGCAAGGGATTGGGGGAACTACCTGTGAATATGCTTCTTTTTCATGTTTTGACAAGGAAATCACAGCCTGAGTACTTCTTGTTGGACCAAGAGCATAAGCACTGATGACCCCTGACAACTTTTTATTTTTTTAAAGTTATACATGTACATTCATTTATTACATATTTCCATATGAGTCACATTGAGAGAAAAAATCAGAACAAAAGGGGAAAACCACAAGAAAAAAAAACAGAAGAAAAAATGAATGTATATGCTTTGATCTATATTCAGTCTCCATAGTTCTCTCTCTCTGAATATGGATATCATTTTCCCTTTAAAGCTTATTAAAATAAAATATAAATGTAAATAAAATATAAAATAAAATAGACTTGGATCACTGAATTGCTGAAAAGAGCCAGGCCAATCACAGTTGATCGCTATATAATCTTCTTGTTGCTGTGTACAATGTTTTCCCGGTTCTGCTTGCTTTACTCAGAATTAGTTCATGTAAATCTTTCCAAGCTTTTCAAAAATCACTTTATCTTTTCTTATAGAACAATAATATCCCATTACTTTCATATATCATAACTTACTCAGCCATTCCCCACTTGATGGGCATCCATTCTTTTTCCAATTCTTTGCCACCACAAAAAGAGCTGCTATAAGCATTTTTTAATATATGTGCATCCTTTCCACATTTTTATGATTTCTTTGAAATACAGACCCAGCAATGCCAGAGTTGAATATGCATTTTTATAGCTCTTTGGGAATAGTTCCAAATTGCTCTCCAGAAAGGTTCCATCACTCCACAATTCTACCAACAATGCATTAATGCTCCAGTTTTCCCACACGCTCTCCAACATTTATCATTATCTTTTCCTGTATCTTCCCCAACAATTTCTTGAGGTGATTAGTGCAAATATACACGTTTTCAGACGAGAAACACTGTATCCCACAGAGGGGCCTTGGCCAAAGATTCTTGATTTAGGAAGTAGCAGTCATATCTTGATTCCAGCTATTCTAATTCCATTATTCTTCAAATCAAAACCTGACTCTCCATGTGTTCAGAATGAGAAATCATTTCTCTTTCGCAGTGTATGTGAGAGAGAGGGAGTGGGATGGGTAACAGAATTTACCTGCTTCCCAACCACCCTTCTTCTGTCTTCTGCTTTTATTTCACTCCTATGCTCTGAATTAATAGTCTTATTTGTTTCTGACACTTTGAGCCAGATGAGAAAACAGTAATTGATGGGTGTTTATTCTTTCTGTCATATTCACCCTCTGTCTTCACCATCTGGCTTCTTCCCACCAACTCATGCCAGAAAAGACAAGTCTAAAGGGTTATAGCTTGACCACAGGGTCATATATCTAGAGTTGAAAGGGACCCAGAGTCCTGTAAAGGTGCAGAGAAGTTCAATGATTTGTTCAAAAATACACAGATCACACATACTAGCATCAGGATTCTGAAATTCCCAAGAATCTTGACACCTGCACCATACCACCTTGTCCCCTAATATTCTCCCTTCTTCTCAAAGTTATATTATAAATCTTGTCAAGACAACATACCAAAACCTATAGGATGCAGCCAAAGCAGTTCTTAGGGGAAAATTTATATCTCTAAATAGTTATATGAATAAAATAGAGAAAGAGGAAATCAATAAATTGAGCATGCAACTAAAAATTTAGAAAAAGAACAAATTAAAACCCCCCAATTAAATATCAATCGGAAATTCTGAAACTCAAAGAGAGATCAATAAAATAAATCTTGTCAAGAAATCAATAAAAGCTCAGTGAATGGAGGTGTCAATTGGGGGAAAGGAAACAGGGAGTGAGAACGATGCCCAGTAGAGTGCTGTTCAGTTCTTATTAGGAAGACAAATTTCCTAGTGCAAGAGATGAAGGATAAGGAGAAGCTATTAGGGATTTGTTTGGAAGATACTATAAGGAGAAAACTGAAGGTCAGAAATGGGGAAAAGAGATCACTCAGAAAAATCACTCATCTCTTCCTACTCTGAGCCACTGTAGATCTGAACCCAAATTTAGCCTTTGGGATGGACCAGACTGAATGAATAGACTTCCAGCTGCAAAGGATCTTGGCGGGTCCACTGCTACAGTGGCTCAGAGTAGGAAGAGATGAGTGATTTTTCT
>JAJPUD010002028.1:322788-340510 GCA_023553655.1 Myrmecobius fasciatus | reverse complement strand
TTGGTCTCTGTCCCCCCCCGGCCCGTCGGGGTGGCTCATTCATCCCAGAAGAAAATAGGAACTCACATACGGGGGGGAGGGTCATTTTCCACAGAGCTGAGATCTGCTGTGCTTGATAGATTGGGAGTTGGCAGGGGAGGACCTCTGGTTTTAAATGGCCTTTATAATAATAATTTAGTCTCCCTCCTACCAGAATTAAGCCCATCCTCTCTACTGACTGAAGTTTTAAGCTAAGTCCTGATTAATGGAAATAATGAATCTCATAGTCATATATATTTAAATTCTCACTATTCAAAGTTATAATTATGGAAAATATGGTAACTGGTCTCAGCTTAACGGAAATAGGCTGTGCAAATTCAAATACATACCACAGCTTTCTTTATCATCATTAATCGGGACCTTGTTTTAATGAATGTGCAGTGTCTAAATGTAGCTCCATTTCTCTGGATTACCCTCCACAAATCCCATTCATCCCAGAAGAAAATAGGAACTCACATAAGATGCTTCCCATGAAATATACTTAAGATGTAGATTTATCAGTATAAACATATTTGGCAAAGAAAGTGACCAAAATGTCTCTGCCCTTTGAGAAAAAGTTCCCAGTGGCAGGCATATATCTCAGAATAGGCAAAGTCAGAGATATACATCCCACATACTCCAAATATTAACTTTTTGTGGTAGCAAAGAACTGGAAACAAATAGATACTCATTGATTATGATATGGCTAAGCAAATTGTGATCTGTGAATAGGTTGCTATACCGTCAGAAATGATGAATTCAATGACTCAACAGGAATACTTATGTGAATTGATGAAGAATGAAATAAGAAGGACTAGGAAAACAATATGCATGATGACATGTACAGTAATTTAAATGGAAAGAACAACAAAAACAACAACAAAATGAAAATGAAGACTTTTTAATGATAAAACTTTTCCCTGATTAAGAAAGCAAAAAATATAGCTACTTCCTTTCTTTCTTAATGACCTTACCTCACAACCAACTGAAATTGGATAGGCTATCCCCATTGGGGGAAACACTTTTAATTCTATTTAAGAAAATTTGATATTCATGGTTTTGGGGCCTTTAAAGAAGGGACTAGGAATGGGTACAGGACTAAAGAAGCAATTCCTCGAAGAACAGAGGAATAAAAAGTTCCCAAGTCCAACTCAGTTTTTTCAGTCTCTGCCTCTGAGAGGTTAATGAATAGTTTCTGTTCCACTCTGCCTTCTATTTCATTCTGCTTTAATGGAAGGGGCAATCAATACTCACCTGACACAAATGCCACTTTTTCCTTTAGGATAGGGAGGACATCAGCAGCTTTCAAACCATCATTTCGAAAAGAACCTGTAAAACATGGAAGTCAATGAGTCAGGGTCAAATGGAGAAGGGGACCTAAGCTCAGCCCCAACCATGGTTCCAACCAACCCCCATCCCCAACTGATCTTGTTGAAATAGAGAAACACACGTGGCTCATCCCCGCCCCCTCCCGAGGCTCAGAGTCCAATGGAACAAGCATTTATTAAGTGTCTGCCAAGTAGAAGGCAAGATGGTAGGCACTAAGCATTCAAACACCAGGAAAAAGAGCTCCTCCCCTCAAGAAGCTTATATCCCCTCCCCATAGACAGCAGATAAATTCGCACATATAGGATTATTTGAAGTAAAAAAAAAAAAAAAAAAAAAAAGAATACAGACAACTAGAGGGTGCCAGAAAGGCTTCCTATGGAATTGACACCTAAATTGAGTTTTGAAAGGAAGCAAGGAATTTTAAAAGATAGCAGGATGGAGGAGACCTTCCAGATATGGAGGGCTGACTATGACAAGGGCCTGAGACAAAATTTCAATTTTGGAAAACAGGAAGTAGACCACTTTGGTCAAAAGGCAGAATCCATGAATCAAAGCAATATACAATAAGACTACAAAGGTAGACTAAAGCTAAGCAATGAAGAGCTTTAAATAACAAGGCAAAGTCTTTGTATTTTAAGCTAGAGGAAGTAGGGAGCCACAGCAGGTTCTTAAATAGAGGTTACTTAAATGTATGCTTCCCAAGATTATTTTGGCAAGTGTCTGAAGTATGAACTAACAGGCAAGAAGATAATCAGGAAGCTATTGTAATAATCCAAGCAGGAAAAGAGAAGAGCCTGAGCTAGGGATTGATAGAATACTGAGCCAAAGGTTAAGTTTCCAAGGGCATTGTTGTTCTTTTTTCTACTCCTAAAAAATGAAAATAGTTTCACACATATTCACTCTCTTTTCCTCCCAATTCTTTCTCTCGTGTGTGTGTGTGTGTGTGTGTGTATCTCTTCCTTCCCCCCTCTTATATTGTCTCTTTCTCTCTGTGTTTCTGTCTTCCTCTCTTTCTCCCCATCTCCCTGTCTCTGTCCCTCTCTCTGTTTTTCTCATTCTCTCTCTTTCTGTTTCTGTCTTTGCCTTTTTCTCCCCACCTCCCTCTCTGTCTCACATACACAACACACATACACACACACAAACACACACACACAAACAACTACTACCACCATGGATACCATCACACTTAGCCTCCACAGGAGTCAAAAATCAGTGTAGAAAGATAATCTTCTGATCCTATAGCTCCAAACCTTTCCATCTCCCCTTTCCATACATGGCATTTCCAACTGATAGTCGACATTTTTCAGATTCATAAAATAAAGTGTAAAAAGTCATTAATAAACCAATCCAATCCATAATGGATTAGATGAAAAGCAAAAGATTGAACTTGATTCCTCCTCCTTAATCATCCCAACACTTTATGTCTCTTTCTTCAATATGATCATTATTTAAGAACAAGTAATAAACTGAACTTTTTGTTACTGTCTGTTAAATGTTGGTGAAGACCTCCACAGAAATTTGAAGCTCCCACAATAATCTATGGCAGTCTTCAATCACCCTCACATTTGGGAAGTTCCTTCTGGGACCTAATTGAGTTCTTGTGGGGGGCCTGGAGGCAGGGACACTGGACCACAAGTGGAGAGAGAAATGAAAGGAAAAAAACAGCAGTCTTTGGCTTGAAAGGGCAGCAGCCCAACCCACTGCCAAATGGGCGGGAAGAAGAGAACCAGGGGCAGAGAACTCCAGGCCAGCACGTTGTCCCCCAGATCCATTCATTAACATGCTTTTACAATTACAGTCCTGATCAACTCCTTCGGAATCCCATTCCCTCTTGGTTCCCTCCTGGTATTTATCGCTTGTTTCTCTTTGAAACATGACACAGATGTCCCCTGGAAGCACAGCCTCTCCTCTATCAGCCTCAGTGGGAGAGAGGCAGGAAGATCACAGAGCTTGTGGCCTCCGTGTGACATCCATCTCTTCACTTCCTGCCTCCTCCCTTAGGGACTCACTCATAATCTGCAGGGGGCACGATGGGGGAGACCAAGGGCCACAGTATTTACAGCTGTAAGAGTCCTTAGAGATCATCTGAGCCAATCCTCTCATTTGATTGATGGGAAAACCAAAAACCCAGAGAAGTAGCATGACTTTTTCCAGGTCATAAAAGAAAGTGAGTAGCAGAAGGTAGGGTAAACCCAGGTTTCTGATCTTCCAATCAAGGTTTCTTTCCATTAGACCAAGCTACCATTCAGGATAAAATATATAATCCTTATTCCAGGAGTGAATTAGTGAGATCACTGCTCACATTGGGGCTGCTAGAATAGAATAACCTAACTCCAAAAAGTAATGGTTAACATTTATATAATTATTACCTCGTTTGTTACTCACAATCCTGGGAGGTAGGTGTTTTTATTATCACCATTTCATGATTAAGGAAATGGAGGCAAACAGAAGTGAACTGACTTGCCTTGGATCATATAGCTAATAAGTGTCTTAGGCTGAATTTGAACTCATGTCCTCCTGACTCCAAGGAGTACTAGTATTCCCTGTAATTCAGGGAATCCCAAGAATCATAAAATCTCAGAGTTGGAAAGGATTTAAGAAATCACCTTGTCTAATATTCCTACCTGATTTAGGAATCACTCGAAAATTTTCATTTAGCCTTCACTTTGGGACTTCTAATTGTTAGAAGGGTTTTTCCCTCCTGATACCAAAACTAAATCTGCCTCTTTCTTTCCGGCCTCTGGGGCCTGTCCACCCCTCTCTCTCCCTTCCTCTCTGTTTCTCCCTTCCTCCCTCTCTCCTTCTCCTTCTCCCTCCCTTCCTCTCCTTTTCTCTCTCTCTCTCTCTTTCTCTCTCTCTCTTTCTCTCTCCTCCCTCCCTCTTTCTCTCTCCTCTCTCCCTCCCTCTTTCTCTTTCTCTCCTTCTCTCTCTCTTTGTCTGTCTGTCTGTCTCTCCCTCCCTCTGTCTGCCTCTCTCTGTGTCTTTCTCTCTCTTTCTCTCCTCTCTTTCTCTCTCTCTCTCTCCTCTCTCCCTCCCTCCCTCTCTCTCCTTCTCTCTCCTCTCTCCCTCCCTCTTTCTTTCTCTCTCTCTCTCCTTCTCTCTCTCTCTCTCTCTCTCTCTCTCTTTTTCTCTCCTCTCTCCCTCCCTCTCTCTGTCTCTGTCTCTCTATCTGTCTCTGTCTCTCTCTGTGTCTTTCTCTCTCTTTCTCTCCTTCCCCTCTCTTTCCCTCTCCCTCTTTCTCTCTCTTTCAAGGATGCACTATTTTTCATTTCCCAGAAACTTCATTGCTAGAACAACCCCAAGTAGAGCAGGAAAAGAAGTCTCCTCTTCTCTACTGGCAAATCTTCCAAATCTAATAGGGAATGGTGACTCAGCCCAAAAAATACCTTGGAGGTAAGTCTTGAGTAGAGTTAGGAAAAATAAAGAAACCCTATATAAGTAATAAAGCAATCCAGGTGGGTTGCCAGGGTTCTCTTGGCCCAATTTTCTTCAAGTTCATGGAGAAAAGTTGCCTGGTCTTCGGGCAGCCTCTGTGTAAGGTAGGAATGAAAAGTCTCCATAAGCAGAGATATGGATATGAGAGACTAACTGAGCCTTGAGAAAGAGAGAGCAAATGTGAGCCTCTGCACCAGGAATAAATGGAAGGAGAGGTCAATTATGGGCTGGAAAGGGAAGGGAATGTAGGCTGTGGAGAAGTCTCAGAACTAGCTAATGTAAGTTTAGCTCTGAAATAAGTCTGAACCACTACAGATTTCTGACAGGATACCAGTTAGCTACAAATGGTTAAGTTCTGGGAGAATCCCAATAGTCTCTCATAGTCCTGAACATGGTTCTCCCTGAAGGAGTAATGTGAAGCCATGTTCCCCTTCCCAGGTCAGCCAAAACCTGTTCTTCATCAGGTATTACCAATCTCTATCATCTACATGGGCCTAAGGGAAATTGAGAGGCTAGGAAGATGCTTATTCTTTAAATTTCTATTCTTCAGGTCTTCCCTAGGGCAAACCTAATTAAGAGACCTCCCTTATTCCTCCCTTCCTTGCTCCTCCCAAGGGCTCCACTGACAATTTAGCTACATGAAAGAACATTGACCAGGGCCCAGAATAACTTTTTTCTGAAATCCAGTTCAGACATCAATAGGGAATTCAAACTAGACAATGAAAAATTAAGTTTAATTAGAGGTCATCCATAGATTTCAGTCTCCAGGGCTAGAACTTACCCAAGATGCTGCTAACTTCTACAAGAGGTGTCTTTTTTTTTTTTTTTTTTTTTTTTTTTTTTTTTTTTTTTTTTTTTTTTGCTGTGAAGCCTTTTATCACCTTGGTTCTTAGTATTCTCCCTCCTCTCCAAATTATCATGGATATGTTTACCTGCTTACTTGTTATGTTGTATACCCCATTAGAATGTAAGCTCCTTGAGAGTAAGAATTGTTTTTCATTTTGTCTTTCTATATTTAGAATCCAATATAGCACTTTCCACTGATGAGAGAGGGATAAGGGTAGAGATAGGGATAGGGATGGGGCAAGAGACTAGGTTTCTGACTTAATTCTTATTGGGGGCTCTCACGCGAGGAAGTTATCTCCACCAGTGCAGGTAAGAACCTTTCCTGCAATTTATAGCCTTAAAAGAAAAGTTCTTAACCTGAAGCCCATGAACTTAAAAAATTGATAACTATATTTCAATATGACTGTTTTCCATTGTAATCTTGTGCATTTATTTTATGCATTTAGGAACATTATTCTGAGAAGAGGTTGTAGATTTCACCAGACTGTATATAACAAGATTAGCCAGTTAAATAAATCTAGACGAGGTAATCTGTATTTAAATAATCTTTCTAACTGCTTTAAAATAATAAATATTTCTCCTGAAATGGTGTTCATAGTTTTTGTTTCTTTAAAAATGCACTTTTTTATTAAAAAGTTCAACTCCTGTCCAAGTTATTACTAATTATAAATTAATGAAGCAAAAATGAATGTAGTGTTACTCCAATAACAACAGCACACTTATCTCTTTTCGTTCCCATATACCCCTCTTTTCTTTGTCATGTCTTTGGCTATATTCCACTCCTCTCAGTAAAGCAGTTCAAAAGACAGTCAAACCTGCCTTCTGGTCTCCAGACCTCTAGGAGAACTTTCCAACTTGCTATTAGGAAAGTAAATGAGTCTCTCTCTGAGAAAGTCCTGTTTCTTGCCCCAGGGAACAGCAGAAAGAGCCAAACACCAATTTATCCTCATCCAGAAGCACCAGAACCTCACACTTCAAATCCCATCCATCATTCCCCAATTCTCCCATCACTCTACCTTCTCTCCAGGGAAACCTGCCTGCTCCATTCCTTTGCTCTTTTGCTTCCTTCCCATCTACCCTATACACAAAGTAATCTTACAAAAGCACTGCTCTAATCAGACCATTCACCTGCTCAGAAACTTTCTCTATCCATTGTTTGATGATAAAGTTAAAAGTTTAGGCTTATTCTTAATGACCTCCACAATCTGGCATTTCCCAATATTTCCAGCCTTCTTTCTCAATACTCTTCTTCAGGGACTCTGTGTGTTCATGCACACAGATAGTCAATCCCTATTCAGGCCTGGCATTTTTCTACTTTATTACCATTGTTCATTCTATTCTCTAGTTCTTGAATGTTCTCCCCCACAGTTTTCTACTGTAAAAACCTTATCCATTCATCAAGCCCCAGCTCAAAGAACAATCCATTATTTTCACTCCTTCCTTCCCAAACACTCTACCCAACATTGAACTCTTTTTGCTATAAACTTGTGAACTCTTATTTGTATTTCTCTTACAAATTTATCACATTTCTAATCTTTTTTTTTAAATCACATATTTTAGTTATGTGTGTACATACCTTAGGAAGGCCCTACTACTTCATTATGTTGGGCCTAGTGTCAGAAAGATTCATCTTCCTGAGTTCCAATTTGGCCTAGCATACTAATTATTATATGACCCTGAGCAAATCACTTATTTGCCTCAGTTTTCTCATCTGTAAAATGAGCCAGAGAAGGAAGTGGCCAAATACTGGGGTGCATCTTTTCAAAGAAAACCCCAAATGGGGTCACAAAGAATCAGACAAGCCTGAAATGATTGAATAAGAACAACAAAAGTTAGGAGGGGGGATTTGGGGTACTTCTAGATTATAAATTCTATTAGGATTTGATTTGTTCCTTCTTATCTTCATCACTTAGTTTATAGATAGCATTCACTTACTAAATGTCTGTGGACTGCTTGTTTTCAGATAAGATAGTAAATATTAAGTTCACCACTTAGGGTTTTCTGAGAATGAATCCCTAATTTCCAGCCGCTTGCTTCTAAGTACAGCATTCTCCCTCATCACAACTCATAGCTTTACACAATGATTTGAATTTACAAAAATTCTTCCTTCCCCAGAAGAATTTATCCCAGTATACTTTTTAAATAGGAGGTATCCCCCTTTCAAAGAGCTTTATACTCAAACAATCTTACCCAATTAATAAATAATCAAAGGATATGAACAAAAATTCTTGAAATAAAAATTACAATTAACACTATGTGTAATAATTTTCCAAATAATCACTAATAAGAAATAGGAAAATCAAAACAAGTTTAAGTTTTCATATCATAGCCAAAAGATTGACAAAGATTAAAAAAATATGGGATTAGTCAATACTGGAGAGTGTGGACAGACAGACTCTCTAATGACTATTGATAGAACTGTGAACTAATCCAGTTTTTCTGGAAAGCAATATAGAATTTTCAGTTAATCAAAGCAATCTATAAGCAGTTATTAAGTTTTGAGTATATGTCAAGCATTCACTAGATATTGGGAATACAAAGACAAAAATGAAATTGTACCTACCTTTTAGGGGATTAAAGTCTAATATGTACAATTATAGGTACATTTTTTTTAATTATGTGAAGAAAATGACCAAAATATCTATAGCCATTGACCCAGAGATCCCACTGGCAAATACCAGGAGGTCAATAGTAGAAAGGTCCCACATACAACAAAATTATTAATTGGAGCATTTTTTTGTATTAGCAAAGGACTGGAAGCAATGTAGATGCCCATCAATTGGAGAATGATGAAACAAATTTTGGTATTGGAATATCATAGAATATTACTGTGTCTCATGTGAATATAAAGAATATAGATGGAAATGGGAAGGCAAATTAATTTATGCAAGTCTTCTCATCTATTTAAAACACAACCAAAAAATTGGTCAATATAACCAATGACAACAACAATGTAAACAAAAAGACCTACAACAAAAATTGAAGCTTAAGGCTGTCATTACAATGACTAAGATTGATCCCAAAGAAGAGATATGAGAAGGTACACCCCAATCCCTCTTTGCAGAGGTGGGGAACTATGGATGTGGAAAGTTGCATATGTAGTTGAATTTGATTGATGTGCTTATTAATTTTGCAAACTGGTTTCTTTGTTTTGTCATTTGCTAAAGTTCTTTCTTTACCCCCTTTGTTATAAGGGATGGTTTTCAGTGTATTTGTGTGGAAGGGATATATTAAGAAATGAAGTTGATGTAAAAAACAAAAAGCCTCAATAAAAATAAAAAAATGAAAAGTGTTCTAATATGTTTAAGTAAGAGCTCCATTTTCAAAAATTTGAGTTAAACACCACTTTTTAGGAACATGGATGGTTTAAGTGATTTGTCCACATGTCAAGTTGAGAGCAAACCCTGAAATAGAAGCCAGAACTCCTGAATCGCATCAGTGGGTTCTGTCTAGTACATCACACGATCTTACAAATAATCTATTAGAATTCCTTAAGGAGGATAAATAATATTTTGGACAAAGACTAAGTAGAGGGTTATGATTTATTTAGATTTTCAAAAAAATATTGACAAAGTTCTACAACAAAATTTATTTGGAAAATTGAGACACTATTACATGTGAAAATTTGTGTTGGAGATAAGAAACAAAGCAGAGGAATAAGTGGATACATTTCTATAAGAAGGAATAAACATGTTTGGGAAGTTGTTTTTGAATTAAATATGCATAATATATTTATAAATGATCTATATTAAGAAGACTAAAAACTTCAAAAATGTAGATGACACTTCCCATATAGCAAAATACCAAGCCAAGATAAATCACAGGTAGTAACAGATGAATTGACAGAAAGGCATCCCCCAAAAAATAATCCAAATGTTACAATGTAGGATAATAGGATACAAGCTATCAATTAGGATATAAGAGAGAATGAAGGAAAGGGGCATTTATTAATTGCCTGCTATGTTCCAGATATTTTACAGATATTAATCATGACAATAATGCTTAACAACTATTAAGTACCTATTGTATACTAGGAACTGCACTAAATACTTCACAATTATTATCATGGCAGCCATTTACAAATATTAATAATGATAATAATACCTAATGTTTACTAAGTGCCTAATATGTGCCAGGAACTATGTTGAGCACTTTATGATTATTATTACATTTGATCTTCATGACAATTCTGGGAGGTAGATGCTGTTATTATTGTCCCCATTTTATACTTTAGAAATTGAGGCAAGCAGAAGTTAAATGACTTGCCTAGGGTCACCCAGATAATAAGAATCTGAGACTTTGAACTAAGGTCTTCATTATTTCAGAACCAGTGTTCACTGCATTGCCTAACCAGGAGTTCTTAATCTGGAATCTAAAACTTAAAAAAAAAAATTTAAGATAATATCATTTCAATATAATTGCTTTCTCTTATAATCTTGTGCATTTGATTTTATTTGTTTAAATACATAATTTTGAGAAGGGACCATAGGATTTATCAGTCCTCCAAAATAGACCATGACACACAAAAAATTGCTTAGTCATTCCCCAAATATTCTGGTCCAAGGTGATGATGCTACGGCCAATAGAGCTGAAAATGTTAGGATTTTTTCAGAAAGGAAATCAAAAGCCAAGCAGAAAATAAATTCTACCCTTGAATGATCCATTCATTTTCCCCCCAGCACCTAGCACAGGGAACAGTAGCTATTTAATACATATTTGTTGAATTGAATTGGCTTGAATTTCATATACAACCCTTGTCTCACACATGAAACATTATTTACAATTCTATTTGCACCTCAAGAATGATTTGACAGAGTTAAGGACAACTCAAACAATCAAAGGGAGGGAAAGCAGCTATATGAAGACAAATTTCTCAAACTCCATGCCTCTGGCTAGAGATGCTGCTAATTTATTATTTTCTTGGATTCTGAGTTATTTGATTTACCCAATAACAATTAATAATTCAAATAGAAGCATAGAAGTTACATACTATATTATGTCAGAGTTCCCACAACAAAAAGGGGGTTGACATTGTAAAGGCTGGATAAGTTCTTTATTTAATGCCTAATAAGTTTTGGTGACTTATTATACCAAGAGATAGTATTGGATGATGTATGTAAAGGGTTTATAAACCTTAAAGCACTATATCAATGTCAGCAGCTACTTAATTACCATTAGAGACTGCAAATATAAACCACTTCCTCCAAAAATTAGATAAATTCATCCACTTATCTGAGAGGCAGACACGATGTGGTGAATAACCGGCCTCAAAATAAGAAAGACCTGGATTCAAGTCCCACTCCTGAACTACTACTGATGCTGCTATGGCAGCAAGAAAGTGAAGGAATAGATTCAAGGGGCTGGAGTCAGGAAGACTCCTCTTCCTGATTTTAAATCTGGACTCAGACACTTATAAGCTGTAAAACTTTGGGCAAGTCATTTAACCCTGTTTACCTCAGGGTAAAATAAGCTGGACAAAGAAATCAAAAACCCATTCCAATGTCTTTGACAAGAAAAAACAAATGTGGTCAAGAAGAGTTGGATAAGCCTTAACAATAACAACCACTGCAACCACAACCACTACTACTACTACTACTACTACTACTACTACTACTACTACTACTACTACTACTACTACTACCACCACCACCACAACTACCACCACCACTACCAATACTACTACTAACTAGTATTTATATAGTACTTAAAAATTAGTAAAAACCCTTTACAAATATTACAAATATACAAATCTAAACTTATCCTTACAACAACCCTGGGAGGTGGATGCTATTATTCTCCATATTTTACAGAGGAGGAAAATTACCTCGGTAGAGATTAAATGATTTGCCCATAGTCACGCAGCTAGTATCTGGAAGTGGATTTGCATGAATTTCTTCCAGTGCTTTATCCATTACATCAAGGGGCAGATCATTTAATCTTTCATTGCTCTAGGAATTCTCTAAGATCATAAATCATAGAGAAAGTGCCAACTAGCATTGATGGAGGATGTTTCTTCACTTGTATGTCCCCTATCCCAATGAAATCACAGATCTGTTCTCTATCCCCAACCCTAAATTTATCCATAATGACTTTTCTATTATTATTAGATACAGTATGGCATAATAGATACAGAATCAGCCTCAAAATAAAGAAGAACTGAGTTCTATGTCTTGTTTCTAAAAGATATTGGCTATATGATTTTGGACAATTCACTTAATCTCTTAGTATGCTTTAATAATTTGTAGCTATAAGTTACAAAGCAGGTGCTAATTTGCATGTCATTGCAGCAAATTTCCTATACCCATGAAATCATAGGCATAGTCCCTAAAAGGGAAAAAATGGCTATTAAGGGAAAATTTGAGATGGGAGGTATACATCTCTAATATTTTAAATTTGATGTCCAGAAGGACAACCACCCTCTACCTACAAATTACCCCTTGGACCATTGCCTAATGCAGAGGACTGGACTGGATGAATCATGGATGTAATGAAGTATGGCAGTGCCTTGGTTCTTAGGCCATTATCTCTTCCTTTTCTCCTTATGAACATTTCTGTACTCACTAGCTCCAAGGAGATCTTAGTATCAAGAAAAAAAAATTCACACTGGTTTCCTCCATGTTTATTCTCCACAGTATTTTTTTCCTATAGTGTTGTCAAACTTTAGTTCCCATCTTCTCTACTTTAGCCTTATTAATTCTTTCTTTAAGGTCCAATCCTTGTTCTACCTTCTTCATCAAACTTTACCCATACCAACACTCATAGTACCTTTCATTCAATTTAGTGTAGGATTATAAGGTCACCAACAGCAGAGATCATCACTTCCACTTCTATATCCCCACAGTGCCTACCACAAGATAGGAGTTCCATAAATACTCATCAGTTTCAATTTTGATGGACATGGTTCTTTTCAACAATGAGGTGATTCAGGCTAATTGCAATAGACTTGTGATGGAGAGATCCATCTGCATCCAGAAGGAGGACTGTGGGGACTGAATATGGATCACAACATAGCATTTTCACCTTTTTTTGTTATTGTTTGCTTGCTTTTTGTTTTCTTTCCTTTTTCATCTGATTTTTCTTGTGCAGCATGATAATAGTGGAAACATGTATAGAAGAATTGTACATGTTTAACATATATTGAATTACTATCTAGGGGAGAGGGTGGGGGGAAGGGAGGGAGAAAAAATTTGGAACACAAAGTTTTACAAAGGTGAATGTTGAAAACTATCTTTGCATATATTTTGAAAATAAAAAGCTTTTATTCAGAAAAAATACTCATCAATTTCACTTAACCAGAATGTATGGCATTTTTTTCAACAACTCTGATCAGCAACAAGCAATGAAACTATTGCCCCAAATGTTGGGTCTCAGATTGAGATAACAGATAAATAAAGGAAGTGCAAAACCACTCAGAGGTCATCTATTCCTACCTTCTCATTTTACAGATGAGGAAACTGAAAGCTATCTTATGGAATTTGAGTTACTTCCCAAAGGTCACACAGATAGTAAGCATCAGAGGAAGTGTTCAAAACCTTCCCCTTACTTGAAACATTATACCATGATGGAATTCACCCATTAGTTTAAATCATAAGGCTCTTTTTTGACTATAACTAATCAACAATGGACTTTACTGAACCCCACATCATGATTTCATAGGAAATGGCTTAGAGCTAACCCTTGTTCATTCTTATGTGGAGAAGAGCAAGAAAAATTGTCATTGTAATGTCTGCATAGCAGGGAAATTGATATTCCATCAAAGAGAAAAGGAGACACTGTCATTCATGATGGAAAATGATGGAATTTTTTGAGGAAGAAAAAAAATTCAAACTAAATAATTCAACTGTGTTTCTATCTGTACATTGCCACATCTGTCATATATTCAACAGTAAAATTTATCATTTCATGGACCCCTGAACCATGACTGACCAAAAAGGGCAGTGTTTATCTTCTCAGCAGAATAGTCTAGAGAAGAAAGGGTTCAGATAAACTAACCTTAGTCCTGTTTCAATGCTTTAGATTGTGTATTCTTGTGCAAGTCACTTAATTTCCCCATGCCTCAATTTCCTTAACTGTTAAAAGAGGGGACCAAACTAGATAATCTCTGAGGGTCCTTCTCTCAATACTATATTTATGATCCTTTGAGAGTTCTATAATATTAGGTTGGGCTGCTGCCATTGGTAACAGGTATCTATACCTTTTATAAGATTTATAAGACTGTAAACTGCTGGGCAATCTCAGGCCAATGCTTCCTTTAAAAATAAAAGCCTATTAAAATAATAGGAGCCACTGCTGCTTTTGAAGAATGCCAGAGAAGAAAGAGATCCTGAGCCCTTGGAATTCCAGGAAGAATAATGTAAACAGGTGGTACCTCGGTTGAAGTGGCCCAGTATGATGTTTCTTATGTTCTGCTAAGCATAAAGGCATGCACGCTTAAACTGGCATTAGAGCCTAGACCCACCCCATCCATGTCCTGCTGCTGCTAAAATCTCCAGCCTGCTGTTCAGTTAATTAGCAAAGTTAAAACATTTTGTATCTATTTGGGAAACAATTTTACCACCTCCATCTCCCCAGGCTTCTTGGGTACTGGTGTTCCCTAACCACCACATCTCTGCTCCTCCTCATTTTGAAAGGAGTACAGTTACAATGTCACTGCCTCTGTTTGCTCCTCCAGTTGCTAATCCACTGTTTCCATTGCTGAATAATTACAATCTGCCCTGTCTCCTGGCCTAGTTTCATCCAGAGCTTCATCCATTACTACTAGAGCTTAAATGTCTTCAAAGGGACCACTGTGTACGTTGGACCACCCAGCCATGACACCTTCCTTTGAAAGTTGCTTCAAAACCACTTCCTTCACGAAGCATTCTCATTTTAATTTCCACAACACAGATTACTTTTTTCCTCTCTTGGTACTCAGGAAGAAATAATGAAAACAGGCACTTGTTTAGATGTTTTTTGTAAAAGTTACCTTTGATGTTTCCCCAACATAAGTTCCTGCAGCTCTCTGCCTTATAGGATTTTAGATTTAGAGCTAAAATAAGCCTTGGAGGTCAGAGTCCAAATTCTTCATTTTACAGATAGAGAAATTGAGGCACAGGAAGGGTAAATTGTTTTCCAGAGTCATAAAGCAAATAAGTATCAGAAGCAGGATTTGAAATTCCTGACTACAAGTCTACTGATCTCCTGTATCTGTTCAGTACTCTGTATGGGCTTTGCATATATGGAGTTGTTTCACTCAATTAAGAAGAGATGAGAAGAGATTCTATTTGAGAAATGGTTGTCTTGATAACCCAAGGGACCTTGTGAACCATGAACCAATTTTTTATGACCAATTCCTGGTCAGTAGTTGTCAGTGGAAAGATGGATGAATGCTTTTCTTCAGACTTCCAGAAGGCAGATTCATTCCAGAGTTATTTCCAAATGAAGATATGGAATAGCAAATATGATTATGCAGGTAGAAGATGTCCCCCTGACCCTCAGCAGCCCTATAGAAGAGCCTTCTAAAGGCCCAGTCAGGGGATTTGGATCAGTTCCAAGGTAAGTAAGCCCCATCTGCCATGACCACAGGTTATGGGGATCTGACCCACATAATAAATATTCTCATACATTCAAAATTTCTCTGGAATGAAAAAGGGTGATGCTGTCAATGTCATCAAGTATGACTTATATTTCAGTCTACTCACTGAGTTTGGGCAATCCCATGTTTTGGTCAGTTCTAAATATTAGGAAGTTTATCCCGAATCCAAGTCTAAATCTGCCTCTTTGCAATTTCTGCCTTTTGTTCTTGGTTTTGCCTTCTATATCCCATGAGAACAAAGGTAATCCCTCTTTCCCATTACAGTCCTTCAATTACTTGAAAAAAGTTGTGTGGACTTGGAATTATAGCAAGTGGGGTTTGTCAAAGTGCCATAGGGTCACAGGAGCAAATCCCTCCCATTTCTTCTCTTCCCCAGGCTCTGTATCCAATTTCTTCATCTGATCCTCATGTAATATAGACTCAAGGCTTGTTGTCATCCCAGGTGCCTTTTCAATGTCCTTTCTAAAAACTGTGGCACCCAAAATAAGCACCGGGATCCAAATTTGGTTTGACCCATGATAATGAGTTCAGCAGGATAGTCATTTCCTTCGCATATGACCCTTTGGGTTTCAGAAAATACCAATACTGCTATATAACTATAAGCTATTATTATTATAACATATTTATATCATATACTAAATGTTTCTTGACTAGGTACTAAAGTGTTCTCCTTTTCAACAATGTACAAGGTGAGTAGTCCAAGTTTATATGTGTGCATGTCATATGTATATATGCATGTATACAATTATGTGATTTATCAGACCTATGATTTCATCTCTTTAGGGAACACTTTATATAGAAATTATTTTCACTGATGATAATTTTAGAGTAATTTGTACCACCAAGAGGTCAGATGACTTGCCCAATGTCATTTAGAGAGTATATATGTCACAGACAGGATTTGAACTCAGGTCCACCTGATGTCAAGGTCACCTTTCCTGCCATCCCATCTTAAAGAGGACAAAACTGAAATGCAGAAATGTGACCACCAATATGCATCAGAAGTAGGACTCAAATTTACATCTTTTGACTGCAACCCAATATTCTCCCCAATGTGCCACACCATATGAAGCTTCCATCATATTCCTTATTCAGCAACAATTAGTTTTCTCATGAAACTTAGAGAAAGAAGCAGTCACGTAAGCAAGCCACCCATAAGTTCTAGTAAGTCCTGGGCATAGAAAATGGCAGACCTAAAGGAGAAAGACTGTGAAGATGGAAGACTTCCCCAACCAATACATCTTCTTCTCAAGCTTCAGGAAGAGATGCTAAAAAACCATGTCAAAGGAAGGATTATTAGAGACACTCAGCTTGCCAGAGAAGTGTGGGTAGAGAGACTCGTACTTTCTTTTCTGGTTTCTAACAAAATTCCCCATTAATAACTAACTGTATCTAGAAACCAGAGATGTAACTTTAAAAAAAAGTTTTTGGCTTGACCCTTGGGAGACTGAAAGAATCGGTCAACATATAGATTCCCTTTCTCCTTTTCCTGTTCAAGGCTTGACTGGATATTCTGATGGAGAAATATAGTAAAGAGAAAACAAGTTCCCTATCCTCAAGAATCTCTACTGTTGTATGTCAGAAAGAAGGAGACAATCTTTTTGTCCAAAAAAAACCCACAACATTATCAAGAGAGAAAACATGATTCTGCCCTCTTAGAGTCAATTAACTACTGTGGGAGATATACACAGTCTTGAAATTATATCACATAAAATTCTAGAGCTTAGGGTTCAACTAGTATAACTCTCTTACTTTACAGATAATAATAATAATGATAAATTACCAATTCACAGTCAAAGAGAATTCTCTGGAGTACTGAGTGGTTAAGTGATTTGCCCAACTTATACATGTAAAGGGCAAGATGTGGACTTAGACATTCCTAACAATAAGACTGGCCCTTATATCCCAAAGAGATTTTAAAGGAGGGAAAGGGACCCACATGTGCAAAAATGTTTGTGGCAGCCCTTTTTGTAGTGGCAAGAAACTGGAAATTGAAAAGATGCCCATCAATTGGAGAATGGCTGAATAAATTATGGTGTATGAATGTTATGGAATGTTATTGTTCTGTAAGAAACGACCAGCAGGACGATTTCAGAGAGGCCTGGAGAGACTTGCATGAACTGATGCTGAGTGAAATCAGCAGAACCAGGAGAACATTATACACAGCAACAAGACTATATGATGAACAATTTTGATGGACATGGTTCTCTTCAACAATGATGTGATTCAAACCAGTTTCTATTGTTCAGCGATGAAGATAGTCATATATGTCCAGAGAGGCCTGTGGGAACTGAGTGTGAACCACAACACAGCATTTTAACGCTTTCTATGAATATTTCCATGCATTTTGTTTTCCTTCTTAGGTTGTTTTTTTCTTCTTCTCTTTCTAGATCTGATGTTTCTTGTACAGTAAGATAACTGTATAGATATGTATACATGTATTGTATTTGTCATATAATTTATCCTATTTAGCATGTATTGGATTACCTGTCATCTAGGGGTGGGGGGGGGGAGGAAGGA
>JAJPUD010002028.1:294605-322688 GCA_023553655.1 Myrmecobius fasciatus | reverse complement strand
AACAACAACAACAATAAGACTGGCCCTGTACCCATACTGCTTTTTATAGGCCTCAGTAATGAGGTCTATAAGGCCTATAACAAACCATAGTTTACAAAGGATATGCTACTCAATGACTATGTAAGATTGATAGCACAAATGAGGAAATTTAGACATACTAAGGGAAATGACTTGCCCAAAACCACATAGTCATTACTCTCCTAGGTAATCAATTACAAGCCTAAAGATATTCATTTTTGTTTTATAACTCCAGTGCTTGGTACAGAGTAGGTAGTCGATAAATACTTGTTGACTAAGTACTTGCTTGATCAATTAAGGAGTGTAGAATTGTTATCCGTCCTACTCAAGTGAAAGAAATAGAACACATATAAAAATGATTGAAAAAGATTTACAAGGACATACTTAATGACCACTTATCTAAATCATATATAATAACCATACAAATGCGTAGGGAATAGAGTATTAAAAATTATTAGTTAGGTGATGATGAATTAATTAGTCAAAGCAGGTTCTTTGAAGGTGGGGAACTTTGGGCTAGATTTTAAAAGAAGGAAGTACCATGCTGTTAGAGCATTCTAATTGGGAAAATGATATAGACTAAGAAACAAATTTAAAAATGATTCTGATTTGAGTATCAGAGATAGGGAATATATTTTGCTTAAGGAGAGAGGACAGGCTAGAATAAGATGAACGAGAGGTTGGGGTTGGCAATAGGATCAATAATCTGATTCTTAACTTGATACTTTGATAGAAAGGAAGAATACAGTCCAATGGTCACTCTAAGCAATCATTTAGAGGGATAGAGAGTTTAGACCTCTGATGGATCGGGTTAAGGGAAGCAGGTTCACAGAGCTAGACAGTTTATAATATTGTACAAAAAGAATTCCACTCCAAATCAGCTCTGGAAAGTGACAGGACCTGGTTCCCACATTCAGAAATCACATTCCACTTTGGATCCAGATTTTTAAATGTATGAGGGGAAGGAGGTCAAAACTGAGTGGGAGTTAACAGGGCAACAAATCTTGGCTCAAAATAAGAAAGAACTGCCTAACAATTAGAGCTCTCTAAAATGGGAATGGATTGTCCCAGGAGGCCGTGAGTTCCTGGTTACTGTAAGTGATTGAGCAGAGACAGGATGAGTACTTATAGAAGATGGTAGAGAAGAGATTCATCCATAATGCAGAATATTATGGCTTATCTTCCTCTTTTAATTGGGAGTTCCTAATTAGGGCAGAGATACTCAATTGTAAAAAGGTATATGTGGGGGGGGGATACATGACTTATAAAATGCTTTTAAGCTTTAAAATCTGTGATCCTACCATCCTATCTATCCTGGAAGATTGGAGGCTTGTTCATGTTTTTTTTTCCTTTAGGGAAGAATGGGAGTAGGGGGAAAGAGAATTGATTAGTTAGCTGTATGATTTTGGCCAAATCACTTCCTCTCTCTGGGCCTAGATGACTTCTGGGATCCCTTGAAACTTCATAGCTCTAAGATTCTATCTACTTTGCCACCTTTCAGTAGAAGGTGTTGGAGCAGAGTGCAATTGTAGCTTGGTTTCTCTTTGTAATGACAACAACTTTACAAAGAGAAATTATCCTTGGTTTTGGATGAACTATGAAAAATTCTAATCCCCTAGGCCCAGACAGGCTGGTAGACATTTACAAAATTCTATAATAAAAAGTTCCATATGTTCACTAAGGACTATATTTTAAGTGGTGTGTTCCTTTTATTTATGGGACAAACCCCACAGTGAGAGAAGACACTGGCTGTCCACTAAAGTTGAGGATAGGAGCCATTGTCCATTTTCTTCTTCCAGTTTTGTCGCTATCTCCCTTCCCAGGTTTTCCCATTGCCCATCTTCTTCTGATTGGTCTTAGAAAAAAGAGGAAGAGGAGAAACTAAAGAATTAAAAGAGAGATAGAGACAGATAGAAAGATAAAGATAGAGACAGAGACAGTGAGATAGACAGAGACAGAAACACAAAGAGACAAGAGTGGGATTAATATCTTTGTTTCCTCTTTATAGACGCTAATGAGCCATTGAGGAAACTGACTGCTGGAAAGCTCCTTCAGTAAGTAACTATAAATATGTTCCCTAGAGCTACCCATCAGAAACACCTACCACTAAGACAGGAAGTGTGTTCTGAGAGGAAGGAATAAATCTGGAATGGAAAGAGACTGGGAAATTTTATGTCAGCAAAAGAATATACAACAGACAGCATAGAGACTCATGTACTGCATCCAACATGGGGAACTAACACCCCAAAGCGAGGGCGATTTCATGAAAGCCACCTCTATCTCCTCACTGCCAGGGCTGTCAAACCAGCTTAAACAATTTCCTCCCATTGGTGTATGTGTAGGAGGAAATGGTGTGACCAAACTTTCCCCATTGGGCAATATTCTTTCTTTCCCCACTTCACCAATTAAAAAAAATACACACACACATACACATATATATATGTATATGTATATATGTGTATATATATATGGATATATATATGGAATGCTGGCTCCCTCTCCCTTACTTTCTCTATGCCTCTCTCCCTCTCTCTCCCACTGCTTCTCCATCACTGTTTCTCTGTGTGTGTTTCTCTTTATCTCTGTCTCTGTCACTGTCTTAATCTGTTTCTGTCTCTCTCTCTGTCTGTCTCTCTCTCAGTCCTCCCTCTCTTTTCTGTCTCTCTTTTTCAAAGTTACTGACACTTTCTTTGTTTTTCTTTTTTTATCTGTTTGTTTTACTTATACATATCTTCTCATCATTCAGTTTCATTTTTAGTAGCTAACAACTAGGTGGCACAGTTGATAGAGTATCAGGAACACTCATCTTTCTTAATTCAAATCTGGCTTCAGATACCTACTAGTTGCATGAACCTGGACAAGTCACTTTTATCCTGTTTGCTTCAGTTTCCTCACCTGCAAAATGAAATCGAGAAGGAAAGGGAAACCATACAAGTAGAAAACCCCAGATAGAGTCATGAAGAGTTGTACATGACTGAAATGACTACACATCAAAAATGACTTACATTACAATGATATAATGCTTTATGAACATTAACTCATCTGATATCCACAAAAGCACTGAAATATGGAGTGCAAATACTATTTTTACAAATAATGAAGCCACTGCCCAAGGAGATATAGTGATTCAACCCAGATTACACGGCCACTAAGTGACAGAACCAAGAGTCAAACCCAAATCTTCTTCCTCAGACCCTTAGTGGGGCATGTCATGAAGTGAGTCACCTGATTGCTGGACGTCAGATTCCTCATTGTAAAATGAGGCTCAAGGACCTCTATGTCCCTTTCAGTTCTAAATACTATGATCTTATGACTCCAAGGTCAGGGATTTTTTTCCTACTACACTATAATGCCTCCCTACTGGCTGGCTGAAGTTGACATTAACCATAAATGTCTCGTTAATGTTCTATCATAGAAAATAGAAACCTTTAATATTATTGTTAAATTATCATCATCACCAAAAATCAGTCATTGTTAGTGCTTTAAACTTGGCTATAGGACTCTTTTTTAACCCAGTTAATGAGCAAAGCCTTAATATTTATTCTTCATAAAATGAAACATAACTTAGATGCCTATTACTAATACCAATACAGGTTTAGAATACAGCAGCAACACAAGTATATACACACATATGTGTATACACACACATATATTAGCCTAAAAGTCTGTCAGTGTTTAGTATGACTAAACACCGAAAAATAACCACTTGTAAAGCGATTTTGCTTTCAATTTTGTGAATGCATCATTTCTAATGTTTCTAGTGAAATCAACACTTCTACCTCAAAGTAAGAAATGAAAGATTTATATGATCTTAAAAGAAACTAGAGTATGCTCCTACCTCAAAGCAATGAGGATGGGGTGCTAGAAATCTTGTAAGTTTACTTTGAGATCCACATTTAGATAGTTCATTGACCATTCAATCTATTGGTTTAATATTGTCTGTAAAAAATACACACACACACACACACACACACACACACACACACACACCACATACCCCCCTCCACATTATTTAGAGAATCAGAGAAATACTCAGAGAAAGTAATAGAATATATATACTATGTAAAAATTTAAAATATATTTCTTAAGTCTCTCTGTCAAGTCAACTCCACTATTCCCAGGATGCAATATAGATCAATCAAGCTTAATTCAATTGGTACATAATGACTTTTAGAAGAGTGTAAAATCATTAGTTTAAAAATTAGACCTTGGGCTTTGTAATTTAGGGGAATTATAAACAACTCCATTTTAGTCAAATGGCAGGATTCCAAATATGGGATCTTGAACACCTGAGTGCTTGCCCCTCCTTTAAACTCCCTCCTTACATTCAGGTGTGAGATAAAAGTTGGAACAATACAATGATGACTGAAGTTTGAATTTGGCACTACAAACCCTGAGTTTATAGACCTGAATAACCTGCTCTACAGACCAAATCCCTGGTGTCCTCTTCCCCCAATTTCTGTCTCTGTCTCTCTTCCTCCCTCCCTCTATATCTGTGTCTCTTTCTGTGTCTGTCTCTGTTTCTGTGTGTGTGTGTGTGTGTGTGTGTGTGTGTGTGTGTGTGTGTCTTTCTCTCTGTCCCTGTCTCGGTCTCTCTGTGTGTGTCTGTGTGATTTTCTGTGTCTTTGTGTTTATGTCTCTCTTGTCTCTCACTCTGTGTCTCTTATTCACACACAGGCACACATACACACACAGATACTACTAGCACCATTCTTTACTCAGAAATAACTTTGTATTCATTTAATATTTATTTAACTTGTTTCTTTGTTGTTTCTTCCTCTACCCCCGCCCCAAGAATTTAAGGTCCTAGAAGATTGGAACTATTTTAATTTTTGTTCTTGAATCCCCTACCCTTACCTCTATGACTGACACATAAGTTACTTAATAAATGCTTATTGAATGAATTTATGCCAATAAACATGTATTGAGTATCTATTTTATATCTATCATACAAGTCACTGGACATACAAAGACAAAACCAAAACAGCCCCTATCTCCAAGGAACTTACCAAAGGAAAATCACATTGATTTAGAAAACTCAATACAAAATACAGAGTATCCCCCAAATCAATATAGATTTAAATTCTTAAATATTAAAATTGCACAAAGACCTGGAGGGACATACTCTTCATACAAAGGAAGTTCTGGGGTGAGGGGCAGGACACTAGTAACTGGGAGGATCAGGACTGAATCAAATAACAATAATAAGAATAGTGAAGATAATGATCAGCACTTTTTCTTAGGTTAGTGAGACAGAAGCAGGAAGAATGGTTCAGTGAAATGAAAGCTGTATTTGCTCTCAGAATTCTTAAGTACATAATCCTGGTTTTATTACTTACTACCCATGTGACCTGTATAAATCTACGCCATGTGTAAATGCCTACTTGTCTGGGCTACATAGTGAGGTGATACAGTAGATAGAACCCTGGGCCTGGTCTTGGGAATACCTGAATACAAATCTTCTGGTCTCAGACACTTACTCAAACACAGTGACTGGGAAAATCACTGAACTTCTCTGCTTCCCTAGCTTCATCTGTGAAATAGGAATAGTAATAGCATCTATCTCCCAGGACTGTTATGAAGATCAAATGACATAAGCATAAAATGCTTAGCATGGTACCTGGCACGTATTTGGTACTTAATAAATGTTTGTTTCCTTTACTTCCTTATATATAAAATAAGGAGGTAGTAATAGATGGGCTTTAAAGTCACATTCAACTGTGAACCTATGTTATGGTATTCAGGATACTTAGGGCATCTAAGTGGCATTGTGGATGGAGTACCAGGTCTGGAATCAAGAAGACCTGAATTCAAATTCTGCCTCAGACACTTATTAGCTGTGTGAACATGGGCAAGTCTATTTGCCTCAGTTTCCTTATCTATAAGATGGCCTCAAGAAGGAAATGGCAAACCCTCCAGTGTCTTTGCCAAGAAAACCCTAAATGAAGTTATGCAGAGTTAGACATGACTAAAACAACTGAACAACAATATACAGGTTACAGATATAATATACATCCCTAGAGATGGGAAACAAGAACAGAACTAAACAGCAGATGCACAGAAGCTATTTCTGGTGGGGGTTTTGTTGCTAGAGAAATTGGGTGAGAAGATCTAGGGTGGTTGAGTTAATCAGGCTTCCTGGATTCTCCCCAGAGTTTTGAGTAGCTTCAGAACTGTCCAGAAAGTTAGTTTCAAATAAGTAAATACTTCCTAGAGAGTAGTTGAGAGAGCTTCTGCTCACAGAAGCCCACTGTGCCCCCAAGGTCCCACAGAGATGAGTTCGTTTACCTTCAAGCAATATAACTTTCTAAGGGGATTTACATGCCAAAAAGTGCGAAGGAGCTAAAGGCCGGAGATCCTTGTGTCATGATCCTTGGCATCTCTCACTCATGTGCACACTAACTTTCCTTAATGAAAACTACAAAGGAGAAGGAGGACCTAGGAGGCATTCTTAGTGTATTCCTGCTCATGAGGGAAAACCTGCTCTAGAAACCTAGTTTCTAGGTTTCTCTTCATGACCCCATGGACCATAGCACACCAGGCCCTTCTCTCCACCATTTTCTCTCAAAGTCTGCCCAAGTTCATGTTCTGTTCTTCTCATGACAATCTAACCATTCATCCTATGCCTTCCCCTTCTCCTTTTGCCTTCAATCTTTCTCAACATCAGGATCTTTTCCAGTAAGTCCTGTCTTCTTATGTCACCAAAATATTGCAGCTTTATCTTCTGTATTTGACTCTCCAGTGAATAGCTTGATTTATTTTCTTTTAAATATAAAAATCACAGATTGGGTCTAACCCTATTCTCCATCAAAACCTCCCCTGAGCTCTTATTGATCACACACACACACACACACACACGTACAACCCTGCACATATATACATACCTGTGCATGCATGTAACGCACCAACACACACAGGTACATGCAATACTACAGCATAAATATGCAGTACGTGTTCACACATGTGATATATGTATATATACCCCCATGCAATGCACACACATGTGCATTTACATGCACACACCCTCAGACCATTATCCTAACCACAGAATCCCATCAACGCTTTTTCATGACCCTCACACCATACCATAAGTAGGTCCTTCTTTCACTTATGATTAACTGAAACATGATAACCTGTGGTTGGGCTGGAAGAGGCAGAGGATTCAAGGGCTGAAAAATGAAACCTCTGAAGCCAAGTTAACAGATTGGAATGATTTAGCCCAAAGGAGGGAAAGCTGGGGTGGAGAGTGAAAGAAACTCAATTATGATCTTCTGATCTATGAAGGGCTGTGCTCTATTGAAATCTTTTCTATTTCCACTATGGATTGAAGCAAACCAAACAAGTCAGGAGAAGTAAGGTAAGACATAAAATCATTTTTTTTTCAAGATGAGGGCTGTTGAACACAGAAATTTTGCCAAAGGAAACTGTGGAATTTCCCTCTCTAAAAGTGCTTCAGAGAAAGAGTCTCTTGCCTCCACCATCAAAAGCCAGGCAGAATAATAAGGCCCCATTTGAAGGCAGAGGATTGGGCTTCAGGTGGTTAGGGAACCCTCCTAGATAGTTCTATGATGCTCTGTCAGAGCCCACTTCCCAAAGGGGGCCAGCAAAAGTGAATAACAAAAGGGCTGGGGTCACAAATGGAAAAAAACTAAATGTATAGGACAGTAGAAAGAGTTCTGGCTATGGAGACAGAAATAAATAAATTTTCTGACTCTTAGGATTTCTATAACTTTGGGTACACCTTTCTTTCCTTCTTAATTTTCCTGGGCCTTGGTTTTCTTATCTGTAAAATCAAATGCTTGGATGAGAATGATTCTAAGGAATCATAACTCTGGATTTATAATCCTAAGGACCCTATGTGCAATAGTAAGTGCACTTTGTCTAAAGAATCTTGAAAATGGAGCCAAAGACCCTCTCCTTCCCTTCTTTATTACTTCCCCCCACCTCTAAATATCTACTCCATTCATCTCCAAGCAGCTCTTGCCCTTGCCTGGGTTTGTCTGAGCTGCTTCTCACTGAGAATCCGTTCCCCCACCCCCAAGTCAGGTTCCCCAGAACCGGAAGGTGAGCCTTCTGTTCACCAAATGAAGGACCAGCTGTTCTGGCTGTTTTGGAAAGTGCTTCTTCCTCTTCTCTGTGGAGAGCTGTGGTCACTGGCATCTCTCCCGCAGACAGTCTCCTAAATGGAGACTGTCTGCTGTTCCCCATGCCATAGCCCCAAGTCATTCCCCTGCTCTAAATGCCTGCCTGCTGGCTCTCTTCCTGCTCCTCCCTTCCATCTCCCCTGGTAGGCAGGGGCCCAAACAAGGCAAAGGAGTGAGGGTCTACCCCTTGCCAGGGAATAGATAGAATTGGGTTTGTGGGTAAGAATGAAATGGCCTCATATGCCCAAGCCCAGATATGACTAGCAAAGACAAGACCCACTTTTTAGAAGGTATAATTAAAATATTGAAGCATACATCAGTCTTGGAAAGAAATCCTATGCAGTGGGAAAATAGACAAACTAGAGAGGATTTTATTTCTTTTCATTCATTCATTTAATAGGCATTTATCAAGTGCATCATACAGTGAAAAGAGCATGGGGCATGACTTCATATGTATAATGGTTATCATATTTCTTGCCTTCTCAATGAGCATGAGGGATGGAGATAGGGAGATAATCTAGAACTAAATACAATTTTTAAAAAAATAATATTAATAAAAAGAAAAAAGAACACTGAAATTGTAGTCTAAAGGTTTTTATTCAAATCCTCACTATTTATTTGACTTCAGGGAAATCTCTTTGTTTCTCAGGGTTATGATTTCTTCATCTTCCAAATGAAAGGCTTGCTCCTATCAGGTTCTTCCCAACCCTAAGTCATCCTGTGAACCTATCAGAAGCTGTGCTCCGGGCCAGGAGTACAAAATAAGAAACCAAAAAGCTCCTGCTCTTAAAAGACTAGTGTACTACAAATTATTTACAATCCTTTTAAACCGATTGCCTGATTTTGGATCTCTCAGCAGTTGAGTCTATATTAATTTGCATAAACTGAATAACCTTTTTTTTCCTGGGATAGTTTAAGGAATCAGGATCAGAACCTTAAGGGAACTTGGAGAGCATTTATTCAATATCCTTATTTTATGGATGATCCAACTGAAATCCATCGGTCTCTGATTTAGAGAGGTCAACCAGTCCAACACTAGCTTTTTGCAGCTGGAGAAATTGAAGGCCATTGAGGTTAAGTACCTTGCCAAAGATTGCAAAGATAGAAAATAGCAGAGTAGAATCTGAGACCAAATCAAAATGATGGACAGAATGATCTCATTTGCTTCCTTCTGGTCATAGTTTGCTAAGTCTATTCTAAGCATTTGGATGACATTTTCTCAAAATCCTTACAACACTCAGTGCCTCATCCAGCAACCAGAGAGAGGAAGTAACTTCCCAAAAACGTCAGGATGGACCTTTTGCAGTTTTCTAAGGGATTGCAGAAAATCAAAAATCACTGCCATAACCTTCCCTATCCTTTCTCCTTCACTTAGTTCTCCAGCTTTGTGTATAATACTTCTGCTCTTCAGAGGCTCCCTTTTCTGTGAAATCTGTATTAAATAGCATTTTAGAAATATTAATAACTAGAGTCTGTGTGTTGAATAGAATCATTGTGAAGAGGTAAATGTTAATGTTAAGTAAGTGGGCAGGCATCCCTCCAGATAACTCCGAAGGCAGATCAATTGGGAATGGTAGAAGAGAAGGGAGAAGAAGCAATTAGAAGATGAATGAGATATCTAACGTAATTGAAGAGAATGGATAGGGCCACTTCTTAGAGAATCAAAAGAGCTCAGCCAAGGGTATAGCTCAGCTTTTTCTGCGATTAGAAACTAGGGGACCAGATGAGAGCTATTGCTTCCTTGAGCTTGGCTTGAATTGGGGCTAGAAGCAAAGTAAAACTGGAAGAACCAACGAGGGTTTCTTAGGCAGCCAAAGAGCAGATGAAAGTCAAATGTATAGATAGCAGTATCAGGGAGATCTCCAATGAGGATCCATCTTCTAAGAACCATGTTCTGTAGCTGTAGCATACATATTCTAATGGCAATATCATCATTAGAGCCCCCTAATGCTGGTCCTTTCTCTGTAGTCAAGTAGCCTCTCACCCTGGGCCAAAGGCTTCTCTGGCCCGTGGCTTCCTCATTTGTCAAACAAGGAAATTAGATTTGATCCCCAAGAGACCTTTTTGCTCCCTTTCAGCTCTAGATCCATGATGCTGTGAATAGCTGGATGGATGGAAAACGAGATCTGTAGCCAAATAAATAGTCATCCAGATACTTGTTTGCTCCATAGCCCCTAACTCAATACCTTGTACACAAAAGATCCTCAAAATTTATTGAATGAATGAATCAACTGACTTCATCCAGTTCTTTGACTTATGCCCTATTCATCTGTGGCTGCAGATTTAAGTCTGCCAACACAAACTTCTTTTCCCCTCCATTTTTGTATCCATCTTGTTTATTCTGAACCCATTGACCAGTATGTGAATAATGGAATGAATCCCATTTCATGGTGGAGTGTGCAATAGAGTAGGTCTTATTTCTTCTTCTTCTAACCATCTGCCTACTTCTGATGGAATATCTCCCAGGATAGCTCTAAGTATATAGATGAAAAAGCATAATTTTGGCAAGCTGGAAACTCAGACTCTAGGTCATTGGCCTTTCTCTCATACTCTTCAGTTGAAAGTTATGGTTCTATTTCTGAATAGAACTATGTAATTAAAGTGCTCTCCAAGACCCAAGACTGAGACAAAGAACAAAGATAGTTATTTCCATCTTTCCTGAGTAGAGAGATGGGATTTGGGTGAACAGAATTGTATGTCCTGACTCTGCCACTAGTTAGTTGTGCACTAGATGCAAACCATTTCATCTTTCTGGGCTCCACCTTCCTCATATCTATCATTAATGGGGTGATTAGACTAGATTACCCCTTAGCAGGAATGTGCTAGTAAATATTTAACAATAAGCTCTTATGGGTTGAAGGTGTTAGAAATTTATGTGCAGCACACTTTTAAGTTTTTGTTCTTCTTGTTCAGTCGTTTCAGTATGTATCACTCTTTGTGATCCTATTTGGGTTTTTCTTGGCAAAGATATTAAAGTGGTTTGCCATTTCCTTCTCCAGTTTATTTTATAGATGAGGAAACTGAGGCAAACAGGCCTAAGTGGCTTGCCTAAGTTCACATAGCTACTAAGTGTCTGAAGCCAGATTTTAATTCATAATGATGAATTGTACTGACTCCAGGCCAAACACTCTATCCGCTGAATAGTCTGCACTATTTACATTTTTCCATTACTTTCTTAAATCTAGACAATAAAAATAAACAAATTAAGCCACAATTTGTGATCTTTATCAATTTTCAACGTATAAATTCAGTGAAATTTTAACAATTTGCTCTCAAGAATCAGTAGGAGCAAACTCCAGAATAATCCTGTCTTCAAGCTTCTTTCCACCCTTAATATATTATCACCCCATTAAAATCAGCTCCCAAACCATACCATAAGCACAGGTCATATTCCCTATCCCAGGTCACCAAATTCTTTCCTTGCTTCATTTCAACAGCTTTGGAGGATCCATAATTTCCAGAAGTCTTTCCTAGGTCTGAAAGCGGTGGCAGTTCGCTATTCAATTCGCCATCTTACTTAATAAACTTGACTCTTTTTTTGGCACTTCCTGTTAAATTTCAACTGATTTAGTTTCTGTGTTGGTTTAAGCATCCACCAAAGGTCCCAAAGTTCTATCATGCTGTAAGAGATTTCAATTTCTTAAAAGCTTAAAATCAATTTTGTTAATTAAGAAGCTAGAACCATGGGTGCAAGAATGGGTTCTGTGAAAAGGGCCAATTTAGCTAAGAACAGAGGCTCATCACCAGAAATTTGACCCCTAAATGGTGATTCTTTTAACCACAGTAATCCTCCTTCCAAAGTAGACAAAAACATGAAATGACTTTCAATCCTGTGAAGGCTCTTTCTACTTCTGAAGAGAATATGTAAGAGTGGTGGAAATGGAGGCATAGAGAAATGACCAAAGGGACAATTTCAAGGAAACTTAGGGAACCTTGTATGAATTGATGCAGACTACAAAAACAAACAACTTTGAAAGACTTAAGAAATTTAATCAATGCAATGATGGACCCTGATTTCAGAGAATCAATGATGATGTTTGCTACCCACCTCTTGACAGAGAGGTACAGAACAAGATAGATTTTTTTTTTTGCTTTTTTTGCTAAGGCAATTGGGGTTAAGAGACTTGCCCAGGTCACATAGCTAGGAAGTGTTAAGTGTCTGAGGCCAAATTTGAACTGAGGTCTGCCTGAGTTCAGGGCTGGTGCTCTATCCACTGTGCCACCTAACTGCCCCACAAGACAGATTTTTTTGGACACAGCCAACTCAGACATTTTACTTGATTATGCACATTGCTACAAGGCTTTGATTTTTTTTTATTTCCCCAAATATGTGTTAGTGTAAAGGAGGGAGAAATGTTTAGTTTTGTTCATTAAAAAATAAAATTAAATCAAAAAAAAATTTAAATCAAATTAAAAAAGGACAGAGGATGTTAAGAATCACATAGTATAGGGGTAACCAGGTGACACAGTATATAGATTATCCCTGGAGTCAGGAGGACCCAAGTTCAAATCCAGCCCCAAACATTTGACATTTATTAACTGAGTGACCCCATATAAATCATTTAACCCTAATTGTCTCACAAGAGAAAAATCACTTAGTATTTAGATCATCAACAAATAATTATTTAATTGATGCTATTATTATACAATCTTTGTGACCAAGAAGCAGCCCAGGATTTTTTTTTTTTTTTTTTGCTTTTTGCTGAGATAATTGAGGTTAAGTGACTTGCCCAGGGTCACACAGCTAGGGAATGTTAAGTGTCTGAGACCAGATTTGAACTCAGGTCCTCTTGACTTCAGGGCTAGTGCTCTATCCACTGTGCCACCTAGCTGCCCCCAGACCAGGAATTTTCAAAGGGTAGACTGCACTGAGTTTCAGTTCAGTATGGAACTTACACTTGCTATCTCATGCACATATATGACTATGCAGAATTGTACTTGTGAATGCATTTGCATAGACAAATCACCTAATTCTTCCATTGAGTGCCTTAATTCTGCACAGCAAAGAATAATACAGAGTCATAACCATATGGTATGTCTGCCATGAGCAAATAATATATATGAAACCTACTAGAAGATATGTATACATTGGATGAACTGAACCACATCAATAATGACATTCTTGGAAATAATGAGACCCACAGACACAAAATTTTAAAGCTAAAAAAAATTTTTTTTAAAGAAAGGGCTCACTGGCTCTCCTCCAAATGGCAAAGAAAAGCATAGGTGGGGATTAGTTGCTGAATGATACAATGGATAATTGAATGCTGAAATTAAGATCATGAAGACCTGAGTTCAAATCTAGTCTCAGACATTAAGCTATGTGATTCTAGGAAAGTTATTTATTGTGTCTTAGGCTTAATTTCTTAACATATAAATTGGGAATAATAATAAGTAACTACCTTATAGGATTGTTGGGAGAATCAAGTGAGATAATATGTAAAGTGCTTAGAGTACTATATAAATATTTGGTGTTATTATTGTTACTATTATTCTGTGTCCCAAAGCTACATGAAGCATTATGTCATACCAGATTATCTAGATTTGGCAGATGACTAAATTTTATGAAGACCTTGACAAGATCTAAATTTGATCAACATATATCTCAAAATTCCATTACTAAATTGCTAAATAAACACAGGAAAACATAATTTGGGATCAAGAAATAAATTTTTTAGAGATTTGTAAATGACTCAGAAGTTTCATCATAAAGAATATTAGAAGTTCCAAGATGAAGGATTATAGGACCATAAACCTATGGCTGGAAGGAACTTGGGGAGCCACCTAGTACTTATTTTACATATTAAGTAACTGAGACCCAAGGTGATTGAGTAGTTTGCTCAAGTTCACACAGGTAAAAGCATCAAAGTCAGAATTTGAACTCAGGTCTCTTTGCAACTCCCCAAAGTCAATGACCTTTCCATATAGCACCATCCATATGATGATCACTGAACATTATAACAAGAAATAACAGTGACAGATAAGACACGATTGGTTATACACACAGAATTTAGAAGAAGTTCAAAGTCAGCTTTCTATATGTTGTTAGATCACAACCTGAGAGCAGTAGAGGTCAAAGTAAAAATTACATTAGAAGGAAAATGGAGAAAGAAGAGAAAAAGACACTGCATTTGATAAGTATCTCCCATCTTTATCATCTTTAATCAAACTCTCTCATCAGGAAAATTAATGGGAATGGAGGGCAGTAAGTATAATGCATCTATCCCCTTTTCTCAGAACAGTTTAATTGAGGTAAAAGTCACCAGAACAAAGTGGACAAATTATTCCAGAAATCAACTCAGCCAGGAAACAACTCATCTTTTTGCCAAGTGGACAGACATGGCAGCTACGGTCAGCACCATTTAGACTACATGTTCATTTGCAAAACATTACATAAAAGGACAGAAGGCTAGGAGCAATATCACCTCACATAATGTTGAAAAGCCAATTGAGGAGAAAATAAGCCTGCAGAGAGCTTGGCATGATACGCAGCTAAGCCAGATCATCCTGAGACCATTTGTAGATGAAACTAGGAGGAGGAAAAGAAAGAAACAAATCTGCCAGTGCTTCTATAGTGGGATTTTCTTCAGCAACAATAGCTGAACTGCACATTTGGATTCCACAGTTGTTAAATATCCTGAGAGGCAATTTTCAGCAGTATCAGAAATGGATTTTGAGTCAAAAGACATGGGTTTAAATTCCAGTTCTTACACTAGATGAATAACTTATACCAAGTCACTTTATCTCTCTGGGCTATAATTTCTTCATTTGGAACACTACTCAAAATGATTGCTAATATCTTTCTCGGTTCTTAATATATGATTGGAATAATCTCAGTTACTAGGTATGCTAGTAACTATGGGAAAATAGCATTGTACTTTTTTCTTTTTTCCTTTTTGTTTTCTGCTGAGACAATTGGGATTAAGTGACTTGCCCAGGGTCACACAGCTAGGGAATGTTAAGTGTCTGAGATCACATTTGAACTCAGGTCCTTCTGACTTCAGGGCTGGTGCTCTATCTACTGTTCCACCTAACTGCCCCTTAGCATAGTGCTTTGGAAAGTGACAATAGAACCTGACCAAATATAAAGGAAAGAAATCTGTGTTAGAAATGAAGCAATTATAAAGCACTCATGCTTTGCTCTTCAAAGTACTTACTTTACATATTAAGTAACTGAAAGATTCCAAAGAATAGAAAAGATCACAGATTATGCTTTTATAGAAATAGTGACTGAGAAGTCATCAAAAACTGTAAAGTCATATGCCTGTTTTTTCATACTCTGATAATATTTATGAAAATGGTCTATGGACATATCAAAGATATCCTTGATGAAAACATGAGAAGGAAACACACTTTTGAGGGTTTCTTATTACTTTTTTGGTGAAGCAAATGGGGTCAAGTAACATGCCTAGGGTCACACAGCTAGGAAGTGTGAAGTGCCTGAGGTGGGATTTGAACTCAGATTCTTCTGACTTCAGGGTTGATGCTCTATTTACTATGCCATTTAGCTGCCCCTTGAGATGATTTTTTAAAAAAATAATATAACATATCTTTATGATAATAATAACTGACTAAATGTACAACATGAGTAGGTTAAACATATCACCATTGATGACTTGGCACAGAAATTAGTATAAAAGATCATGTTAAAGATGTATATGATCAAATCTTTGATGATTTCTCATGTCATAGAGGTGATTTGGGGTTCATGAAGACCATATACCAGCAGAATATAAGCTCTCTCCAGTTTTACCAAACTAAAAAGACTGAATACTTCCATGAATGCAGGTTAAATCTACTGTTCGCAGACCAAAATAATCAAATATGGGGAGATTTATCACCAACAGGCCAGCCACTTTAAAAAATAAAAGAAAAACTTTAAAATGCCCACTGTTCTTCATAACCCCATTTCAATTCTATAATGATCCTTGTGAAATGATGGGAAAGAGAAGTTAGAATCATGGTTTTTAAACCTCAATAAACATAAATTTAAACATTAATATGCTAAATGTGAAGTCTTTATTCAATGACCTATAAATGAACATACACTGGATGAGGAGGAAATATGGTACAATGGAAAAAGTATTGGATTGGTGTCAAAGAACTTGGGTTTAAATCTAGGTTCTGACACTTAATGCCTGTATTGTCTTGGGCTAGTCACTTAATCTCTCACTCACTTTCCTCATGTATAAATTAATGTTGGATCAGAGGTCCTCTAAGGTCCCCTCAAGCTCTAAATAAAAAGTTCTAAGGACTGAACCAAAACAATATTGATATTCCTGAGAGAAACAAAATCAGAGGTCATAAAGAATTTTCTATTAAAATGAAAGAATGACTCATAAATTCTCCTTGGACAGTCAAATGAAGGATCTGGAAAAGTTGGCTTCATCCTGTACCCAAAGGCAACAAGAAACATTGTTTCATGGGACACTTGGTCATCTCATCTCTAAATGCACGTAATGAGCAAAAGGAAAAGACTACCATTAAGGTAATTGCTGCTTATGTGCCAAATTCTGTTGAGAAAGATGAAGTGGAAGAGAAATTATATGCAGAACTTGACAAGATTCTCAAAGCCAAGTCGATATATATTTTGAGACTCGGACTTCACTGTGAAGGTGGGCCAACAGGAGAAAGATATAAAAACTATACTAGAAAATATGATTCAGGCTTGAGAAGTGAACAAAGCCAAAGGTTTATAGACTACTCAGAAGCTACAGCCCTATATATCATCAATATGTTTTTCTAGAGGAAGATTGAAAGACACTCAATATGGCAAGCACCAATCAACAGCACAGAACACCCCAAATTAACTATATATTAAGAGACAGGGAACAACTTTTTCCTGCTATCAGAATGATATTAAAATCAATTGTGCATAGTCAGGACATTGAGTAGTTAAGAGTGAAAGTTAAAATCAAATCTAAGAAGAAAGGTTGGAACTAAGCAGAAAACACTGTATAATTACAACAATTTTAACCCGACTCATTCAAAAGAGCTTCTGATGCCCACAAATCAAAATAAGAAAAAGATAATAATTTTAGTTATCACTCATTTCCTACATTAGCTAAAAGAATATAAAACAGTAGCCATAGTCAGGAGAGAAGAGTCCAGAAAATATGCCTTTGCATGACTGCACATGTATAATCTATATAAAATTTCTTATCTTCTCAATAAAAGGAGAAGGGAAGAAGGGGGGGAAAGAATCTAAAGCTCAAAAATTTAAAAAAAAACAAATGTTAAAAATTGGAGGTTTTTTACATTTAATTAAAGGAAAATAAAATATTAAATGTAAAAGAAGAGTCTAGAAACTGCCTATGTTGGCAAATATTTGGTCTCTTTGTCCATCAGAGAGATACAGTCAAGGAAACACCAGTTTAATATAAAAGTTCATTTATAAAACACTGTGGCAGGCTCTAAACATTATTGCCTCATGAGACAATAAAAAATAAATGAACAAAAGAAGCAAAAACAAGTCAACAGAAAGCTAAGTTTGAAACCCAACTGAATAATATCCTGAGACCATTCATAAACGAACCCAAGAAAAATAGTACAAATGCATCAATATTTTTTAATTCTCTCTTATCATCAGTAATATATCCTCCATAATTAAACCTTACCCTTATTCATCCTCTGAGTTGTTATATTAGGAAATATAATAATATTATATTATTATATAGCACATAATAGCACATAAGACCAAAGAAAAACAACAGAAAATAAAACTAAGTATATCTGTGCTAGGTCAGTGATTCAAACTGAAATAGAAATGGATTTCTTAGAAAACTACATATTAGCATCCACATTGCATTATATTTTTTAAAATTTATTTTGTTAAACAATTTCCAATTACAGTTTAATCTGGGTCAGCAAATTGACTTAGAAAAGCATAAATTAACAGAATCTGTTATATTAAATTTGTATTTCTTTTGTTAAACATTTCCCAATTATGTTTTAAACAAATTTAACTTCACTGAGGACCTCTGATGATGGGAATTTGACACCTCTGCTGTAGATAACCCAATTTTGAAAGCATTTAGAGATTGTCTTACTGGATATCACAAAGAGGAGAAGAAACCCAAAGAACAGGGGAGAAATGACTGACATTATTCCTGTTCTGCAAAAAAAAATAAGATTACTGAAGAATATAAATATGTATATATAGATTGCTTACTTTTCTACCTTTATAAAAATAAAGAATGGCCTATATATTTATTTATTGAGAACATCCTTGATGAAAGTTACACACAGACATCTGCAAATGGTTTTCTTGTTGATATCTATATCTTTATAGTCACATCTTTTCTACTAGACTACAAGTTTCATGAGGGTAAGGACCATGTCTTATCTAAATTTGGGGTTTACCTCAGTGCCTATACAATGCACACCAAAGATGATAACTAGTTACTGAAGATTATCTTTAGTTTCTCAGTTCAGAAGAGAGGTTTATTCCAAATTCCACATCTGTGACATTCTGCTGGACACTATTTTCTGAAGGGAAAATATTGTATCTTTGGATACCAAGCATTGTAAGTTTGTTAGAAATCAAGACAGAGAATAAAACTAATGCTCAGATAGTCCTTCACTTTGTCTACACTGAGATCCCCAAAGTAAGGTTGAGAATATTCCAGGATAGCTCAAAACATCACCCTTAATCCAAACCTGTTCCTCTTTTATTATATACTTATAAAATCAGGAATCCCATTCCCAGAAGGAAACACTGGATCTCTTTAGGATGTCAGTCCTCATCTAATCCCATCCCTACCCCCACACCTGGAATGTTCCTGATCCTTACTTTCAATTTTTAGAATCCTTAGCTTCCTTCAAATTTCAGCTTGAATACTTCCTGCTATAGGATGCTTTTCAGTGTCACTCTCTTTAAAAAAAAAAAAAGTCTTTCCTTCTAAGGTCATCTTGCTTTGTACAGAACTTTTATTTTCCTTTGGAAGTTCAGCATGTCCCCAAAATTTTAGTGCTAGGCACAAAGTGCAGTAAAACTACACCAAGACTTTTAGGAATTCCATATATGTTGTTTTTCCAGTAGAATGCAAACTCTTTGAGGGAAGGGACTGCTTTCTATTTTTTCTTTGTAGAAATAATCCTTAGCACAGTGCGTAACATGATAATTGATATAATTCTGAAATCTTTAATAGCTGATATGTCTATATCACTTTACAGTTACAAGTGCCATTCTCATACCAGTCCTGAGATAAACAAGACAGCTATTTCCATGTCTATTTAATAGATGAAGAAAATGGTATTCACAAAGACAAAAATGGTATTCACAAAGTGGCAAAGTTAATTAGGAGCAGGGATGGGAATAGAACCAATGATTCTAGGTTCACTCTTCCACACTCCCTCCACTATAAAACCCACTCCCTCTTTTGAAGGGTCACTATAACAGTAACCTAGAGGAAATGAGAGGGAGGATGAATGAATTAATTAATGAAAAATGAAGCCCAAGTCCTATGAGAAAGTATAATTTCAGAAAAGTTGTCATCAAGCATAATTTGGAATAGAAATTGAGTCAATGTGTTATGGTCGTAGGGGGAGACAATGGAGTATAGTAAAAAAAAAAAAAAAACCATCATTCTGGAATCGTGGGAACTGAGCTCAAATTTCACCTCTGACATTGCCTTATGATACTGTCAATCAGTCAACAAATATTTAAGTATTTACAGATACCATGCACTGGGTAAGCTCTGGAGATGCAGAGAAAAGCAAAATTAAATGATTCCTGCTTTCAAGGAGTTTATATTCTAATGAGACAAATAACATACAAATAACCATGGATATACAAAGTCTAAGTGGGATGTTTGGAGACAGGGAAATCTCTCCTTCAGAAGGTAGGATATGAATTGAGTTGAATCTTAAAGAAAACCCAGAAAACTAGTATTCAGAAGTGAGAAGGGAAAGCTTTCCAGGGATAGGGGACTCTGGGCAAAAGCACAGAGTCTAGACATTCACTGTTGTATGTGAGGAAAAGCAAGTAAACTCATGCAGTTGAATGTATAGTGGGCAGATGTGTGGTGTTCAGAGAGAAGAAAAGTAGAAGACTAGAATAGTAGGTGGAGAAAGAATTTCAAGCATTTAAAAAACCAAATAAAAGATTTTATATTTGATCCTCCTGAAAAAGGGAGCGACAACAATTTATTGAGTAGAACATGGCACAGTCAGGCCTATGCTTTAGAAAAATCCTCTTGGCAGCTGAGTAGAGAATGGATTAGGATGAGGAAAGACCTAAATAGGGAGAACAATTGAACGTAGAACAATAGTCTAGGTGAGAAGTGATGAGGTCTTGTAGAAAAGACCTTAATTTCCTCACCTGTGAAATGGGGTTGGACTGGGTGGCTTCTGAGTTTATTACCAGCTCTAGGTCTGTAACCCTCTGATCCCTCTTGCCAGCCCTTCTCCAGTCAGCTTTGAGTCTTACATGCTTTATAAAGGCTCTGTGCCAGATAAGAAAAGAAACTTTGGCTAAAGATGAGACATCTAAAAATGGGAAACCCATGTGTTCTCTTTAGTGAGGGAAATGTCCTTATGAAGTTGGAAGATTAAATGCATTTATTAAAACTTTATCTTCTCTCTAATCAGATGCACACTTACTTGTTTATTCCTCCCCATTCCTCAAAAAGTTAACAATGAAAAATAGGGAGGTGCCCTTCTAACCAGGGCCACAGGAACAAATGAGCCTGGATGACTTTCACAGTTCCCAGCCAAATGCTTGGCTGAGGTGGTTCTCCTCCCTGCCAGACCTAAACCCACCACCTGGATCCTCCGTTCCACTCCATCTCTTCTCCCCTATCATGCCTTTGCTTGATGGACTCTCTATCTTTGGAATAATTGTTGAACCAAACCAGCAGATCACCCTGAGGAAGAAGACAGGAGGTGGATCTTCAGCTGCCCTTTATTCATGACAGATATCACCTCCTAAGCAAAGCCTTTCCTTATGTATGCCCTTCATCCAACTAATAAGTTTTCAATGTACTCTCTGGTTATTCGTGTTGCATCATATCAACAGAATATAGTTTACTTGGGAGAAATGATGGCTTTTTTGTCATTGCATCACAATCTCCCTATCCTGTAGTGCCAAGCACTGGCACTGGATCCGTGATTTCATTGGTATAGAGAGGGAGCTCCCAGTGTGGAAACTTACTGTACCAATGCAGATTAACTCCTGCTCTGTACTTTATAATTTTAAAGACCTGCTTAGAATATTTCAGACTAAATGACAAACTCAGGGTCACTGAGCCCAGGATGTGTCACACACATATGATTTAGGGATGTAATGTACCTGATCTGAAAAATCCATGTATAAATTTTGGCTCTTCCTTCTTATCAGAGAAAAAGTTTGAATCATTATGGTATCAAAAAATAAAATATGGTGATATTATATGATACTATACATATATTTTACACACAAGTCATCTGAGGCTTCTGCAAAACTCCCAAAATATTCTCATTTAATTTTTTATGCTGCTCTGCAATATATAGAAATCACAATGGGGAAGGGTCACAATGTGGAAGTGATAAAAGTAAATGACACTGAGTATGTAGCATTGTACTTCATAAATGTTAGCTGAATTACACTGAATTATAAATATGTTTAGAAATGTTCTGTGAGGGGGAAATGATTGGTGCAGTTTTAGAGGAGTCTGTTTACCAATGTTCTTATCAGTAAAAAACCAAGTGTAAAAACTTCTGAACTCCCTTTGAGGAAAGAAAGGTTCTTACATAATGACTCAGACCCAAGCATCTAGATGTTGCAATGGACTTGGAGTTAGGAAGACTTCAGTTCAAATACAATCTTAGACACTATGTGACCCTGATCAAGTCACTTTACCCTGTTTGCCTCAGTTTTCTCAGCTGTAAAATGGGGATGTCAATACCACCCACCTCACAAGATTGTTGTGAGGATCAAATAAAATAATGCTTCTAAAGCCTGGCACATAGTATATAAATACTTATTCCTTCCTTTCATAAGAATTTATTATAATTACCTATTCTATGCATTAGAAAGGTCAGCATTTGTAGACAGTAGTTTCCTAGAGAAGTAACAACCACATAGGTAAGCAACCAAATCTCAACCATATCATTGACACACAAAAGAGAATTAGCAGGGTCTATTTTTGCCACCTGCTTATTCTATTCTATAATAATAACTCACATTTGTGTAAAGCTTTAAAATTTACAAAATAACTTTCCTTGTTACCATGCTGTGAGGTAGGAAGTACAAATACTAGTAATCTCTTCATTCAAAGCAAAAAACTGAAGCTTCTTCTAAGACAGAATAAGTCACTTGCTGGCTAATCAAAGTATCCAAACTTGGTGAAAAGGAGAGAGAGCACTGCTTAAAGAGGCCAACAAAGAGATTGTGGAATTGATTTAAAATCCCAGTTCTACCACTATGTTAGGAAAAGCACGCAGCCTTTCTGGGTCTCAAGTTCCTCATTTGAAAAATACTGACACTGTACCTGGCAAATAGTAGGCATTTAACAAATGTTTATTGATTAACTAGATGATATGACCACTTCTAAATCTGTATCCTATGATCTATGAGTCTGAATTCAACACTCTACTTTGCTCCTCAAGGAAAGAGGAGAATATCTCCTGTTCCTCTGTAAACCAGGAGGGAGTATAACAGTTTTGGGACCAAAAGTCATTCTGGGAACCAGGGGTTATAGATACAAGTCCTAGAACTGCCTCTGATTTGCTATGGAGCAATGGACAGATAAGTTCTATGGGTTCCTGGCAATGAAATCCTGAGGGGTCGAGTCATGATAGTTTAGAAGACAATTTATTGTTCCTTATGAATGTCATCACTTAGAATTTGTAGTGTATTTTAAATCCTCTTTTCAACTGGAGACCCTTCTGGAAAGACTGTCTTCTACTGTCCAGATGGCTAGGAAGACCCTTCAGATAGAAATCTGATCAGAGATCAAAAGACCCTGATAAGGAAGGAGAATGCTTATAAAGAACAGCAGAGTGAAGAAAAGGGGTGTTTGGGAAGCTACTGAAAGAGGAAAGTATCTGAGGTAACAAAACAACTTAAAGAACAAGGTAGGAAATCTCAAGACCTAGGTAGATATCCTCTGCCAATGTACTCCCTTTGACAGTGAATCAGAGTCAATATTATCCCATCACTCTTCAAATCTTCAAGTCCAGAGAGGTTGACATAGGGCTACCCAAAGAGTAGCTAGGTGATGCAGTGGATAGAGCACTAAGTCTAGAGTCAGGAAGTCTTATCTTCCTAAGTTCAAATCCAGTCTCAGACACATATTAGCTGTGTGATTCTGTAAGTCACATAACCCCATTTGCCTCTGTGTAAAATGAACTGGAGAAGGAAATGGCAAATCATTTCAGGATCTTTGCCAAGAAAACTCCAAAGGAATCATGAGGAGTTGGACACTGCTGAATGACTAAACAATAACAATGAAACCCAAAAGAACACTTGGGGACTAAGAAAGTTGAATTCTAGTTCCACTTTTGTCCTTAACTACCCATGTAACTTTAGACTAGTCACTCTGATTTTCAAGTTCTTCACCTTCCAAATGATATGGCTTATCTAGCCAATTTCTAGGGTCATTTTCAGGTCTACCATTCTATACTTTTAAAAAAATTTAACTTTATTTTGTACCAGTGACTTGTAGAAGGATTTAAAAAACTTATGGAATCTGTCAGAGCTCAGTTTGGAAATCCATTCTATGTGGATATAAGGAATTAATTAATAGCTTCAGGAAGAGAGAATAAGAGAAACAATGTTTCCTTGATTGGAAAAGTCATAGTGGAATCATTCTATTGCAGAAAGAAGTTCTCTTCCATTCAAAAAAGGTATTTAGTTTAGTAAGTAGCAGTCAAAATAGGGTTCTTTCACTAGGAAATTGCCAGCAGGACAATTACAACCATCATCTGAAAAAAACTCCTAAGCATGGAATCTCTGTTTGGCATTTTAACAACCAAAGCATATATTAAATTTAAAATTCTCCTAAAAGCAGAATATGGGAAACTACAGTTATATTAAGTAGTAGCGGTTGAAATTTGAGTGGAAAAAGATATTTACTTTTAGCTGTGAATTTTTATCTCTTCAGATCTTGCTCTAAATTATATTTTCCCCTTAAATGTACTGCTCAGATATTAATAGACATTGATCATCATTAGATTATTTTAGCAAAGAGTTGTATTTTATAGTAAAATATTAGTGAAGTCTCGAGCTTTATTTCTATTTTCTCTCTGCTGTTCAGCTTGAAGAAAGCTTAGCCATTTGGTAAATATAACCATAAGTGAATGCCCTTTTTCACCTGGAGGCAGCTGAGTTGCATGCCTAGTTCAACCAATAGACATTAAGGATCATTCTTACAAAGCTAAATATCCAAAATTATGGCAAATACCTCTGCTATTACATTAGAACAGCTGACATTTAGGAGCACCTACGTGGTACAATGGATAACATGCCAGTTTTGGAGTTAGGAAAAATCATCTTTCTGAGATCAAATCTGGACTCAGACTAGCTGTGTGATCCTGGGCAAGTCACTTAACTCTTGTTTGCCTCAATTTTCTCATCTGCAAAATGAATTGGAGAAAAAAATAACAAAGCACTCCGGTATCTTTTCCAAGAAAAGTCCAAATAGGATCACAAAGAGTCAGGCACAATTGAAAAACAACTGAACCATAAACTGGCATTTATCATTTTGAGACTGACAAAGCACTTTCTAACTTTTATCTCATTTGAGATATAAAATAACCCTGTGTGATAGATACTATTGCTACCACCCCCAAATCAGAAATGACAACAAAATACCCATTTTCAGATACTAAATACAGTCCTTTCCCCCACATTATACCATGTTTCTTCCCTGTGATAAAGAAGCACAACTCAGGCTATCAGAGGAGTTCTTGGCTAGGCTGGAATGGCATGGAATGGGAGAGAATGCCCTGGCAGGCAAAGACTTCAAATTTATGTCTTAAAGGAAACATAATACAAATGAGCACAGGGTGAAACCAATTCCAGATTGCAAATGCCTGGCCTCTGACCAGCTATCCAATGCCAGAACTTTTTAACATATGCAACCATACCCCTCTCCCTACCCTCTGAAATTCAGATGCAGACCTCAGTCCAACCCTACAGAGCCAGGTGTTCTTGGGAAAGCAGTTTATACACATTTCCTTCAGTTTTCTCCAAGGGAAGCATGTGGACAAAGAATAAACTGCTGCCAAAAATTATCCTCAGGCCCTTACATCAGCATTATCCTTAACATTCTGTACGTATTTCTCATTAATATGTGTATTGTGCATAGGACATAGGACATGGACGAAGGATCCAGTCCTCAGGGGACTCCTACCTGGAGACAAAGACAAAACAAGTCAAGGTGGGCATTAAGTTTCATGGTAGCAGCCAGCATAAGATGCAGTGTGCTGATGGGAATACAGTGTGGTACCCAGGATGAGATCACCCTTCTGCCATTGACCAGCTATTGGCAGATCCACAGATAAGCTACTGAAGCTGGAAGTTTCTTCATCTACAAAATGGAGATTATGCTGTCTAATGGAACTGCCTCTGTTACTCTTGCATGATTCAAACGAGAAACTATTATACAAACCCTAAAGTATTATAAAAATGTCAGCTATTCTTATTCCATATCTTTGGGACTGATGAGATGAAGTTACAAGGGAGTTTCTTTTACCATATCAATTAAGGCTTGAATCAAGGCAAATAGAAGAAAATAGGAGGGTGCATTAGGGAAATAGGTAATTATATTGGTCAACATATTCCCTAAAAGAGGCCCTAGAGCACAGCGTGAGAACCACAATATAAGAGGCAAGTCTTAGGGATTCCACTCAGACCATTTGTGACTGCCCATATGCCCTCTGAATTCTATAGAAGGCTTCATAACCTTTTTATTCCATGTCTCCTTAATCAGAATAGATTTTAGATTTGTAAAATAAAATACACAAAATCAGAAAGGATACTAAGTTAGCAAAAATAAAGCCTTTTACCCTTCCTAGTTCACAGGATCCCAAGAATCTATTCACAGACCACCACTCACTATTAAAAACTCTTCTCCTAGAGAGATAGAGTTCCAGCAATGCAATGGGGATTATGGTTGCCTATTTATCAAAATGTAAACTGGAAAAGATACTGAGAAGCATCCTGGTTAGTGACATACAAGATTATGGCATTTCTAGTATTTTCAGATGACTTCTTCCAGTGCCATTACTATTGTCCTTACTAGTCTCTCCTCCCATCTATCTTGCCTACAACTAGGGTTAAATACCACGAGGTAAGCAGAAGTACCTTGTCTATTGCCCTTTGATTCAAATATCTTAGGTTGACCATACTAAGATTAACTCTCTCTCCTCTACCCATTGATCTATCTATCCAAACATACATAAACTTACACACATATACATACACACACACACATATATATGTATATATATCCACATATGAACAAGTATGCATATACATATACAAGGTGAGAATATATATGTATATGTATATCCAAATCCAATCTCTCCCCACTCCAATTCTTCCTTCAAACTCTTGCCCAGTTACTATTTCATAAATCTTCAATGGTTCCCTAGTGGCTATTGAATAAAAACATAATTCCTTAGTGTGATACATACATAATATATAAGATATATATTCATATATATTTAGGTATATAATCCTTTATTAAAAATTTTTGCTAGACCTTTGATTTCATGAATTCAGGGAATTCTTGAAGAGACCAATGCAAACCAGCCACTATTCATAAATTATATATTTAAGAGAGTTAGCCAGGTGCACTGAAAGGTTAAGTCACTTGCCCCGGGGTAATGTAATCAGAATGTGTCAAAGACACGATTGGAATTCACTCTGAGACTTCTGTCCAAAAGTCCAGGCTGCTTTCTCAGCTCTTTTTAAAAATAACTAAATACAATAACTCTTTTTAAATACTGCATTTAAATGACATACAAACCTGAGATTTAAATAAATAAACAATGGGATACAATTATATCTTTCCCAGTAAACTTTTACTACCACCATTGTTCTTCGAATCCCTAATCCTAATTAATAGTCACTGATCTTGGCAAGAACATTCATAGAAATGAAGAATCTTAGAGTGGAAGGATCCTTTATAATCCTCTTGACAAGCTCTTTCCTACCAACAGAATTGCTTCTATCTTGTCCCTTGCCTCTACTTATATACTTCCTTTTTATTCTGTGGCTCCTTAATCAGAATAGGTTTTAGATTTGTAAAATAAAATACACAGATAGCTTGCTACATTAAAGATTGCTTCCCACCCTCCCCATTTTAAAAATAGCTCTATGTGATAAAGTTTGCTCTTATATTACCTCCTTGTAATTTTTACCCACTGGTACTGATTTTGCCTTCAAAGGTAATAATAAACATAGCTTATGCCTTCTTCACATAATAGCCCTTCAAATATTTGAAGGTACCTAACATGTCTCCTTGTCATTCTTTTCTGAAAATAAAAATTCTCAGTTCCTTTAGTAGTTCCTGTAGAAGATGGCTTCACAATCCCTCACCAGCATGAGCTCCCTCCTCTGGGTATGAGATTCCTCTTATCCATGGTACTCAGAATTGAATACACTGTTCCATGTGAGATCTGACCAATACGGAAAAAAGTAGGACTACACCCCTGTGATATGGATACAATAATTCTGTTACTGCCATGTTACCTTTATCAATAATCACATCACATTATTAGTTTATGTTCAACTTTCAGTCAACTAAAATGCTCAGATCTTTCTCCCATGACTTGCTGCCAAGCCCAAAACTCCTTCTATCCTGTACTGGTGCAAGTGAATTATTAGACCTAATTATTGGTTCTTCCATTCATCCTTGTTATATTTCATATTGTTGGCTTCAGTCCAGCCCTTCTCTCTGTCACTGTCATGTTCATCCTTATTTCTGACATT
>JAJPUD010002028.1:223675-294595 GCA_023553655.1 Myrmecobius fasciatus | reverse complement strand
GTGTTATCTTGTAGCCAACATAACACTATCCTTCCCAGAAAGATATTGTGAGAGGCTGCCAAATACTTTAGTGAAATCAATCAACAAGCATTTATTAAGCACCTACCACCCTATCACATGCCAGGCACTATTGCTAAGCACAAGAAATACAAGGAGAAAAACTAACTTGTTCCTAATTTCAAGCAGTTCCCCTACTAAGGGAGACAACACATACGTATATAACCAATGGTGTACAATACATATACAAAACAGACCAAGGTAGCCTTTAATGAGAATTGGATATTGATTGAGGGATTCATTCATTATCAAGTACGCTCTTCCTTTGCCATGACTACTACCACTACACTTGTTCAGACGTTCATTACTTTCTGCTCAGGCTGAGCAGAGATATACCTGTCAGGTATATCTCTACCTGTAGTCTCTCCCCATTTCATTTCTTCCCCAATCCATTGCCAGATTATTATTCCTTGTATAAAGTGCTCCTTGTGCCCCTCATCTGCTGAAGAAGAACCTACAATAGTTCTCTATTGCCGGCTGAACAAAATCCAAACTCCTTAGATTGATATCCTTGGCCCTAAACAAACTGGCTCCAACCAAGTCATCCAACTTGACCTCACATTATTCCTGAGGTCTCATATTGCCTAGTCAAACTGAACACCTTACTTGAAAATGCCCCATACTTTTCCAATGCTGTATCTTTGGCACTGCATTTCTTAAATCCAGAATGCCCTCCCTCATCCCTACCCCACTGTTAAAATCCTACTAGTAGTACAGTGGATAGTGTGCCAGACTTAGTCAGGAAAACTCATCTTGCTGATTTCAAATCTGGCCTCAGATACTAACTAGCTGTGTGACCCTGGGCAAGTCACTTCATCCTGTTTGCCTCACTTTCCTCATCTGTAAAATGAGCTGGAGAAGGAAATGGCAAACCACTTATGTATTTTTGCCAAGAAAACTCCAAATGGGGTCACAAAGAGTCACAAAAGGCTTAAAGAATTGAAGAAGTACCAAATACTCCATAAAGACTTCCTTGATCCTTACCTACCCACACACACACAAATGTATGCAGGTACACATGCACACATGTTCATGAATACTTCAAGTGTGACCTTTTTCCTCTGTGTATTTCTTAAATCAATTTATTTGTACTTTTGATATATAGATTCTATTATGTCTCATTTATTTGTGCTCATGTTTTATCTACTCAAGATAATAAACTCTTTAAAGGGTAGAATCCTGTTTATATTTTTTGCATCTCCCCCAATATCACATACATACTAGGTATTTCATAAATATTTGATTAAAGAATCGTAGAATGAAACAATAAACTCATCAATAAGTGAACCGAGTCAATTAATTTGTTTAATAGCGCATACTAGAATTTTGCCAGAGATCAACATCACTCTTACCAGTCTGTAGTAGTATCCAGAATCCATCCTTTTCCCCTTTTGGAATATCTGGATAACTTTTGCCTGTCTCCAGTCTTCTGGGACCTCTCCCACTCTCCATGACTTCTCAAAGATTACTGACAGTGGCTCTGAGATCACATCTGCAAGTTCCTTTGACATCTGGGATGCAATTCATCTGGACCCAAAGGCTCACTTAAATCAGCTAGATACACTCTATTTCCTCACCTATCTTGGGCTTTAATTTCCTTTTTCATATGGTTTGTTTTACCCTTTTCAGTCTGCAGATCATTCTCCTTGCTGGAGAAGACAGAAGCAAAATAGGAATTGAGTAGTTCTGCCTTCTCTCCATCATCAGTTAACAGTATGTCACTGTGCCCAAGCTATGGACCTACCCCTACCTTGTTTCCTTCTGACTTGGAACAAGGCTGAGACCAAGCAAGTCTCAGCTCATTTCTGACCGACTAGTTCTTTACCACTCTTTTATAGTCTTCCTTTCCTCCTTGCCCCTCCTTCCATCTTTTGTCCGTTTCCTTTTAAAAATCAGAGCTTATCAAAGAGCTCTCTATTCTTTGTTAAGTCCCTACTTGCTTCACTGTGGACTCCAGCCCTTTTCCTGGCATGTGAGCTCAGGGATTTTGTGCCAATCTGGTGTCAAAAGCCCTTCAGGTGGTCTGTCCTCAACCTTCCAGCTGTGCATGTGGAGAACCACCCCCTCTTCCCTTTGGGAAGTGATTTATACTTTAGGTTAAGGGTATGTTTGAAAGTCTTTGATTGTAAAAATGTGAAAGGATACCTGGGGAAAATACCCTAAAGCTAAAAATGAGAAAGTATTTGAATAAATTGTTTGTCCAAGAAGAGGGGGCTGATGAGGTCCTTGGGGTCAAGGCTAAGGAGAGGAGATGAAGGAGGTGGAGATTCATTTTAATTCATATATCACTGCGCTAGGATAAAATGCAGTGCCTAAGTGCAGAGTAACTTCTGGGACCAGTCAAGGATCAGCTAATAGAAAAAAAGGCAGGAGGGTCAGAAAGAGGATCTCTGTGTATTTTATTCCTCATATCTATATATTTCTTTCCTTCTCTGTGTCTCTTTCCACTCGATTCAGTTCAATTTAATATTTTTCAAGTTATTACTATATGCAAAGTACTAGGAAAGGAAAGGTGGAAAGTGTTACAATACCTGACCTCAAAGAATCTGCACCATTTTAGAGGAGATTATTTCCTAATACCTGACAAATTTGGCAGTCCCTCAAATTCCTTATGCAGGTATCCTACTCCTCATCCTACTTCATATTTTTTTTTCATTTATATATATTTCTCCTTGCTTGTCTTCTTCCTCCTTTCATCTTCCTCTCTTTATCTTTCTGTCAACTATATCTATCCTGTCTTCTCTGTCCCTCATCCTCAAAGTTGTGCTGGTACCAGGTACTACAGGTTCCCAATTTCTCAGTTTTCAGTTTGTTTATGCCACAGAAATGGACAAATGCTACAAACCGGGCTTGATTTATTATTTTGTTGACTTTCTAGACTTAAGAAAATCATAGAGAAAATATTACTAAAACCCAGATTAAATTAAAAAATGTGTTGTGCTTTCCCCAACCATCCATCCAGAGCTGATATCCCTGCATCTTTTTATCTTCTGTCTTCCTCCTTCAAGCTCCTTTTCCCTTTTTCTTCCCCTTGTTTTTTCTTTCTACTCTCCTATTCTTCTTTTGCCTCTTAGCTCACGAAGGAGAACCAATTTTTTTACATATTTTAGTATTTATAAAATTAAAATTATTTATAAAATATTAAGCATTTATAAATGGTAAAGTTTTTAAGTGTTCCTGCTTTGCTTTTTTGAAAGGTAAATGGAATATGAATGTGTGTCCTTCCTTCCAAGGGGGAGGAAAAAGTAGTCAATTAATTTGCTTTTTACCTTTAGATGGCTCTTGACTGAACGTGTTCTGTGGATCTGGACTGGGGACTTTTTGAGATAAAAGATTTCCCTCTCCTATTCTCAAACTACAACTGCCTTTGCCCTCGGGTTCATACTATCTGGGGTGAGTATCACAGAATGACAGACTGGCAGAGCCCACAGGCTCCTTGGAGATCTCATTCCCTTTCATTGTATAGATGAATAAAGTAAAGCCCCCCAAGGTAAAGCAGCTTACTCAAGATAATGATTATGTGGCAGGTTAATGGGAATCAGAGGGATGAGCACATTCTTTTTTCATGTTGCCATTTTCCCCCTCCTCCATTAGACTGTAAGCTCCTTAAGGGTAAGGGATGCCTTTTACCTCTTTTTGTGTCTTCATTTTGTTTTAACACAGTGTTTGACACACAATAGGCACTTAATAAATGTTAACTGATTGATTCCTAGTCCACATCATCCTGGCTCAGGCCTCAGACTTAATTTTTGCATGGGGATAAGAAAGAAAAACATATTTCCCTAAACCTCCTCTTTACAAATTGGCAGATGATAGGGGTCTCTGGTTTACAACTGGAAGGGCCCTCAGAAGTCAGCTGGTCCAATGCCCTCATTTTACTCTTCTGGGATTCAGAGAGATTAAGAGATTTGCCCAAGGTCACACAGGTAGTTGTAAATAGTAGAGCAGAATTTGAACCCAATTTTTCTGAGTTCCAATACCAGCATTCTTTCCACATGAAGTGTTCAGGGGCAGGGAGAAGGAAAGGAGGGAAAAAGGAGGAAAGAAGCAAGCACATTAACAAACAAACAAGCTAACCCAGAATTTGATGATCCACCTACAGAAAGTTCAATTGAATGACAATAATAATAACAGACTGACACGGAACAAGGAACAATTGTCTGTGGGACTAGGAACACACAAGTGTGTGTGTGTGTGCATGTCCTGACCCTGTCACTAACCGGTTATGTGATCATGACAATATCTCAAGAAATTCTCTATTTTCTCAACCCTAAAATAAGAATTCTGGACTACGTGGCAGGAGCTAAATCCTAGAGTCCTATGCCCATGAAGTCTGGGCTCAGGTTTCTTCTTAAAAGATACTGAAATTCAGGTATTGAACTCAGGAGTCAAGGCTCAGACAATGGAGGAGACTCTCTGGTGGTCTAGATACAAAGCAATGACATGCTTCTATAGGCCTGTGTTGCTGCTGTTCTTCGATTCTTTTACTCTTTTCATGACCCCACTTGGAGCTTTCTTGGCAAAGATACTGGAGAGGTTTTCCATTTCCTTCTCCAGCTCATTTTACAGGTGAGGAAACTGAGGCACAGGGTTAAGTGACTTGGGCAAGGTCACATAAGCTAAGTGTCTAAGGCCAGATTTGAACTTCTAACTACAGCTCTATCCCAGTGTGCCATCTAGGTGCCCATTCTGTAGGTCTTTATTGAGCACCCATTGTATGCCAGATCTTGTATATAAGACATGGTCTCTGCCTTCCAGAATATTACAATCTAGGTGAGGAGACAAAAATAGCAAAACACGAAACGATTATGAATGAATCAAAACAGTGAATAAGTGTTGCTCAGAAGTATTTACCAAGTTAGCTCGTGAGATATTAAGCATCTAATAGAAGAAATGTCAGTGATTCTGTCAAGCTTGAAAAATTCAGTAAGGAGAGTGCTGGAACCAGCTCATTCGGGCTTGCAAGTAGACTGATAAATTTTCAGTGTGAGCACTTACACCTCAGAAATTTACCAATCTGAGCTTGATTTATTGTTTTGATGATTATCTAGACTGTAAAAAGTGATGGAGAAAATATTAATAATAAGGATTAAATGTAAAACTGTTATGTATAATATTTTTCCCCATGGAGAGCCAGCTGTTAAACATTTCCCAGCATACTCCTGCTCCCAGGGCAAGAGCTTCCTTCACCAATTCAGCTCATAGCTCATCTATGACTTGGTAAAGAAGTCCTAGGGAATTGCTTTGGGGCCATGTAAAGATGACTAAAAACTAAAATTACTTGATTCTGTTAGAAGGATAATATTTCTTCATATATGTATGATGAAATTACAAATAATAGCTAACAACTCAAACAATGCTTCATGGTGTGTAAAGCACCTTAGAAATATCTCATATGATCCTCACAATAACCCTGAGAGGTAGATACTATTTTTAATCACCACTTTATAGAGAAGGATACTATTTTCCCAGGGTCACATAACTACTAAGTATGGCAAATAGGCTTCAAACTTGTTTCCCCAACTCTAGGTCCAGCATTCAATATATTTTACCACTAGGTCTCTGAAAATCAGTCATTACCATTCATGCTATGGTGAATCATCTTAAAAAACAGCTGCTCCCAAATCTGAACAAAGCAGCATATATAAACCATGACCATAAAAGAGGAAAAGTGGGTGACAAAGATCCAAGACTCATGATAGATAGGAACTCAAATGCTGCCATAATGTTTTATGGATTGATAAGTAATTATTTTAATTATTAGGAATTTCTAAACAAGTTTAATTGGTTTGGTACCCAATATCAAAGTTATACTATGAGCCCCCCTTGGACTCTGGTCTCAGTCAGCATTGATGCTTTGCTGGGAACCAGTTTTTAAACCTGAAAAATATTTTTGCCACAAATTTTCATGGCTTGCTAGTTGGAGATCATAGAGAGAATTTTCTCAGTTTGAAAAGTGATATGGGAAGTTCTAGAAAAGAAAGCCTGATCAGTCATAAAACTCTTCTCATTACTTCTGCCTCCCTCCATATTGCCATTCTAAAACGTGGCATGCAATTTTAGAAGGTTTTCTAAATTCAATTCTGGGCCTGCTCAACTGTTACATGGTACAAGCCCTCACGGTTTCATAAGTAGACTACCAACCCCATATGCCAACTTTCCAAAGAACAATATTCTTGCTAGAAGAAAAAGGGGAAAGAGGTACTCTTTGTAGAACTCTGCAGAAACAGATATAAATTTGAATAAAATAATTTCAATAGTCATGTTTACAGGAGAGTATAAAACATTCCCTCAAAAAAATGCCAAAAAAGATTTCTAGATTTTCATTAATAATTATTTCCTATCATAGACCTTGAAAAAAAATGCAAGCACTAAACCTTCCTACTATGTACTAAATGCTTTAAAAATGTATTATTCTTGATCCTCACAACAGCTCTGGGAGGCAGGTGCTATTATTATTCCCATTTTACAGATGAAGAAAGCAAGGCAGGCAGAGGTTAAGTGACTTTTCACTTTTATTTATTAGCTGATTCAGACAGCTAATAAATGGTCACATTTGAACTTGAATCTTCCTAACTCCAAGTCTAAGTTCTATTTCCTGCTCCATAATGCTGTCTATTCAAGCTACCCTCAAATTAGAGAATAACCTTCCTCTGCCTCCCTTTTTACTTCACGCTTTTTTTTCCTTTGAACTACAAAGAAAACATAGAAATTATATGGTATGGCTGAAAGGATCCTTAGAGAATATATAATCCTAAACCCTTATTTGGTACAGAAGTAAACTAAGGCCCAGAGAGATAAATTCTAAGGTCATATAGCTACTTAGTTGTGATAACAATTCTTGAACCCATATATCTTGTCTGCAACCCAGAGTTATTTTCTGCTCTACCATTTACCTTCCTTGTCAAAGTAGAAGATTCCAAGCTTCCCAGAATCTTCCTTGTTTAACTGAACCCATTTTCCAAATAGTCCACACTATTCTGTATTCCTTTATGCACCTCTGTAATTATTATACTGACATATTTCTGTTTATTTTAATTGTGTACTTCCTGATATTCCCATTACCTAGGCAGCTCTCTTAAGGTAACTACCATACTCCATTCTCCTTTAAAATGGCCACAGAAGGGGATTTTTCTTTCCTTTGAATTCTAGAAATCCACATTATCTTAGGGCCCCAGTATATATTTCAAAATTTCTCATCATTGGCAAATGAATTCTTAGCACATAGTGTTCCTGAACCTTGATGGACTAGACATCTATAGCCACTCCATCATCACTCCCAGAATTCTAGAAGGTGACTGTAGCTGGAGACAGCTGGAAAGGACAACATACAGCTAACTTTGTTGGTAACCTCCACCACTCCCCCAATAACTGCTATGAAAACCCCACCATATTCTAAGCTGCCTAGGACAGAGAGATTTCTTCATAGTACACATTCTTGTGAAACCTTCCTAAGTCATTCAAGAAATCTTGCCTCTTGATTCTTGGGTGACAGATTTGTAAGATATATCCCTCAGAGCCCATCATTCTAACAAATCTGGTTCAAGAAGTTGGTAGAGCAGGAGCAGGATGATAGTGCTTTTATCTCTTCCCCCAAAATTAACCACCACCCATTTCTTCAAGAATTTCAAAGGAACTTTCTAACATTAGAAGCAGTACTTCTAAGTCTGTAAATACCTGATATTTTAAAAAATTCCTACCTTATTCCTCTCTTATGAGAGGACCTTATGAGTCAACATGAAACAATTTGGGATATGCAGGTCTGTGTTTAAAATACAGTTGACTTGCTTTCACATCTTATGGACAACCTGAACTAGAGCATAAAACTACTCCCAGGTCTAGACTGTGTTTGTGAGTTGTTGCATTGTGTTTTTGTATTCCTGTGGCTGCATTTGTAATATTTAATTTAAAGGGTTACAAAGGTAAGAAGTTAGTAGAGGGATGGTTAACAATTAATGAGAAAAGGGGTAAATTGTACTTATATGTTTATATTTCTAAAATTCTTGTTCTGATTGTATATCCTGTTTCTAGGTAGTATTTAGAAATAATGGTTTATTGTTCTTAATTGTTTTAATAAAAACTCCTCTTTTTAAAAGGGTCTTAAGTGATATATAATTTGTTCTTCATAACCAGCTTTGAGGCAAATACTATTAGTATACCCATTTTACTTGGAGAGACTTAACGTGGACTGACACAGAGTGAAGTAAACAGAATCAGGAGAACATTGTATACAATAATACTGTACAATGATCAACTGTGAATGATTTAGCTGTTCTCAACAAGTCAATCATCCAAGACAATTCCTAAGAACTCTTGATGAAAAATGCTATCCATCCTCAGGAAAGGACTGATGAACTATGAATGCAAATCAAAGCAAACTTTTAAAACTTTATTTTTTATAGTTTTTCCCTGTTTACTTTCACAACAAGACTAATATGGAATTTTTTGCATGACTATACAAGTATAACCTATATCAAATTGCTTGAGGGAGAGGGAAGGGAATTTAAAACTCAATTTTTTAAAATGAATGTTAAAAATAATTTGTGGGAAAATGAAATACTAAATAAAACAACCCTATGAATCAAACAGGAAAAAGTCCTCTTTTATTTAAATTGATCATAGCTAAGTAGAAAACTTACTACTTACTACTACCATTTCTGCCAATTAATCAAGCTCATAGGATGCTAAGTCATTGAGTACATGACTAAACCCAGGTAATTTTGTCTGATCAGTGACAAATTAGCTTATAGGAAGATAAAGAACCTAGGAGAAAGTAAACAGCCTTTTAAGGCAGCTGGTCTTCCAAACCCAAACCTATAAAGTAAATATCATAAGATTAGTCAGCAAGCCCAATCACTCTGAATAAACATTTTCATAAGCTTCAGAGGTGAGAAGCTATTATTTTTCAAGTACTGACAAGAAGAAAAATTAAATAAAAGAAAAAACCTGGAGTATTTCAGGCATCACCATTGAATGAATTAATATAAATGAAGAGTCCAAAGACGCTCCTTTAACTCTTTATTGGTTTATGACATGGTTAAATGTAATCTCATAAACAAATATTATTGCAAAATGTTGACTTTAAACCAGCTGGTACCCTTTAAGAAACATTCCAGCTCTGGAAAAGTTCAGGGAACCCATGTAACAAGGACAGCTGTATATCTGTAAAGTCAACCTAGATGAAATTCAAGGGCTCAGAACCAGGCAACAGCAATGATGATGATTGTGATGATGATGATGACTGCTAGCATTTATTTAGTGCTTTAGTCTTTGCAAAAATCTTTAAGTGATTTCATTTGCCCTTCATAATCGCCTTTGAGACAAGTATTATCCCCATTTTACAGATGAGAAAACTGAGGATGACAAAGGTGAAGTGACTTTCTTAGGATTAGACAATAAGTGTACATATCAGAATTTGAACTCAGGTCTTCTTGATCCCAAGTTCAGCATAGTTTCTACTGAAGTGACTAAAGTCACTGGCCCCACTATCCCCAAAGTATCCAGCTCTAACTAGATAAAACTATTATCAAGGTGTTTGCCAATGAGCATTGTGCAAAAGCCTGTGAGTACCTAGCAGAGATGTGATGAGAGATCTTAGGATAAGATGTCAGAATGCCAGATGAATGATCTTCTGTGTTGCCTGCCTTTATGTCCCTTTAAACTTTGACTCTGGGACCCCCTTAATTCCCTAGGGGAGTCCAAAGATTCCACTAGACCCTGAAATTCATCCTGTCCTCTGAGGGAATATAAGGAACCCAGAGCAGAATCTGAATCACAATTAGCCTTGTCACTAATATCTTGGTTCCTTTAATTGGGATTGGTTCTACCATTTTCAGAAATTGGAGGAGATTTTAGCTTTATCTCCACAATCAGATTACAAATTTTTTGAGGGTATAACTAATCCTTCTTCAGTATTCCTGAATAATGCCTAACTCAGTCCTGGTCACATAAACACTGCTAATTGATTCAAATCAATGATAGGAAAAATGTAATGATAAGAATTCCCACTCTTGTAAGGTAGATGTACTTTCAAATAAAAAATTGATTCCCCCTTTCTCTCCTCCTTTCCCTTCTCTTTTTTTCCCTTCCCTTCCTCATTCTTTGACTATCTAATGGATATCCAAACTAATCTCTTCTCCTCTCCCACTTTCTCTCCTTTCCTTTTCTTTTCCTCATTCTATCTCTGTATCCTCCTCTTCTCCCCCTTTTTCTTCTTTCTTCCTTCTTTTCCTTCCTCCCTGTGTCTCTGTCTGTTTCTCTTTTTGTCTCTCAATCTGTCTCTGTCCTCTGTCTCTTTCTGTGTGTCTTTATAAGACTTCTGTTTTTTGTATCTCTGTCTGTGTTTCTGTCTCTCCTCCTCCTTTTCCCCTCCCCTTCTCTTCCTTACACCTTTTCTGACTTCTACAACCAAATAAATGTAACCAAGAAGTTTGGCTTATAGAATATTACAACCCAAAAAGGACCTTATAAATCACTCTCTACTCCCTCATTTCCCAGATGAAGAAGCTGAAGCCAGAGAAGTTGTAGTATTATTCAGTTCACACAGCTAGCTAACAACAGATTGGGGATCAAAATTCTATCTCCAAATCCAATGTTCTTTTCTCTTACTTATACAGAGAGATAACACACACTGGGCAGGCACATAATAAGGGTATGGAACACCACTACCTAAGTAAGCAATTCTATGATAACCAAGTTTCTTTTCCTAGGAGAGGTAAATTCAGCCTTTGTTGAAGAAAAGCTCTTTGCGGGAGTTGGGGAGAGGAATTGTTAAATCCACCTGTTGAGCCTGCTCAACATAGGGACTGGTGTCTCAATTCAAATCAACAATTCATAAACCATTTTTATTCAAATTCTGTCGTCCTTCTTCAAGCAGCACCATCAAGAAAGTGCTCACAAGTCTAGTAGTCAGAATTTTAACTTTTAGTTAAATTACCTTTGTAACTTTTGAATTTCTACTTCTCTAAGCCTCAGTTTCCATCCCTGTCAAATGGGTATAATCCAATGCAACTCAGCTCAACCAAAATCAACAATGCTCACGTCTGGAGCCCTTTACTAAGAACGGGGACACAGATTTCATGAGGTCAGCGTGTCACTGCCCACTGGTCCTGCCTCTCTGGTCAGTAACTGAAAGCCACAGGCAGAAGTCTGCACTCCCAATCTGCTGCTTCATGCTTGGTTAATTGGATGCTTGATGACAGATGACTCTGGGTTTCTGGGAAGAGAAATGATTTCTCTGGCCCCAGTCTTCTAGGAGGGTTGAAGGGGGGGGGGTGGAGAGAGGGAGTAATGGAACCAAGGTTCCATTGGGACTTTGGAGTCTCAGGCACCATCATTTGGGCTCCAAAGATCCAGCCAGGATGTAAGAATTGTCATTTCCCCCTAAAAGATGGGAAAGGTGAAATAGCAAGCAAAGTTTAATCTGAACACAAGTGTCCTCCTTTATTTTAGAAAATAACCTTGAGCCAGAAAAGAAATCAAAGAAATCTTTTCAGTCTCCTTTCCTGGAATCTAGAACTATCTGGGAGACATAGCAAAGTGCTAGTATTGGAGTCAGGAAGACCTGAGTTCAAATTCTTCCTCTGACACTTCACTGTTTAGGTAAAAAAGCTAATCTCTCTGTGTCAGTTAATCTCTCTGTGTCTCAGGTTCCTCTTCTGTGAAGCAGAGATAATAAATACCTATGATATTGAGTTGTTTGAAGGGATCATATAATGAGATAATTATTCAAAGTGCTTTGCAAACCTTTAAGTGCTCTATGCATGATAGCTATTAACTCCATGTCCTCCAGGAAATCTTCTGACAAAGAGGTAGTGATTTCCCCCTGATTCCATCCAATCTAAACATTTAACTCCCAAAGACAAAAGCTCAGTGACTTGCTGCTACCAAGAAATCCCAATTGTATATTATTCAGCCCAATGGTTAAAGTAATAGAAATACTGAATACAGGGATGATTGCTCTTCAATTTAAGGCTAACTTTAGAGCTTTAAAATCTTTGGTTCCAGTCACTCACCAACCCTCAGTTTGTAAACAAATTTCTGCAATGCACTAGAGAGCTGCTTGTCATCTCCACAAGGCAGTAGGCATTGGAGGGAAAAGGAAGCAGCCAGCATCAGGAAATGGGAGTCAGAGCTCAGGGTTCAGGGTATGGGAGAGCCATCAGAATGGGCCAGAAATGGAAAGAGGCCCAGAAGTTAATGGGCCGGGGTTCAGCCAGAGGTCTGAGCCAGGGCAGCTACCCAGAATGGGGACCTAGCCAGATACTCAAAGGTGGGAAAGAACCAGAAATTCTGGAAAAGCAAATATTCATTCACTCAACAAATATTTATTCAACTAAAAAATGTGCGGCAGTGAAAAGAACTCTTGATCTAGCCTCAGAAAATCTGGGTGTCCTACTTACTACCTGTGTGACCTGGAACAAACTAGATAATTCTTGGAGCCTTGGGTTCTGCACCTATAAAAGGAAAGTATTGGGCCAAATGGTCACTAAACTCCCTCTTATCTCTGGAATTCTATGATTTCAATTTAATATGTAAAACGCAGTGAAGGACAAAAATAGGGAAATAATTGAGGCAGAAGGAAAGAGAAGCTTGAGCAAGAAGGCAAAGCAAAAGGTGAGTGGGTAGGGGTCAAGACAAAGAAAATGAATCAACAGAGAAGCTGGCAGGACTAGAATAATTGAGAGAGGCTGTGCAGGTTCAAGATTTTCAGGTGGCTCCTGAAGTGACAGAAGTCAAACCCAATGTGACCAGGATGAGCAGGAAATTGGAAATACCTGAATGATATGGGCAGCCTGTGGGCAGAGAGATAAAACAGAGGTTTTCAGCAAGCAAAGACTTCTACTACTATTTAAAGGGAAAATTGAGTGAATCCTTCTGTCATGGGACCAATCGGCACCAGCACATGTTTGTAAAGGTTAGATGTTTGTATCCAGGTTTTTCTTAAAGTAAAGCACAGTTGCAATTTTAAGACTAAATACAATAAAAATTGGGATTTTTAGAAGCAAGTTGGTTTTATTTTTCAACCACTAATCTTTTGCAACATATAGTTTCCCCTCAGGCTGATTTGGAACAGAAGGACAAGCAAGGTAGCCTGGGGTAGTAAGTAGCATGTGAGATTGGCAGTTAGGAATATCAGGGTTCATATCCTGTTACTGTCATTTATCAGCCCTGGGATCCTGACTCTTTGCCTCCATTTCCTTAGCAGTTGCAGAGAAAATGCCAACCTGCCTTGGTAAAGAAAGTTTCCTCATCTGGGAGATCCCTACACTAATGAAATCACACATCCACCTACTATCCCCTATCCTTCTGGAAATTCAAATCTATTCTCAGACACATAATAACTGTGTGATGTTGGGCAAGTCACTTCCTTTCTGTTTGCTTTAAATTCCTTATTTGTAAAATGAGACTATTTCACAGGGTTGTTGTGAGGAATAAATGAGATAATATTTGTAAAGTGCTCAACACAGTGCCTGGCACATAGTAGATATTTTATAAATGCTTGTTTCTTTTGTTCCTGTTTCCTTCCTTTCTTCTTTCTTTCCTTTAGTTCTTCTTACTTCCCTTCCTTCCAGTTTGCTTTCTTCTTTTTTCTACCTTCCTTTCTTCCTATTTTTCCTGTTTCCTTCCTTTCTTCTTTTCTTCTATTTTCTTACTGTTTCCTTCCTTCTTTTCTCTCTATCTTCCTTCACATCTTCTTTCCTGTTTTCTTTTTTCTTCTTTTTTTCCTTTTTATCTTCCTTCTTATTTTTCTTCCTTCTTGTTTCCTTCCTTCTTTCTTTTCTCCTACTTTCTATTTTTCTTCTTTCCTGTTTCCTTCCTTCCTCCCTTTCTACCTTCCTTCCTATTTTTATTCCTTCCTTCCTTCTTTTCTTTCTATTTTTCTTCCTTTTTTTCTTTCTACTTTCCTTCCTATCTTCTTCTTCACTTTTCTCCCTCCCTATTTTTTCTTATTGTTTCCTTACTTTTCTTTCTATTTTCCTTCCAGTTTCCTTCCTTCCTTCTTTTCTTTCTACCTTCCTTCCTATCTTTCTTGTTTCCTTTATTTCTTCCTCTTTTTTCCCCTTTCTTCTTTACTCTCTCTTCTTTTCTCCCTCTCTCTTTCCCTCCACTGTAGAAATCTTCATTGTAATTTCCTTTCAGAGATTATTTGAACCGGCTGCTAACATAAACTTCATTCATAAAAGGCTTAGCATCCCCAAGGTCATATCCATTTTACCTGCCTCACAGAATTGTTGTATCAGTTAAGAAAGTTTGGGGAACTTACTTGTAAAACTTTAAAATCCTGTGTAAATGTCAGTTGGGGCAGTTAGATGGTACAGTGAAGAGAGTACTATGCTGACAATCTGAAAGTCTCCTCTTCCTGAGTTTAAATGGACACTCATAGCTGTATAACCCCAGGCAAGTTAGTTAACTCTGTTTACCTCAATTTCCCCAATGTAAAATGAGCTGGAGAAGGAAATGACAATCCATGAAGTATCTTTGCCAAGAAAACCCCAAAACAGAGTCACAAAGCTTGAGACACAATTGAAATATAACTCAATAACAACAACAAAATGCCAGTTATTTCTTTAGCCACATTAAAGAGGGGTGGTGGACTAAGTGACAGTGGGGGGCAGAGTTGACAGAAAAGACCTGAAAATTTCAGACCCAAAGAAATGAACAGAATTATCCATAAAGAGATGGCTTCAAGGGTATCAGCATTCAGGAAGATGACGAAGAGGATGGGGGTAACCAACCCCATTCTCTTGAGGTAGAAACACAAAGCAGTCCTTCATCATAACCATTTTCTTGTTTTGATTTCATCCATGAAAAGTGGTTGAAATCTTAAACTTGAATAAACACATAACTGTAGCTGAACCTTTCTTTTCTTATAGGAGAAAGAGCCTTGGAGAGGTCAATCAATCCATCAGTCAGTTAACAAGTACTCACTAATCACCTACTTTGATCCAGGCAGCGTGCCTAGGGACACAAGGCCAAACTGCAGAAAGGAAATAAGGGGTAACAGGAGTGATGAAAGGTGAAATGGGCAGTTTTACTCTGTTCTAAATCAATTCAAGGCCCAAAGTTCTCTCAAACCGTCAATCCCTTCCCATTCAGATGTAGATGAAGACAAGGATAAGTTAGCTTTCTGAAGAAAGGTTCTCCTAAAAACCAGGAAGCTACTCCATGATAATGATGATCATGATGATGACGATTGTGATGATGATGATGATGATGATGATGATGATGATGATAATGGTGATGGTGATAATGACAATGATGATTACTCTTGCTCTATACCCATGGTATTTGTGTGTAACAGATCAATTTCTACTTTTGCAAGAAGTTTTCTAAATGTTTTTCACATCTTTTTTTCCCCTGAGTATATGTTAATTCTGAGAAAGCTGAGAACTTGCTTTAATCAATATTTTATCTCCCCCAGGGCCCATCTCAGTGCATTGCACAGAAATGATTGTTTAATGAATGAATGCATCCTTACTCCATATCTGCATTAGCCTGGGGAACTCTCTGAGAACAAGAACAATGTTATTCCTATTAGACTAGAAGCTCTCCAAGAACAAGGAATCTTCCTCATGAAACTGGGAGGTGAGCAATCCAATCCTCCCCCATGGAGGAGCTTTGTAAATTTTTTTTTATGACTGTGGAATATTCCCCCAAAAAACCATTGTTTCTTCATGCAACTCTTCTCCCAGAAGAGAAAAACCTTGAGAAATTAAGTAAGACCCTTCTCTAAAAAGAAACACACACAAGTTGACACTCCAGTGTCTTTCACTCCAGTGAAAAGTGCCAAAACTCCTGAGCATTCTGGGAGCCCAGCCAGACCAGATTCAACAGGAGTCATTGTTCTTTCCTCTCAGTGGGAAGAGACCAAGCCACCAAAGTGTCTCCACCTCCCTTGGAACCAGAACTGGGCTGGGACTTCCCAAACTCCAGAATCTCTTTATGTTGTTCTCTCCTCTTCTCTGAATATCTCTCACTCTCTTTCCCACTCATTCTTTTACTCACTTCCATCTGTTCTCCCATTTTTCCTCCTTTTCCCTTTTCCCCCTTCATTCTCCTAATCCTTATTTGATCCCTCTCTTTTCTTCTCAATCCTGCTTCTCTACTCACCTCAGTCCATTCCCTCCCACCCAAACATACACACACAAACACCATCTCACAGTGCACACATTCAAATCTTCCTCTAGGGATTTCCTATTGTTCAGCTTCATCATATGGGTAGATCAAAGGGAAAACATGGCCCCAAATCCAGAAAATCCTTTCTTATTCCAGCTATAGACTGCTTTCCTCCTTATTTGTTGGGAACAGCAGCTTCTGTTATGAAAATCTCTCTCCTACTTCTACTCACTCCTATTTTTGAATTTAAATAACTACTTTTAAAAGGGGAAAATCTTGCCAGTGAACTTAATGTAGATTAAAGGACTAAGATCAAACACTCTTTTAATCTTGCCAACAGAGTGAAAACTTTTCTGGTGATCTCTTACCTAAGTTTACCAGTTAGAAAGGACCAAATTCTAGGGCTGAAAGGCAACATCAGAGGTCATTCTTCTGTCTCAAAGCTAAATGCCCCCAGCCTACACTTGGAGGCAAAGACCTTTAACATTGCTAAACAATTCTGAAATCTCACTGCCTCAATCACTCCTATTACAGTTAGATAGCTTTTCCTTGTGTCCCTGTCTAGGTAAGGGAGAGATGGCACAATCGTGGTTCTAGAGGGGAGGGCCAGGCTAAGGATGGTAACTCTGGGAGGGAGAGAAGGGGCACAGTAGGAGAGCAATCTGGAAGCCTTTAGTTTGATTTGGGGATGGAAAGAACATCAGACCTTTGTCAGAGAGGAATTTATTGTTGTTATTGTTGTCAAATGCTACTTGATATACTCAATAATCTACCCCTTTCGGTCTTAGGTGTCCAGTTCCTGGAAAGTTAATCATAAGTTACTGATACACAAGAAGGAGTACATAAGCTTCCTATTGGAGGCAAACCTTATTTCTGACCCATTGGATTTCCCTCTGATCATCTAACTGCCTACTGGACTGACTTACTGCCTTATCTTAACCTTTGACTTCTGTCCATTGCTCTTGAATGCTTGCCTGGAATGTATCCAGGCTTCACCTTGATTTCTGATTCCAAGTACTGTGTGGTCTGGGTCTCTATGTGTTCCTATATTTCAGTCCTAGCATCTATCTTGGCTTATTGGGACCAGGCTTCCTGACCATAATGCACCATGGCCCACAGCCTCTCTGTAAAATGGAAAGAAGGGACTTGGTGAAAGGTTGAAGGAAAGTGGTCCATTGTACCACATCACCTATGTGTGTTTGAAGTAGGGGGATCCAATTCCTGGGGCTGCAGCTGGAATAAGTCAGTAACACTTGACTCTGCCCCCAGAAAAGTTCTCTGTTGATTACAGCTAGGCTAGCTGTTGCCTTATCTGCACTCCCCCCATCCCAAACCCTAAAGAAGCAGCAGGGAAGGAATAGAATCATAAACCCTCCATTCTGATCTCTATATTCTTAAACACATGGAAATTATCAAAGCAGATTTGTCTTTAGGGTTGAACTTGAAAGAAAACATACTGTGATGTGAGAGAAGAAATGGGAAGGCCCAAACAACACCCTTGCCAAAACTTCTTCTTTTCTGAATGCAAAGAATAAATGAATGAAAGAAAGGCATTTTTAACAGCTTACTATGCGCCAAGCACTGGGCTAAGTGCTTCCTAAACAAAAATAAAAGTGAGGAAGTTCCTATTCTCAAGAAGCTCACCTCTTAATGGGGACAGACAGCACAAAGAAGGTTCAGCCATAGGGTGTTTGGAAAAGTATTTTGTTCCATAGTTAAGGAAAAGGCTTAAAAAGCAAATATATTGGGGAAAGGGAACACAGAGACTGGGACTTATTTATACTAAAGTATCAGTGGCTGATAGTAGCTCCTTCCTATCATGTAATTGGCAGGGAGGCATGGTGGGGGGTGGGAACCGACAGCAGAGAGTATAGAATATTATGTCATATTGGGAAAAGAATAAACATATATATATATATATACATACTAAATACAAACCCAAATATTCAATAATCCCTGATTGTTATCAATCACTGTTTGATCTGGCTTTACTGCCTTTAGTAAGAATCATTTTTACATCAATTTAACTGGTCTTGCAAAAAGGTAATATTCACAAATTCACAGATTCTCTGAGTTGGCAGGGCCCTCAAATTTCATAAAGCTTAACTACTACCTGTCATTGCAATACTCCTACCAATCATCCAGACTCTTGAAGCTCACCAACAATAAAGAACTCACTAGCATCTGAAACAACCAATCCAATTTTTCAGGCTCCAACTCTTAGAAAGAGTTCCCTTGCATAGCATGAGACTCTGGTCCTCTAACTTCTTACTTATTGATCTTAGTCCTACTTTTGCAACCAAGGAAAAGAGTATAATATTTCTTCTACAGGATAACACTTCAAAACAGACATGATGCCTTCTTCTAAAAGCAACTTGTACTACAAAATATAATTTTAGAATGATCTATAATTTCTTCAGCATAGAGAATTCCTGATATGGCAAGTTCCTCCATTGATAGATCCACAGCCCTTCTTTGCCTTAGGAGCTAAGTCCTAAGGGAGTCAGTTACCTAAAACACACATGAATAAATCCAGGATTTCCTGATCTTAAGCCTGACACTCTACCCATTATGGCACATGTTGTCTCTGGTTTAAAAATAATAAAAATTTTATTGACTCTTTTTAACATAGTGGTTATGCCATGCATTTCCTTCCCTCCTTCAACCCCCAGCGCAATTTTTCTCCCTTTTTTTCAGCAGCTTATCTTTCCCCTTATTTCACTGAAAAAACTGAGGCCATCAAACATCAACTGCCCACACTCCCTTCATCCTAACCTCTTGATCTCTCTATGTGCCACTCATCTTTTTTAATCTTTTCTCTATTCTCAGAAGATGGGACAATTTTCTTTTTTGCTAAGGCTAACTTTCCCATTTATCCCATATACAACTTGGTGTACATATTTGATGACTTGTTGGCTCCCCCATTAGTTGGTGGAGCAGGAACTAACTTTTGCTTCTTTTTTGTATCCCTAGCACTTAGCATTGTATGTAGCACACAGTGGGCACTTAATGAATGTAGGTTGATTGATTGATAAAAGGGATTCCTGGTCTGATGATTGGAATAGATGGTCTCTGAGATCCCTTCCAATTCTGAGATTCTACCATGCTGTATTTCTATGCTTGAATGCTAGCTTAAGTCAGTAGAGATGAACCTAAACAATCAATTTTCCACATGTAAATGACCTGATGATGGGTAGACTGGAGCAGCATCAGACTAGACCAATCAAAAGACAAAAGGGAATTGGGGAACGAGGTTCAAATGGAGCCTATTAGTTTGATCAAGGAAAGGAAATCAGTGTCTTTTAGTAGCAGTTAGAAGCCAGAATCTACAATAATAGCAAAACAAATAAAGGTATATTCATAGGACCATAGACTCATCTATTCTTTTCCTTCCTATTTAATACCCACATTCACCCTGTCTCTGTCTCTGCCTTTGTATCGGTCTCTGTGTTTCCATTTCTGTTTTTTTCTCCCTCTTTCCCTCTCTTTGTCTGTCTGTCTGTCTGTCTGTCTGTCTGTCTCTCTCTCTCTCTCTCTCTCTCTCTCTCTCTCCTTACCTCTTTCTTTCTCTCTCTCCCTCTCTCTCTTCCTCTTCTTGGTTCTTCCCATAATCCTAGGCTTTTTCTCATGTTGAATGAGAAAAATTTAACTTTCCTAAGCAGTGGTACAAGCTATAAGAAATGACTAGTGAGCACTCTGACCAGGCTCTTGGGACTCTGGGACGGACAAAGCCAAATCCATCTGAAGCCAAAAAAGTGGAACTAAAATAAACAGCCAAGTTTGAATAGAAAAACCTTTTTCCTTTATAAAGAGAATGAGAAAAACCAACTCTCAAACTGTCAGAAAATCACTGGAGTAAGAGAGATCTGAAGGAATTTCTCTACTTAGAGCTTTTCATAACACAGCCCAGGTCACTGACTGTGAGACTGTGTGCCCCTATTTCGACCTTCCATGAAGCATGAGAGAGAGGGAGACTGAATTGAATGTATTTAATCATCATCATGATCATCAGCTTTGATTGATAGAAATTAATAATGCCTCATATTTGTGCAGCAGCTTTCCCAATATCCTATCTTCACAAGCGCTCCATGAGCAAATAAACCTCAGAAGTTCTTTTTGGTCTGAGAGACAGTCACAGAGATACCCATAGACCTACAGCACCTGTGATTACCAAATGACATTCAATCAAGGCCAGGCACAAGCAAACAAATACATGAAAAATACCTATACACACTGAGGAACTGGTGCAAATTATGAGGGAGAAAACTGGTAAGAAGGCATATGTTAGACAAAGAGCTATGAAAGGAAATTCTGTACCACCTTTCCAATTATTTAAGGTTTCCTGGAGGTAGATGGAGGGATATCTTTAGACAGTATGACAAGCTGGGGCAAGGTCTGTGTTCCAGGCACTGGGGATAAAAATGAAGATCATAAAGGTCCCTGGTAGAAAACAAGTTTTAACAGGCCCACTTATTTAACTGTTACCTTCCTTTTCTCCCTTTCTCTCCTTTCCTCTCCCTTCTCCCCTCCCTCCCTCCCTTCCTCCCTCTTTCCCTTCCTTTCATCTTTCCTTCCTTCTTCCATCCATACTTCCTTCTTTCCAAGCATCGTTCCTTCCTTCCTTCTTTTTCCTCTTAAGCCTTCCTTCTGTCTTCAGTTTCTCCCTCTTGCTCTCTTCCTTTTCTCTTCCCTTCCCTTTCTCCCTACTTTTCTCCCCTTTGTTTTTTCTCATTTCTTCTTTCTCTCTTCTTCCCTCTTTCTTTCTCCTCCCACTTCTCTTTGACCATATACCCAGCATATAATAAATATTTAATAAATGTTCTATCTAGTCACTTACTTATCTTCCCCCTCCCTCTTTCTTTCCCCTTCTTCCTCCCTTTCTCTCTCTTCCTTCCTTTTGCTTCCTCTTCCTTTCTTCTTCCATCTACTGTCTTTCCTTTCTCTCCCTTTCTCCTCTTTTATTTCCCCCTCTCTCTTCCTTTCTTTTCTCTTTCTCCCTCTTTTTTCTTTCTCTCTTCTAACTCTTTTCTCTCTCTTGCCCTCTTCCTTTTCTCCCTCTCCTCCTTTTCCCCTCCCTTTACTCTCTTTCTCTCTTCTTTTTCATCCCTTTGCTATCTTCTTCCCTCTTCCTTTCTCTCACCCCACCTCTATTCATCAATATACTCAGCAAATAGTAAGTATGTAAGAAATATTCTAACTACTTTAGACCTTTCTCTCTCTCTCTCTCTCTCTCTCTCTCTCTCTCTCTCTCTCTCTCTTTCTGTGTGTGTGTGTGTGTCTCTCTCTGTCTCCCTCTCTCTCTCTCCTTTCCTCTTTTCCTCCTTCTTTCCTTTTTTTCTCTCTTCAACCTCTTTCCTCTATCCCCCTCCTCTTTTCTTCTCTTTCTTTGCCCCATCCTTTCCCCTTCTCTTTTTTAATAATTTCTTTTTTTGCTTTTGCTCCTTTATTTTTCTTTCCCTTTCAGTCTAGCTCTGCCTCCTCCTTTGACTGAAGAAAGTCAATAATAATTGTTCTTACTTTTATTACTATTAATAACAGGAATGACACTGTTTATAGTTATTTTAGTTGTTATAAGATAGCTAAAGAGGAGGGGGAGAAGACAGGAGTTTGTCGTGAATCTCCTAAATGACATTTCTGATAGACAGACCACCCCTAGTCACCAGGCAGCTGTCCTTTTGTGCAGAGGTGCAGACACAAATCCCCCCAGCACTGAGGCAGAGCAAAGCTTTTCATTGTTCCCTGAACAATGGAGGCAGCTGAGAGCCAAGGCAAAGATGAGGCTCTAGTGGAGCCAATGTGATACCTAAGAACCACCAGTTCAGGGCCATGGAAAGTCATTAGACTGGAGAATCTGTGGTTTTTCAGGGAGAGAAAGAGGAGGGGTCTCAGTTCAAGCAACACTCTTCCATGAGTATAATAATAATATCCATTAAAACTTAGAATAGCATTTTAATAGATAATGCCATATCAAATATGATAATCTACAAAATACAATGAATAAAGGGCTTTCAAAATACAGAGAACTAGTAGAAAGAATAAAAATCATGTGGAAGAGACACATATCATCTTTGTCATCCTCCTTGCAACTGCAGTTGTATTGAGGATACTTTCATTGAGCCTACACAAGATCAGTTTCTATCCCAATAATTTTGTTCATTTCTAAAAGGCAGTTATTTTATCAGTTATTAAATATAATAAGTTAGCAAAATATTAAGCATCATGATAGAGTGGAAAGAGGGTTAGCTCTGGAATCTTAGTATTTTGGTTTAAAACCCAACTCTAAGATTTATTATCTGTGCGATTTGTGACAAGCCACTTAACTTCCCTAGATATCAGTTTCTTCAACTGTAAAATGGGAGGGGGGATATCAGATGATTTTGGGGGTTCCCTCTAGCTATTACTCTATAGGGTCATGATGCTAAGTATAAAACAGTACTAGTAGACTAGCAACTTGTCTCAGATCTATTTCTAGCTGAACTTCATCAAACCAGATGAGGAGATGGGTGTTTCCTCAATAATAACAGCATCACCTTACATGGAGAGAGCACAACATTATATTTTAAGCACTGACAGACATTTTACCTTCATTGAACAGCTCAATGACTCTGTAAGGAGATGAATCTGCAGAAGGAGGTCCAGAAGAAATTGGAAAGACTATCTGTTCATAGCAGCCAAGATCCCAAGAGAGAATAAGCTCCAGAGGTCTAACTAAGATATGTGACTGTGTGGGAGGCTGAATGAAGCCCAGTCAGGTCACAGAAACACTTTCCATACCAGGCAGCTTAGCTTCAGGACAGAATTTAATTAAAGTGGCACTAAAACAAGTATTTTTTTAACCTCTGTTTGTGTTTGTGTTTGTGAATATGTCTTTCTTGAGTTTCCTCCATTCAAATTCTGCTTAATAATAATATTACAGTAATGATAACAATAACAATTAGCATTTACATAATGCTTTAATGTTACAAAGTATTTCACAAATATTATATCTTATGATCCTCACAGTTACTTTAAGAAGGAGGATCTATTATTATCATAAATTTACAGAGGAGGAAATTGAGACAGACAGAATTTAAATGACTTGTCAGACACAGTTACTACATTTGAACATAGAAGGCTACATTTGAACTAAGGTCTTTCTGACTCTACTTACTTTCCAGTCTACCTACTATCCCACCCAGTTGCCAAGTCATACAGAGTGGTAACAGTAACAGGAAACCAGCCCTGAATATGGTCCAAAGATCTTCAGGTGCACAAATATTTCCACCACCATGCACTACCTGATACCATATCAGTGTCCTCCTTACTTCCATGCTTAGCCAGCATGACAGAATGCATAAAGTTACTGGGTTTGGAGTTTAAGTCAGAGCTCTAACACTTTCTATTACAATGATCATGGACAAGTCATATTAAATGTTATTCTTGGTTTTCCCATTTTTAAGGGAAGATAATAATTCTTGCCCTTATCTCACTGGGATGTGAGACTCCAGTGAAATAATATATGTGAAAATATTTTGTAATCACAAAAAGATATGGAAATGTAAAGTAAATGAAGATGCCAGCTATTTTCTTTTACCCACTACTGTCGTATTTATTCTCTTACTTCTACTCAGTTCCACACACCTGTCTACATGGAACACACTCTACTTAATGCATAATCATCCAGCACTATCACAAGAGTTACTTGCTAAATTTAGAATCATAATCTTTTAAGGAACCTAAAAAAGTTATTGAGTCCTAAACTCACATTTTGCAGATAAAGAAAGAGTTTATATAACCTGCTAAGATTATACAGGTGGTCAATACCAGAGCCAGGGAGCAAACCCAGATCCTAACTCTAAAACCATTGTTATGCCAATTGTCTCTGATCACAGAAAATAGGGGCTGATGATTTCATTTCATTTAGGGCTATAGCCATATTTTTTAGGTTGCAAACACATGAGTATGTGCTAATTTGCAGGGTTCAATTCAAGCGCATTCTGCAACCAGAGCACTATTAATGCCCCCTGACAGCAACATGAAATATATCCTCAAGCCTATTTTTCAAGACAGCACTGGAACCTTTAAATTTCTACCTCTTGAGACTAAATCCCAGTTGCACCACCTTAGTCATAACTCTATCTGCAGTTCTCCTCTATCAGTGCCAGAGGAATAGAACAAATGCCACATTGTCCAAAATCACAGAAAATTCAAAATCCATTTCTATTTGAATTCAACAAGTTAATATTAGGTGATTTTTTCCAATGCTGCAAATTTCACTTCTGAAATTACATGAGATTCAGGCTAATCAAATGAATTTCATGAGTAAATGGTCCAGAAACATCTTAGGTGGGAAGAAATTATCTTAGAAGGAGGAAAGCAAGCCCGGGATTTAAGATATTTCCTGAGTAGTCACTACAAGATAACCAAAATACAGATCCCTGGGTCAAGTGCTATTGGAGCTTTCATGAGACTCTTTAGCTAGAGAATCTTCAAGACTGAGCAGGCTGAGTCTGACTGTTAGCTAGAAAGAAGAAAAGACTTTTTTTTATTGTGTCCTCACTCCTTTTTTTTTTCTCAGAGCCTATGTCTTTATATGATAGGATTTTTAGAGAGTCAGAGTCAGCTGGGGAAGATTCTTGATTTATTTTCATCAAAGACTATAACTCAATTTCCAAGGACATGTGTTATCCATGGTGTCTATGTAACCCTTGGGAAGATCCTTGGGACACTTAAGGGAGTGTGCTTTAGGCGTGCAATTACATCCTTCAGTCTCCAAATGTCTCTATCTGGGTCAGCCTATGCAGAACTGTTTTTATACTTATTTTTTTTTTTGGACTGCAAGTTCCCTTTGCAGGAAATTGATTTAAAATCTTTAAAGTCTGTGAAACTGAGGAATGACTGAGCTAGTCCCTCTCCAGAATGTCAACTCCTCCTAAGGATAGCAGGGCATATGTCCAGCAGTTTAGAAGACTGGCTGGCTTTTCTTAACATATCTAAAGTTAGAGAGAGTCACTGAAACTTTGCCCTGGAGCAAACTTGGATAGTTCCACCAACACCATCCAGACTCATGCTTCTCCTATCCACCCAGCACACACCTCAGTCCCTTTTGAGCAAACAGAAACTTCCCAATGTTTTATATCATATTCCTCCCCTCCCTGGTTTCAATTTCCTCCAAAGCATGAAAACCTCATGGGCAGCTAAGTGGCAAAGTGGATAGCTTACTAGCCCTGGAGTGAAGATGAACTAAGTCCAAACATGACTAAAGATGCTTACCAGCTATGTGACCCTGAGCAAGTCACTTAACCCTTTTTTGCCTCAGTTTCACCATCTGTAAAATGAGTCAGAGAAGAAAATGGATACTCCAGTATCTTTATCAAGAAAACCCTAGATGGGCTCAAAGAAAATCAGAGATGACTAAAATGACTCAGCAATAGAAAGCTCGTAATGCTCTGAGATGGGATTCACAATTAAGTGAATCTTCTCATTTACCACTTGCTCAGCGCATAAAAACTGATAGCCATAGTTCTGATCCTCAATCAGACTGAGCCAAAAATCTCATCTCCTATTTTGCTGAGAACACAATTGAGGACAATGAACTCCATCAGATAACTTGTCTTTGCTGTTACTTATTCATGTAATGATTAAGTATATTTCCTTACATGCTCAGGAAAAGCTGTGTGTTCTTCTTGCCATCCTTCAGCCTCCTTGCACCCTGCCTAACAACAATACTAAGTCTATATTTGAGGTTGCATTTGCCTCTCTGGGACCTTAACATTGCTCCTAGTTCTAGGTTCTAGAATCAAAGACATCCTTGCACAATGAGAAGAACATGAAGTTGAATTGGGTCAAAGAATCTGAATTCAAATCCAAGCTCTACTCCTTACTGTGTAACTCTTAGGTCAGTCATTTAACCTTTCTAGGATTTACTTTCCCCCTCTGTAAAATGAAGAAGCAAGGCCCAATGATCTTTCTGGTCCCTCCCCATACTTTGGACCTAAGAGCTCAAACTCAATACATTCAAACCTAATGCTTCTGCCACATGACAACCCTGTCAATATTTGAAGATGTTTTTCATGTCTTCCATGAGTTTCTAGTCAATCAATCAACAATCAAATATTTATTAAGCACCTACTATTTTTCAGGTACTGTACATCCAAAAAAATTAAAAAGATAATCCCTGTCCTCAAGGAACTTAAAATCAAATGGTCTCATGAGGAAGAGGCTAGAAACCACATCCTTAAGAAGATAGGCTAAACATTCTTAATACCTACAATCCATCTTCATAGGTTTTGATTTCCAGTCTCTTTGTCATCCTAGTACAGTACTCACAGTCATGCTCTGGGATCATAGAATTATAGATCTGGAACTGAAAGGGTCCTTTTTGTTATGGTTGTTGAATCATTTTAATTGTATCCTATTCTCTCTGACCCCATTTGGGGTTTTCCTGGCAAAGACCCCAGAGTGGTTCACCAATTCCTTCTCCGGCTCATTTTACAGAGAAGAAAACTGAGTGAAACAGGGGTAAGTGACCAGCTTAGGGTCACACAGCTAACAATTGTCTGAGACTATATTTGAAATTTAAAAAGGGAGTCTTCATGTCTCTTGTGTAATCTAGATGCCCAAATTGAAAGAGACCTTACATATCAAAAATGCCAATTCTCTCATTTTATAGATGAGGAAACTAAGACCTAGAAAGTTAAGTGACTTGCCTAGGATCACACAACTAGTAAATATCAGAAAGCAAATCTGAATCCAGGCTTTCCAGATTCAAATGTTAGGACACAATGCAGCTCTTTGAACATAGTGGGTACTTAATAAATGCCCTTGTTGATTGACTACCTGTTCACTGAAGGACCAGGCTACAAATCTGGCATGTCACTATACTTAGAATCACTAGCAGCTCTAGTTAAGAAACCAATTTAGAAATCTTTGAGCAGCAATGAGTCACAAACAGGAACCCCCTCACCCTCCAAAAAAACCACACACTCCCTTATATCCTCAAGCAATTTTGAGCTAAGGAAGTCAAATGACTCTCAGATTGCACGTTGTTTAAATAAGCCCTGGGAAGGCAGAAGCTGCCAAAACATTGGCTGGGAGTCATTTGATTTTGGAATAAAAATGAGTTGAGAAGGGACTCCAGACAGATTAGCATTTCCATCAGGGAGAAAGGGTGATGCCAGCATTTATGCTCCGGAATCTAGCTTTTCCAAGTAAGGGGTAAAAAAAAAAGGAAAAAAGAAATAGGGTGTCTCCCCAGGGGGTAAGGGGATACAGAGTGATTCAAAACACATTGAAAAATTTAAACTGACTTCCCCTCTGCCCTGTTCTGTTTTACCTTCTATCAAGGGCTCAGCAAAGTGATGAAATGAAAAGATTAAGGCATTAGTTTTTAAGCCAAAGACAAAATGCTCCTTAGAATGAAGCTATATAACTACTGCTAAATCCTCATAAGGCTGCCAAGCCAGTTCTCTCTTTAAGGAGCACCCCCAATCAATCCAGCCAGATGGGTTCCCATCTTTCCTGTTATTTGGACCTTCAAGAGGAGACTCCAGGCACTTTTTCACTAGGCCTCCTCCCATCAGCTTCTATCCAGTATCTTCATATTATCCCCATTAGGATAGACTTCCTTCTCTTCTATATTCACAACCACAGATCCCACTGTTTGGGTCTCCCTGGACCAAAGATGCAGAAAGAGGCTGCAATTATTAGGCTTATTCAGGAGTTAGCACTGCCTTGCTAGGATCCACATTGAAGAAAAACTGATTTGAAAACATCCTTTTTGCTTTTAAAAGCTATCTTCCTCTACCCCATTCAAAACAAAAGGAGACACAGACCCTGCTGGGAAGCCTCCTCATGATCATTCCTGGCTAAGCTCAGCACACACATCCTAAGACCTCCTCCTCTCTTCTACCCCTGCTGGATACAGGGACTAGGTGGAAAAGGACCTAGTTTTCTCAACACCCATTTGCTTCCACTGCCCTCATTATTTTTAGTAAGATTCATTTATTTGTGAAGGGGAACAAAATCTTTATAAACACTCTCTATTTTGTGCTTCGGCAATGAAAATGAACAACAGAAATCCGTGGCATGAATCAGGCTTAATTAGCCCTGTTCCTTTTTTTTTTTTTAATGCTACCTTGGTAGTCCAATTAATCCATTTATAGTTCATCCATCCATCCATCCATCACATGGTATACAGCATGCCTGAAGAAAGCTTCAAAAACAAACTGGGTTTGTCCCAGCTAATTGCTCTGCCATTTGTGGTCACCCCTCCAGCCCAGACTAACTCCCAAACTGACAGCACCTCCAAGGACCCACCATACAACCTTCAAAGTGTCTTTTAGAAAACAGAAGCCTTTTATGAAGGCACCCCTTTGTTCTGGCGGACTGGGATTTGCACAGTCTCGCATGACAGAGACTGTACAGCTCCTTTGCCTATGAAATGGAGCTTGCCTAGTGTTGAAAGATAGTGGATTTTTCTATCCCCTAAATATCATTAGAGTCTGCCCTACTGTCTGTAGCACGTATGGCTGTGGCCTTCTGCCAGTCTCATTTAGATGCTAAATTCAGCAGTTTAGGTCTGAAAACATCACCTTCCTCTCACCATAACAACAAATCACATTTCATTTGACACTTTACAGTTTTGGAAAGTTGTTAAATAGAAAGCTGCCAGGGGAGGAGCAGCGGTTCCAGCATCCCTTCTTCCTAGAGCCCCACCCAGGACAGTAATATTAGCAGTTTTTAAATACTGTGAATATGGTTTCCTGATAAACTACTGGTGAAAAACCTAAACGAAAAGACCAAATTTATTTGGAAACCAGAAATTATCTCCTTCTAGTCCCATCATCCTCACCATGGAGGATTTTTGCATTCCTAGCCACCATGTTCTTATTTAATAAGGTGCATTATGAAATTGAGCAAAGGATAGTCATCAAAATGGATTTAAATTTGAAACTGAGCAAAGGACAATAAAAAGTACTTTAGGATTTTATTTAATGATAGGCAATGTAATATAATATGAAGAACACTAGATTTGGAATAGAGAATTTAGGTTTGAATCCTTAATTGGCTACTAATTATCTATATGATATGGGTTACAGGTTTTTTTCATGTTAAAATGAGAGAGTAGGACTCTGGGATCTCTTCCTGGTCTAAATTTATGATCCTAAGTTACAAGGACTGTATCAGACCCCGTGAAATGGGTCGGAGAGGGTGTCCTAATGAGCTCTAGTGTAAGTCTGTATTACAAAAACATAATTCTATGTTTTGAAAGTTTTTGAGTCTTACAAAAGGATCTGAGGATCACAGCTGATAGTGCACCAGATGCGAAAGTTGCTAGTGTTCCTTTGAGTGAGCATAACAATGGTGGGGAACAGTGAGAAAGGCCAGTATTGCTCTTTTCCTGGTTATTCTATGCCTTCTTGGTTTTTCCACCAGCTTCTTACCTGTCAACATTCTATTGCTCTGACGATAATCCTCTCTCTTCCCCAAAGATATCATGGATCCTTCCCACCAAGCTCATTGCTCTCTTCTAGCAGGTACTTTACCCTTCACAGTGATTGTTGCTGTCCTGCTGTCTTGATGGGAGACAACATAGCTTTGGAACTGCTGGAGCATGGAGAAATTACTCTGGAAGTCCAGCTGACAATGGTAGAGCTCCAGTGTGGGAATGGCTACAGTTATTTTAATTCTGCTGTTTCAGCCTGGGTCCCATAGCCCACTTTCCATACAAAGATTCCCTCTAAGTGACTATAGGAACCATTTTCCTGGGTCTTTGCCTCAAACTTACTGCAGGTCATTGATCTCCTTTGCCCTCGGTGTTCAAAAGGTATGACCACTATTCAAACATTTCTGAATCTTTTGAAGTTACTCCTTTCTTCCCATTTGTCTTTCTGCATCCCCTCTCCTTCCAGGGCAGCAAGGCTGAATTTTGCAAATTAGCTTGGGCTGCTTATCCATACCAAAAACAGAGGGAAGGAGACAGTTAGATAGTACACTGCATAGAACACTATGGTCCAGGACCTGAGTTCAAATTCAGCTTTAGACACTTAACACTTATTAGCAAGTCACTGAGCAAGTCACAAATGACTTATAAAAACAAAAAACAAAAACAAAATAATGAGGGAAGAAGACCTGCTCCCTTACTTACTGCATTTACCTATAACCCAGAAGGGTAAGAGGCAAAAACATCTTACACACACACACACACACACACACACACACACACACACTATACTGATGGCTAAATGGTTGCTCAAGGTCACACAATATAAGTGATAGAGCCATGTTTTAAACTAAACCTGAGGCTGAGCACAGTGCTCCACACTCTCCCATATTGCCTCTGCCATTTTATCACATAAGCTAAAAAGAGAATGACAAATACTATTGAATTTCAAATGTCCATTTCTTGGAGCAGGTCTGAAATTTAACCTCCTGTTACAAATCTTGAGAATACATATTTACTTATTTATGATTTCAATTCCATTTGATTCTTAAAAGGATTCAAGGCAGGGTATCCTAGAAAGAAAAGCTGATACATAAAAAATCATGGTAGGAAACCAGGCAGCAAAAGGAAGGAAAGCAACATTTTCAATCATTGTATAGGAGCACACATAAAAAAATTGTTGATAAAATTAAGGGTTACCAAGAATTTCAGGCATCTTGTAATCCAAATCTTTCATCTTATACATAAGAAAACTAAGGCAAATGACTTTCTCAAGATTTTTTAACAAAGTAACACAGCCAAGATTCCAACATAGGCCCTCTGATTTTTACATGTAGATCATAGCAGCAATATGCTTTTTTCACAAGAACCCTTGGAAATGTGTAGTATAAGTTTTGTTGGATACCTTTTATACAAGAGGAAACTGAGGCTTCAAGAGGAATAAATGATGAAAAAGATTGAATAATCAGTACATGTGAACAAGCCAGATTTATGCTCAAGTCTCCTAGTTTTGAGACTAGGGCTGTTTTCGTTTATTCCTCCAAGGTTGAAATTTTTTTTGAAAGGTGAAAGGGGTTCTACAGATGGAAAAACCAAGATCGTTAACAACAATGAGTGAACTTTGGTCAAAAAGGCTTTTCTTGCCTGAGCTGAGCTGCTAGTGCCTACCTCCCAATGTCTGTGTATTTATTTTTATATTTTGTTGAATATATATATATATATATATATATATATAGGATGTATGTATATGCATACATATTCTTGTATAAACAGATATGCATACACACATATATATAGAGAGAGAATACATGTATGTGTATGCATACATATTCGTATATAAACAGATATACATACATACACATACATAAAGAGAGAAAGGAGGATGGAAGGAGGATGGAGAGATGGGGAAAGGAGGGGCAGAGAGACAGACAGAGAGTAGAGAAGGAAGGAAAAAGAGGGAGATACAGAGAGACAGAAATGGAGAGAGACAGAGAAATAAAGGAAAGAAGGAAGGAAGGAAGGAAAGAAAAAAGAAAGAAAGAAGGAAGGAAGGAAGGAAGGAAGGAAGGAAGGAAGGAAGGAAGGAAGGAAGGAAGGAAGGAAGGAAGGAAGGAAGGAAGGAAGGAAGGAAGGAAGAAAAATATAGAGAGGGAGAGGGAGAAAGAGAAGAAGGAGACAGGAAAGGAGATAGAGAAACAGACACAGACAGACAGACACATAGACAGAGAGAGAAAGAGACAGAGAGACAGAGAGACAGAGACAGAGAGACAGAGACAGAGAGACAGAGAGACAGAGAGAGAGAGAGAGAGAGAGAGAGAGAGAGAGAGAGAGAGAGAGAGAGAATGAATAAATTTCTTTTGGACACTTAGATCCTAATGGGAAGGGGAATGCTTCCAGGTCAGTGTCCTCAGTCATGATCCAGAAAGTTACCCCTGTAGAGAGAGTAGCCTGGCAACTGCTCCTTGCAGGTGCTCCAGTCACAGCAACTAAAGATTCAAAAAGAAAATCTTTTCACCAAAGTCCTTGGCACTGGTTCAGCATAGGAACTGATATGATTTTATGAGTAGACATGACATTAAAGAAGAGCCATTACCCATCTGCTTTGCTGCTGAGCCCTAAGGACCATAGGTCTTTCCCAACTGATTTGCAGCTGAACCTTGTGTGTGTGTGTTTTCTCCTTCATTAGAATGGGAAATCCTTTGAAACACTATTGAAGGATTGCTTTGTTTCTATTTGTATCTCCAGCCCTTAGTACAGTGGTTTGCACAAAATCAGCACTTAATAAATACTTCATTCATTCAATTAGTAGATCATTCATTCTGTAAGTTCAACCTCATTTTACAAAGGAGGAAAATGAAGTCCAGAGAATGAAGGACTTTTTTCAGGGTCACACAGATAACAAGTTGCAAAGGCAATATTTGAATCCATGAGCCATGATAACAGATTCAGCACACCTTTCAAATACCATGATGCCATCCCTACTCCTAAAGAGTGGATAATAAAATGCCAAACAACAAGCTCCAATCCAATCCAACGAATTTCATAGAATATATGTGTAGATGTAGGATGTATATGTATATATACAAATATATTCATGTATGTACACATATGCATAGACACTACACATACATGCATACATTCTGTGTGTATGGGGAGAGACAGAGAGACAGAGAAACAAAGAAAGAAAGGGAGCGACAGAGAGGAGGAAGAGGGTAGAAGACATTTGCTCAATGCTTCTAAAGGCAAGAAACTGAATTAGGCTCTGGAAAGAGAGATAAAATAACAACCATCCTTTCCCTCAAGATGCTTACATTCTACTGTGTCAAGGAAAACTGTCTATGTCTCACTTTTGATTTAAAGGTATAAATTCCACCCTGAAAAGACTAGCCAGAAAAACAATATATTAAGAAGAAATGGGAGAGCAGCAACAACTTCATCCCCAAAGCTCCCAGATCTGACCAGTGCAAAGAGAGCAGGCCCTTGTCTGTCCATCATTCTTAACAACAGCATCCCTCTTTCCCTGCAGGGTAGTGCCCCTAATCAAAACTACACAGCAGAGAAGGCTGTGAATGGCGGGGGACAACGTCAAATCCACAGTAAGCACAAGATAAGGACACTGGTGGGAATAAGGTAGCAGGACTCTGAGAAGATTGATAAATTTAGTGAGGCTTTAAATGAGGGACAAATTGCAAGTCTGGCAATGCCTTTTGTCTCTAGGAATAAAGAAGACATGACTGAAACCAATGGCTACTGAACCAGGCAGAAATTAGATTCCTGCCATCACTTATTCTATATTTATGTAGAACTGCCCCAACTGAAGGAGCATGTAGAAATACACTTTAAGATATTCTCATCATTCCTAGGCCCAAAGACACTGAGGTGCACCAAGGCTCAGAAAAACCTAAGCTAAAATCCAAACAGACATCAGATTTCAGCACCCTGGACATGGAACTTAGCTTTTATCTGCTTCAGTTTCCTTATCCATAAAATGGGAACACTAATACTGCCCACCTCCCAGAACTGCTGCAAGGATCAAAGGAAATATTTGTAAAAATGCTTTACACAGTACGCAGCACAGAGTAGGTGCTTAATTAATGCTTGCTTCTTTCCTTTCTCTACTGGATTTTTTCTTTCTCTCCTTTCTTTGGCCAATTTGGGATGAGAGAGAACAGAGCAGAAATAGAATAAGAAGGGATAAGGGGAGATAAATAAGAAAAGGAAGAAGAGAAAAACAGAGTGAGGGAGTATGATGAGGCCAGTAAGGGCATCCTAAAATAGAAGGCTCTCTGATTTGACTGTTTGTCAATTATGCTGCAATATTCAGAAAATTAAGAGGAATTTTTCTTTTGAAAATCAGCCTGTAGCCTTGCCCCTTGTTTTCTACTGTCAAAAAAGTCATCAGATTATTACATGTTCAACAAGCATTTAGAGTTCAAAAAGTATTTTTTCTTTTTTTTAAATTTTATTTATTTTTTTTAATTTGCAAAACATATGTATGGGTAATTCTTCAACAATAACCCTTACAAAGCTTTCTGTTACAAATTTTCCCCCCCTACTCCCCACCCCTCCCCTAGATGGCAAGATATCTACTACATGTTAATTATGATAAAATACTTGACAAATCAAATATATGTATACATCTTTCCACATTTATCATTGATGTGCAACAAAAATCGTTATCTACAAGAAAGAAATATCAGATAAAGGAAACACAATGTAAGCAAACATCAATTGAGAGCATGAAAATGTTATATTGTGGTTCACATTTCACATCCCCTCTCTCTGGGTGTATATGGCTTTCTTCACTGAATAATTGGAAGTGGTTTGAAACGTTTCATTGTTGAAGAGAGCCACGTCCTTTCATTTTACAGATGTGGAAGTGGAGGCACAAAATATTAAATGATTTGCCAAGAAGTGGAAATTGAATGGATGCCCATCAACTGGGCAATGGCTGAATAAGTTAAAATATATGAATATAATGGAATATTAACATTTTGATGAGTAAGCTATTTTCAGAAAAGCCTGGAAAGACTTACATGAACTGATGTTGAGTGAAATGAGCAGAACCAAGAGAACTTTGTACACAGTAACAACAAAATTATGTGATAATCAACTGTGATGGACTTAGCCCTACTCAACAATGCAGCAATTCAGAGCAATTCCAGTAGACTAAATATGGAAAATGCCAATCATATTCAGAGAGAGAACTATGGAAATTGAATGTTGATTGAAGCATACATAGTATTTTCACTTTTTGTTTGTTTCTCATGTTTTTTTTTTCCTTTTGCTATGATATTTCTTGAACAACATGACAGATATGGAAATATGCTTAAAAGAACTTCACATATTTAACCTATATCAAATTACTTGCTGTCTTGGGGAGGAGGGAAGTAGGGGAGGAAGGAAGAAAAATTTGAAATACAAAGGTTTTTTTTTTCTTTTTAATCGTGTTTTAATTTTTCCAAATACATGCAAAGATAGCTTTTTGAAATTCACCTTTGCAAAACCTTGTGTTCCAAATTCTTCTCCCTCTCCCCATTCTCCACCCCCAAAACAGCAAGCAATCTGATATAGATTTAAAATGAAACACAAAGTCTTACAAAAATAAATGTTAAAAAATTATCTTTATGTGTATTTGGGAAATAAAAATCTTTTTAAAAATTAAATGATTTGTCTGGGGTCATCTTCTCAGTAAACAGAGACAAGATTTGAATTCTGGTCTTTGCCATTTCAGGGACAATGACCAATTCACTAAAATATGCTGACATTAATGGTATTCATCAGGCAACCCCCAAATTCAAATTTTAATTGCTATCTGAATATTATCTGTGATACCTATGCTATGCTATGTTATGATACATGATATGATACAAGATACCTATATTTATTGCTGGTTTCTCTGTGTCTCATACTCCAAAAAATCTCAAACTCTTTACTTGAGCTAAATGTTATGAGTTCTGTATCCTCCAGGGTCTTTCCTTTTTTCCTTTTCTTTTCTTTCATCCCTGTCCTTCTAGTCACCTTGTCTTGACTTTAATTCCCTGTCCCAGAGCTGTCTCATTGGCCCCAAGGGGTCTGTCACCCCACTGTTCTTCCAGGTACCTTTTGGCTCATTCTAAATGGAAATTTTTGTATTTACATTTTCATATAACATCAGTAACTTTTGTCTTTCCAAAAAAAGGGATATAATGATAATAAATGCATTTCATGTATCTGCTTATATAAATGTCAGCTATTTTTCTATAATTATTCCCAGATATCTTGAAGTTGCTCTATTCCCTGGTTAGCATTAAGAAAGCAAGCTGGTTGTCCTGAGTAAATCCTCCAGCTGTGATTGTCAGACCTCCTGGCATTCAAAGGCCCTACAAAATCTAGTGTCTATTTTCCTATCTTTTCAGATTTTGTTTGTACTATCCCTAACCATTCCTATTTTCTTAGCTAAACTGTTCTACCCTTCATCCCTAACACATCCTATGCTTTCTTACCTATAAGTTCCCTATTTGTGGAATCAAAGAATCCACTCAAATGCCATCTCTTCTAGGAAGGCTTCCCTGTTCCATTCCCCATCTCCCTTTTCAGAAATAACTTTTCTATCCTAAACATAGCACTTTGTAACTCTCTCATGAGTCTTCACATGAAGTGGGTGCTTAATGTTTATTGAGTTGAATCAAAAAAATAATGAAAAAGGAATGGAGTCAGCAATGAGATGTGTACCTGAGCCACTGCAGAGATTCTGTGGCTCATGAGAATTCTCATCTGATGGTCGATGGTAGTATTTCTCTTCCCAAGTGCTCTCTCCTCAATTCACCGGGTTCTGAGTCCTAATACCCACCTGACTGCAGCAAGCATTCCCAATTCATAACATGCATTGAATCTGACAGAGCCCTCACACAAGGGAGGGGATGAGAGGTAAAAACGATTGGATTTTATTTAGATCTGCTGCCTGATTTCCCTGGGGTCTACTGTCTGCTGTCTTTGACTCATTGAGCTCATACTAACTGGCATGGCTAACCTGAAATTGGGATTGATGGACTTGTGGAGCCGTTCAGATCATAGGATCATAGATCCAGAGATGGGAAAAGCCTTAGAGGTCATTTAGTCTAATTCTTTTATTTAATATGAATAATATCTTAGATTTATATGGTACTTTGTGTAATTTCATACTTCCAACAGCCTTAAGAAGTAGGTAGTGCTAGCATTATCCCATTTTTACAAATGAAGAAATTGAGGAGTTAAATGACTTGCCCAAATTTACATAGTCATTGAGAGAGCTAAAGTTTTGAACCCAGATCTTAATCTCAGTTTCCTCATCTGTAAAATGGGAATGTTATTAACATCTACTCCACAGGGTTGTTGTGAGGAACAAATATATATGGGAAAACATTTTGTGAGCAATAAAGTAGTATAAAGAGTCAGCTACTGTTATTATTATTATTATTCAGACAACCTAAAGGGACAGCCTGGAAATTTCTAGCTGCTGGAACTTGGACAAGAGATCTAAACTCATTAAAGCAAAGTTTCCTGCTCTCCCATCCTCCTCCTCCACAAAATGGAGATAATGGGATTTGCATTCCCTGCTTCTTGGGAATCTTGTGAGTCTCTAGGTGAATAATAATTCAAGAGAAAGCACTTTCCGACTTGGAGGATGCTCATTCTGAAGCAGGGAGAAAAGTGCCCTAAAACAGACAGAGAAATCCAGAATACAAGCCCTTTCTGTCCCTGAATCCAAATCCACATAATGATAGCATCTAAAGTCCCACCTGGGCCTCTGGCCCTAAGACATCTGGCCAACTTCCAACACACTTTGGAAATATTCCAAACATCTGGTTGCCCAGTCAGCCAGCCCTGTCCTCCACTAGGTGTCTGTGGTGGTTCTGTTCACTCAAAGGTCAGATTAAGCTTATGTGGGCAGGGATTCAGAGGAACATGCAGGGACTTGGTGGTCAGGGAATATGCCAGAGGGCATTTCTTTTTCCAAGAAAGCAACAGAATTCTGACCCGTAGCACATGTTGCCAGTGGCCTAAGAATTTGGATCTTTGCCTTAGCCTGTTCCAGGGAGATATACTGAGTTTTTCTGAAGTTTCTAGTAGAGGGAATAAAAGTAATAGTCTCTATCTTCAATGAGCTTTGAATGGACTCAGTCCTGAAAGGAAAGTGGCTCTCCTACATAAAATGTCTAGAACAACAGATTTCAATTTTTATAATTCAGGTTCATACTATAATAATACAGCTCCTCATAATCTAGTCTCCACCTACCTTCCCAGTTTTCTTACACTGTACTCCCTAACATGTACTCTTTCAGCCAATAACATTGGCCTTGTAGCTATTCCATAAACAAGATGCTCCATTTTTTGCCTGCAGACAAGGCCTCTGGCTATGTCCCATACTTGGAATGTTCTTCCTCCTCTGTTCCAACTATTGACCTACCTGGTCATCTGTAAGCACCAATTAAAATTCCAACTTCTATAGGAAGCCTTCTTCAACCCCTCTTATTCCAGGCCTTCCCTCTCTTGTTACTTGTTTAGTCATTTTTTCAGTTGTGTCCAGGTTTCCATGATTATAGAGTCTTTTTGGACACAAATCCTGTAGTGGTTTGCCATTTCCTTCTCCAGCTCCTTTTGCAGATGAAGAAAGTGAGCAAACAGGATTAAGTGACTTGCCTAGGGTCACACAGCTAGTAAGGGTCTGATGCCAGATGTCAGTGTTCCTAACTCTAGACCCAGCATTCTATTCACTTCATCATCTAGTTACCCATTCCCTCTGCTAATTATCTTCCATTTATCCTGTATATCACTTGCTATTAAAGTGTAAGATCCTTGAGGGCAGGGATTGTCTTTTGCATCTTTTAACTCCCAATGCTTAGCACAGTGCCTGACTCATAGTAGGCACTTAATAAATGTTGATTGATTGATTGATAATAGCCATAAGAGACCTTAGTGTTCCTCTCATCTGCCATCTCATTTCATAGAAGAAGAAACTTAGACCGAGAAAGGCAAAATGATTTTTGTTCAAGGAAACATAACTAATTTAGTTGAAGAACTGGAACTAGAAATCATATCTCCCTGACCCCCACACTAATGCACTCACTTTCATTACTTGTCCCCCACTATTTCCTTTTTTTAATAAAGCTTGTTTATTTTCAAAACATATTCATAGCTTTCATTCACCCTTGAAAAACGTAGTGTTTCAAATATTTTCTTCCTTCCTTCCTCCCTTCCCCCTCTCCTAGACAGCAAGTAGTCCAGTATATATTACAAATGTGCAATTCTTCTGTACATATTTCCACAATTATGCTGCAGAAGAAAAATCAGATCAAAAAGGAAAAAATAAGAAAGAAAAGATGCAATCGGACAACAACAGAGTGAAAATTCTACATTGTGATCCACACTCAGTATCCACAGTCCTTTTTCTGGATGTAGTTGGCTCTCTCCATCTCAAGAGTATTGGAACAAGTCTTAATCACCTCATTGTTGAAAAGAGCCAAGTCCATCACAGTTGATCATCGTATAATCTTGTTGCTGTATATAATGATCTCCTGGTTCTGCTCATTTCACTCAGCATCAGTTCATGTAAGTCTCTCCAGGCGTCTCTGAAATCATCTTGTTGGTAGTTTCTTATAGAACAATAATATTCCATAACATTCATATACCATAATTTATTCAGCTAGTCTCCAATTTATGGGCATCCATTTAATTTCCAGTTTTTTTTCCACTACAAAAAGGGCTGGTACATGTGTAGGTCCTTTTCCCTCTTTTATGATCTCTTTGGCATACAGGCCCTATAGAAACACTGCTGAGTCAAAGGGTATGCACAATTTCATAGCCCTTTGGACATAATTCCAAATTGCTGTCCAGAATGGTTGGATCAGTTCACAACTCCACCAACAATGTATTAGTGTCCCAGTTTTCACACCTCCCTCTATTCATTCCTCATTATCTTTTCCTGTCATTTTAACTAATCTGGGAGGTATGTAGTGACACCTCAGAGTTGTCTTAATTTGTATTTCTCTGATCAATCTATTATTTCCTTTTCTCTGGGAGAGGCAGCATAAAGTAGTAGAAAGATTTTTGGATATGGAGCCAGAAGAGTTCATAGTTCAAATCCTACTTAGGCTGGGTGACCTTCTCTAAACTTATTGTTGAAAGAGGAATGACGATTCTTCTCCCACTTGTCTCACAGGATCATCCTGAGACAAGACAAAATGAGATAGTGTGTACAGAAGGGCTCTGTGAATCATGAAGCCCTATATGAATGTAAGCTGTTACTAAACTGGCCACAAATACCACAAAATTCATGGCAATAAATAATGGTAAGTAGTGTGACTCTCTGAAGATTAAAATAATGTACTTTGCATTTATTTACTCTCCCAAACCACCAAGATCAGAGGACTTTGAATCCAGACTTGTAGGCTCAAGTCTCAGCTCAAAATCACTTTCTAATATGGACTTAATGCCGCTGAACCTTCCTTTGCCCATCTGTACCTTGGGTACAATAATATTGCATAATCTACCCCCTGTTTAAGTTACTTTGACCCAAAAGTGCTTTATAGATAAATTACCGTGATTATAACTCTTACAATGACTTTTAGTATCTTGCCTAGGGTCATTCAGTTGACTGTACTTTGAAGAAGTAAGAACAAATGGAGGTCCAATCTCACCAAACCAGCAAGCCAAAAAGGATTTTTTAAAAAGGCAGGGGAGGGGCAGCTAGGTGGCGCAGTGTATAGAGCACCAGCCCTGAAGTCAGGAGGACCTGAGTTCAAATTTGGTCTCAGACACTTAACATTTCCCTAGCTGTGTGACCCTGGGCAAGTCACTTAACCTCAATTGCCTCAGCAAAAAGCAAAAAAATTTAAAAATTAAAAAAAATAAAAAGGCAGGGGAAACGGCTTCACCACAGCAAATGGTTTGTTTAAAACAACAGCAACAAAAACCACAAAAGAAGCATTAAGTCAGTTTTTTTCATCACCTCAGACAAATTTAACAAACTGTTGTAGGTACTGGATGAAAACAACAGCTCTTGCCCTCGGGAAACCTTTAATCTAATAGAAAGGAGTGAGACATTTGCCAGAATGTCCTGTGATGTGATGGAGACAAAGAAGGGTGAAACCAAACCAAATGCTAAGAAATATATGGGGAATGATCATTTTTAATCTAGGGTAGGGAGGAGAAGCTTCATGGAAGGGGAGACACATGAATTAGTTCCCTGAAGAAGACCAAGAAAGAAATCTGCAGACCAGGAAGTATTCTAAAGATCATCAGGTTCAACATTCTGCTTCTATGCAGATCTATCATCAGCCCTGTTTAAATAGAGAGGTTCCCAGATTGGAAATATCTCTACAGATGGGATCAAAATCTTTTCTGTATCATCTATTACAGGGTGTTGTCACATCATAACAAAACCTGATAGAGAAAGAAAAATTTACATAGAATAGAGGAGGAAAACATTATAAGGGAGCAGAATGAAACTTGCAAAGATATTGGAAATAGGAAACCTAGAATGAGATGTCTTCCTGGGAAAAGTTCATCTTGTCTCAACGATGGGACAGGATTGGTTGGGATAGAGTATGCACTGTGGTAGCTCTGTTCATTTCCCCTGAGTGGCAGGAGATTAGTATAGGACAGGATGATTCTTGGTCTTCATCTGACTTTTCTTTCCCTATAGACTGTAAAAATAAGGGAAGGGTGGGTAAAAGGAGAGTTTATGGAGTACAGTAGGGAAGCTAGAAGTTATCAAGTAAAATCAAACCACACAATTTATGCAGGGGTGTATGGTCACTGACTATGCCATTGAATGGGTACATCAGCCTGGGGGAAATCACAAAGCATATTTTCAGTTTCATGAGAAACCATAACACTTGCTCACCAGAGCTGTCTCCTACATGTTGCCAAAATAGCTTAAAAACAGTAACATGATGCAAAAACAGCAGCAAATCTGTCAGCAATATATGTAACTTTAAAACCAGCCCCCCCCACAGGCCAAAAAAAAAAAAACCAAAGCAAAACAAAACACCCTTTTTATTAACTATAAAATAAACTGATTCAATAGCAAAACCTTACCATTGGTTAGAATTTGAATGTTTACAGAATACTTTCACATCCATTTTTCTCACCTGATCCTCAAAATAACTTTGGGAGGTAGTCGGGATTGGTATTACTATACTCATTTTGCAGATAAATAAATTAAAACTCAGAAGCAAAACTTTGGTCCAAATCATAAAGCTACTATGAAATAGGAAAGAAATGAGAAGAAAATCCAAAATTTTTGACTCTTATCTAGAACTGGTTACATCAGACCATACTTGGAAAACTTATGGAATTTTTCTTAATCAGCTCAGAAGTACTTAACCTTGAAGTTTGGGGAAACCTATAGACCTCTTCTCATTAATGGTTGTCTGTAATCATAAGTGGGAAAATGCTAAATTCCAGTTAGATCTTAGTGAAATAAAGATGCAATTTTCTTTTTAAAGCTGAAAAAATCTTTTGAATTCTACCCATAGTTCCCAGATTAAAAATTCCTGTTTTAAATTCACTAGGAAGTTCCTGTCTTAGCTAAGTCTGACAATAATGTGGTTAGCTTTATTTATAAACAGAAAAAAATCACTGATATGCTATAGTTTCAGCACATCCAGGAACCAAAAAATACATTCTAAGTTGGAGAAGAGGGCATATGTTATAATGGAAAGACTATAATATTTGTAGTTATAGAATCTAGGGGTAAACCTTGCCTCTGTCCCTCACTACCTGTGTGACCTTGAGCTTGTCATTCAGCTTTCTGAACTGCAGTTTCCTTATTTATAAAATGAGAGGATTGAACTAAATGACTAGGACATCTTTTCTATCAAGACTATGATCCTAGAATAGATATATACACATATATCTATATAGATATAAAATGAGAGATAATTTCAGAGAGTCTGAGGGGATGACAGGGTGGGGAATGAACAGGTAGGGTAGAGAATTGGAAAAGGTCTCTTGAATTAAATGGGATTTGATTTGAGACTTGCAGAAGACTTCCGGGACAAAATCAGGATTGGCATCAAGTCCTTAGCACACTCCCCAGGGGCCTGGCTTCCATTCATTCCACTCCACCAAGCTGCCTTCCCAGGAAATGGACCTCTTGCCAAAATGATCTCCTTCACAGTTAAAGTGTTATCTACCATTAACACTTCAGTACAAATTATCTGCTAATTTCCTAACAGGGCCCTGAGAAAATGGGACACAGTACAATAATAGTTCACTTTTTGTAAAATGCTTTTACAAGTTAAAAAGGGGGCTTTCCTCACTACAAATTTATGAATAGAATCTAAATATTATTGTCTCTATTCAACAAGTGAGGAAACAAAGGCTTAGAGAAATGAAAAAACCATATGGCTAGCAAATGATAGAGTCCAGATTTGAAACCAGATATTTTAACTCTGGTCCAAGACCTCTTTCCACTACCAAATCCTTAAACAAAAGAAAAGATCTAGAGATCCTCAAGCATTTCGCCTTGAGACTTCTTAATTAATTAAATGTGTACTATGTGAAAAGCATTCCGCTAAGGATTGAGGATATAAATGAAACATTTTCTACTGGCCCTGGAGTCTGGGGCATGAATGAAACAACCTCTGTCCCCAAAGAGCTTACATTCTAGGAGGAGGTCACAAAATGTGCATATACAAGTGTAAAATGTGCATATGCACACACATATATTTATACAAGAAATGCATGGTAACTGTGGTGGGGAAAGCATTAGCAGATGGGGAGACCAGGAAAAGCTTTCTGCAAAAACTGGCATTTTGGCTGATTCTAAGATCAAGAGATAAAGAAAAAGTGCATTATGGGTAGGGAGACAACCAGAACAGAGGTACAGAGATAAGAAATAAAATGTCATGTGTAATGATCTGTTTGAAGGCCAGTTTGGCTGGATCTCAAAAGTATAGGATGTATAATAATAAGGGGAAGGTAGTTTGGAATCATGTTGTAAAGTGCTTTAAAAACTGAAGAGAGGAGTTTATGTCTAATCCTTAGGGCAATACAATTGGGAGCCATTAGAATTTGTTGAGTAAAGGAGAGACATGGTCAGACCTACATTTTAGGAAAACCATATTGGCAGTTCTGTGAAGGATGAATTAGAGTGGGGAGAAAATTGAAGCAAGGAGACCAATTAGGAGGCTGCAGGAATATCTAGGCAAGAAGTGATGAAAGCCTGAAGTATCATGGTGTCTATGTGAGTGGAGAGGGTAGAATGGATATAAGAAATGAGAGAGGCAGGCAGGCAAACAGACAGACAGACAGAGAGAAAGAAGATGGGGAGGAGACAGGGAGACAGGGGGAGAGGGAAAAAGGAAGAGAAGGGAGAGAGAAAGATTTGTTAACTTTGTTCTCCAAGAAGTTGGATTTTGCCCATGGGATCCTGAGCTCTGATAGGCCAATATATAATTCCTGGACATTTCCAAATCAGGCTACTATACAAATTCACTCCTCCACCTTCTTTCTAACTCTATGCATTGTTTTACCCTATAGGAATGTAATATTCCTGAGATCAAGCACTCTCTTAATTTTATTTTATATCCCCCATATTTAGTAAAGTACCTGGAACACAGTAAATCTTTTTCTAAAATTTATTTTATTTTTAATTTATGGGATAAAATAATCATTTTTATAACAATATACTAAAAATACACATAGAGTGAAAAGTTATTATGTATAACTTATTCCATTTAATTATATAATAAATTTCTTTTTTTTCTTCCTTTCCCCATCCTCAAGGTGGCTACCATTAGACACTTATCTATGTATAATACACTTATGTATGTATGTATGTATATATGTGCATGTGTATATATGTAAAATCATTCTATACATACTTCTGTCAGTTCTCTCTCTAAATACAAAATTATCTTTCTTTATATGTCCTTTTAAGCTAATTTGAGTATTTATAATACTTTAAATGTTTTATTCATTAAAAATCATTCTTAGAACAATTTGTTATTACTTAATGTTCTCTTGGTTCTGCTCATTTCATTTTTCATTATTGTGTATGTTTTAATCAATTATTTTTCATTCATTCATCTATGTGAAGTGAAGGAGTCAAAAATAACACTATGGTTACAAACCTTGGTGACTAAATAGTGGACCTTTCAACAACAATAAGAATGTTTAGAAGAGGGTTTGATTTGTGGGGAAAAATACTGATTTCTGTTCCAGAATGAAAAGCAGCTTGAGAAACTGAGAGCAAATCCCTGTTCTTCCTCCTTAAGATCAGTAGCAATAGCTGACTCTGACCCAGCTTAACTGCCCAGTAGTGCAAAAGCTTACATCAAGTCTGTAAGAAGAGACCCCACATGAGAAATAACAAACCAATATTCACCTAAAAATGGTCAGGAATTAGTAAGGAGCCAGGGGAATATGGAAGCTGATGCAATAGTGTCTTGCTTCAGGATGGAGAACAGATTAGGATCTGATTTGGGCTATAAGCTCCAAGAAGGCAGGAATGAAGTGCAGAGAAATGGATTAAAAGAACTTTGAGATTAATTTGGATCCTCTAGTCCCACCCACTTATTTTTCAGTCAAGAAAACTGAGCCTCAGAGCAGGTCCCAGTTATGTACTTTGTTAAGCACCAAGGACAGCACCAAAACAATTAGGCATTTGGCCAAGACTCTAAATTGACAAGAATTTTCTGAGAAAGAATTCCTGAAATTCTTGTGGTTGAGTTTCCACACAATCTGTACTACATGTTATCTTTTAATGCCTGGAAATCTCTCTATATAAGGTTTCCTCCTCCCTCTGCACAGGACATTTCTTCATCCTTTCAATAAAAAAAATTTTCATACCCAATTTCCCCCACATACAACATATCATGTTTGAACCATGCCTAAACAAGCAGAAGAGTTCCTGAGGAATCCCTTTCTCCCTAACTCTACCCCATCTATCATGATTTGCCATCCTTCTCCTCTCCCAACTTTTTATATTGAAAAGGGAAACAAAATAACATCTTCTCCTCAGATCAATCAATGACATTGATCAGTGTTGCATTTCTCTTGCCAGGAAGCACCAGGGACACAGTCTAGCAGGAGAGAGGACTGCATGTTTACACCCCAAAGTAAAGATGCCTTTTGATCTGTTAAAATAGTCTTGGAGTTCCTGATCCACCAATTGGTTTTGGCTCACTAAAAAGTGTACTCAATAAAAAAGAGGTCAGATTCTACTTTGTTGAGGCTGAAGATTATTAGTCCATGACCTAATACTGAATAAACCCTTTGAGAAATTGCATGCCACAAGAACAAGAGCTGAGTTTTCAAGTCAGAGGAACTGGTATCCAATCCTGGCTCTTCAATTTAATAAGACCTTCCTAAGACCTTAATAAGACTTTTAGCTTTGTAAAATAAACTTGGATTAGAGAATGAATTCTAAAATTTCTTTCAGCTATAAACCCTTTATTCCTATAGAAAGACCTTGCTAGTTCAAGTCCAAAGAAAAAGTTGCTGCCTTCATGCTTCTGAGCCCATATTCCAAATGGCTTTCCTATGCCAACAGACCAAACTCGCTCCCTTTGATTTTTCCCATAGCCTTTGAGAAACCATCTCTTCCACAAAACCTTCCATAGTACAGTAGTTAAGTGATGGTGATTTACTATAGTATAACCCCTAATTTTGTCTCCCTAAGAAGACAGTTTATGTTTGTGTCACTAGATATACATTGATCTCAGAACCATTAGACAGTTATTTAAAGTCTTGGTGGTGATAACAATGAAGATAAGATTGTTGATGACAGTGAGGAAGACTATGAGTTTGAATGTCCTTTGGTTTTTATTCTTCTACATTTAGGAATCACAAATCATACAATTTTAGTACTGGAAAGCTATTTTATCTAGTTCAGCTCCTTTTTTTAATAAAGAAAATTTGAACCAATGGGTGATGAGTTCACAAGATCATATACTGGATTAGTGGCAGAATTCAGATTAGACCCAAAGCCTCCTGTGTGTATTTATATGGTTCATTATCAGTGTGTATTAGATTGGACCTATTATTATTTTCTTCTAATACCCTTCTGATCTCCCTCCCTCCCTCCACTCCTCTGATCTCCCCAACCCCAGCCAGAATACTCTTATTTGTACAACAACCCTCCAAGCTTCTTTGGTCTATCTCTAGTACAAACGAAGCCTGAGAAATAATGGGGTAGAGTTAGGAAGACCTGTGTTTCCTGGCTAAGTGCTCCTGAGCCCAGAGACCTGTGAATATCACTTAATTTCTCAATGATCTAGTCAGTTTTCTATGATAAAAGGTCATAGAGAAGGGATTAACATACTTTGGTAAAGCTTTCCTATACCTATGAAATCACAGGTCCAGTCCCTATACCTAATTAAAATCATTTCCACTTATCTCCCCACTTCCAACCTTTTAAATTCAATCTTTAGATAACGGGGAACAGAAAAATTCATTGCTAATGACAACCACACTCCAGTACTTCTCTCTGACCCTCTGGGAAGGATGCAATATGTGGACACCCTAAATTGAGTTGCCCTGTTCTTGAATGCACATTAACCTAATGATAATAATAATCACACTCTACAATTTTCCACTTTTAACTTTTCAGAGCTTCATGTTTGCAATATAAAATTGCACTTTCCTCAAAATATCTTAGGTAATAGGAACTTTCAAGGGTCATAAACTCTTCAAGTTTTGTAAACTTTAACTTATAAACTCAAATTCCACATCTACTTGGTACAGAATTTGTTAATTAGCAAATAAACCCCAGTTTAGTTCAAAAAACATTTATAAAGCACCTACTAGGTATAAGTACTGTGGAGAATCATATTAGGTAGATGCTGATTTATATCTTATATTACCTATAATTTGCATGTTCATTTCAATGACAAAATGGGCAGAAACCCATATTCATAGACTGTGAGATCTGAAAAGAACTCCAGAAAGCATCCTACTCAACCACATCATTTTACAAAAGAAAATGAAGCCGATTTTCCTATCCTTTTGTCCCCTGTTATCACCTGGCACATACCTTTTTGCCATTTGAAAGGAGGAACCAATCTTTTCCAAATTCTTGACCCTATCTCATGTAGATTCTCAGGGGGTTTATTCAGCTAACAATCCATAGCCCTACTTCTAGTCTCAGCAGTTTGGAGCCTGACCTCTTTTTTTTTAGTGGGCACACTTCTGCAGAGCCCAAATCAAACAACTGATGGAGCAGGAACCTCATAGGTACCTTAATGGGAGAGCAGGCATGCTTACTTCAGAGAAAGCCTACTCTCCTGTTAGAAATTTTACCCTGATGCCTCCTGGCAAGAGAAATGCAACATTAATCAATGCCATTGATTGATCTGTAATGAACACATTGATTTTGAGCTATCAGCAGATTTCCATCCAATGCCCCTCTTCCCTGCTTTCCACCCCTTGGTTGCCACAGAGCTGGGAAATAGAAATATGTTTCAGATTCGTAATCACCAATGAGTAGAAAGTGAGCCCCATGGAATCCACCACTTAGGACAGAATAGCCCCCAGTGACTAGCTATAGGGGCTAAGCTAATTGACACCTCCTCCCATTCTTGCCTTTCTTCTTTCACATGGGAGTTCTCTAAAGAACAATGAGCATAACAATAGATAGAGTCATAATTAGAGTGAGGTGACTAAGGCTTTGCCTGAAATTTTGAGGATCCTGGAAGCACTAATAGTCCTCCAGGTGAGTAGAAACAACTAAAGTTTGCAACTAATTAATAAAATCTTTTTTTTTCTAGAAAGCTACCAGATTGTTTACACTCTTTCTACATCATCCTCTTTTCTATCCTGCCATATTCTAGGTGTGATTGTTCTCATCCTCTGGATCATCCATCAGCCTTTCATGAACATACTCTGAGACCTCTTCTTTTGACTCTTTACTCTATTTCTTCATGCTGATGACTCGCATCTACATATCCAATCTTTCTAGACTGTCTTTCTAGACTACCTCCACCTGCAAGTCCAGTAGGCAGCTCAAATTCACTATGTTCACTATAGAACTCATTATCTTTTCCCCAAACTTCTGCCCCTCCTCCAAACTTCCATATTTGTGTAAATCACTATTCCTCCAGTCATTCGAGTTCATGATTGAACTTCAATCTTCAACTCTTCCCTCTCTGTAGTACCTTCATAATCAATTAATTGCCAAGTCTTGTCAATTCTACAAGCACACTATTTCAGCTATTCCCTTCTCTATCCTTGGCCAAGTTCAATCCATCTTCACCTCTTGTCTGCATTATTTTAATAGCCTCCTAATTGTTCTTTCTTCATCTGACCTCTCTTTTCTCTTATATATTGTCCACAGGGTAATCAAACTAATATTTCAAAAATTCAAGTATGACCATGTCTCTTTCCCATTCCAGACTTCTGTGGTTTCTTATCATCTCTAGAATTTGCCAATTCAAACCCTTCAAGATCAGACTGAGACATATTTTTCCCAGGTTGAATACACATTACCTAACCTCACATATTCTGCACTGCAGTCCAACTGACCTACTTATTATTCTCTATTTATGAAATTCTATTAATTCTGTGCTTTTGTACAGGCTACCCCCTTACCCATAACGTACTCATTCTTGAACTCTGCTTAATGATGTTCCCTAGTTCTCTCCAAGGTTCAGCTCTGATACCCCTCCTAAATGAGGATGTTCTTGATGCCCAAATTGTTGATATTGCTCAGAGTTGTGGATGAGGAGGAGGTGAGAATAGGAATATATTCACAAATACGTAAATTACCATGCATGTTTTATATGTATATATATACACATGTGTATATATATAGATACAATTTTATGTGTATGTGTATGTGTATATAAATAATATTTCCTTGTGAACATTTTGTTCACACATACAATTTTATGTATATGTGTGTACAATATTATAAATAATATTTCCTTGTGAACACTTTGTTCTAACACTTACTACTTGTGTATTAAGTCATAACTCACTTTATCTCCCTAAGCCTCAGTTTCCTCATCTGTAAAATGAAGAGTTTGGACAAGGGCTGTGAGGTCCTTTTGAGCTCTAAAATGCATGATCCCTTAGGAGAATATAAATTTTTTTAGGGCAAGGAATGCCTTGATTTTATATTTTATACGGCCAACACATATTTATTTGTACCAAATATAGTGGACTTTCCATAAATTCTCCTTGATTTATTGATTGCAGTAGAAGAGCCCTAAATCTGTATTAACATTTTCTCCATCATTCTCTTAACTTTATGCAATCACTAAAACAGTAAATCAAGCACTGATTTGTATGATTTGTTAATTTCTGATGTGTAAATGTCCGTATTGAAAATTTACCAATCAGAAGTTTGTTTTGAGCTAACTGTGGCACATCCCTAGATGGGGTCCTAGGTCCACACCTATACACCAAACTGAATTTGACTCCAAAAAGTGGATTTTTTTTGTTCCTCCCTGGCCTAGTTTTTTAAAAGGGGAAGGGAAGTTCATTTTCAGTTCTATGAGTAGAGATGATCATGCCTGATTTTTTCTAACTGCAACAGAAAAAAGAGCAATGATCCTCTAAGTATCCAATAGCCTATTCTGAAGAGGGTATTTTAGCAGTCCCACACTTGAAATGCTCATTGCTCTTGTTTCCACCTATTCTAAAGGCCAATTTGAAAACTTCTGAACTTCCACGTACATTAAACTTGGAAGTCTGCCCTCTTCTCATCTCAGCTTAAGATCAGTGGTAAAAGTTAACATTCTGCTAAGCAACCTTCCTTCCACCCTCCTATCCCTCCTACTCCAGGCAAAAATCTTCTCTCAAAGCTTTCCCATATTTTCTATAAATTATAAAATAAATAATTCTTTAGTGAGGGGATCCTATCAATGTCAAATATCTGGAAATATTGAAGTCATGGTAAGTGGGGAAGGAAAAACTAGAAAATTTGGGGGAAATGCAAATAAATGGAATGCCTTCTAATTTTTTAAAAATTCCTTGCACAGATCTGGTTAGTTTTAGCAACATAAGAATATATCATTTGGTTTACTCATAAAACTACCATGTTTAGTATATTAAGTTTTAAAGGATAGCTTTTTCAGACAATAATTACAAATGTACTTGTAAATGTTTTTTTCCTTGTAAGATGAACTATGAGCTATGTCGACTCTTAATTGTTACTAGTTTATGAGAAGAAAGAGAAGGAACCATTAGCAGTATGGAATCATAGAATGGGATCACAAAAATTATTCCTTCATTTTACAGAAAAGAAAAATGAGGCAAAAAGGAGAATACAGACTTGAAAAGTCATCAAAAAATAATTATTAAGAACCTACTAAATGGGGAAGCTAGGTGGCACAGTGGATAGAGCACCAACCCTGAAGTCAGGAGGATCTGGGTTCAAATATGACCTCAGACATTTAAGACTTTCTAGTTGTTTGACCCTGGGCAAGTCACTTAACCCCAGTTGCCTCAGCAAAAAAAAAAACCAAAAAACAAAAAAAACCTACTAAATGCCAAGCACTATACTAAGTAAATGCTGGTGATACAAAGAAAGGCAGTCTTTGCTTTCAGAGCTCACAGTTTAATGAGGGAGGGGGGAAACAACATGCAAACAACTCAGAACAAACAAGCTATATATAGGATAAATTGGAAATAATCAAGATAGAAGGCACCAGTCTTGAGAGGGATCAGAAATGATGTCTTGCAGAAGGTGAGACTTAAGCTGACACTTTAAGGAAGCCAAGAGGTGGGGAGATGAGGAGACAGAGTGTTCCAGGAATGGGGGACAGCCAGTGAAAATACCCAGAATTGGAAAAAAAAGATAGATGGTTTTAAAAAGCTGAACCTTTAGAATGCTTTGGGTATTCTTTGCATTGCTCCAACAGCAGTTTCACTAAGCACATTCTTCCTTACACTACTGGGTATTTCAAGAACATCAACAATTACTGTTTCTCTAAGAGTGTCTTTGTTTCTTAGGAAATTCTCCAAGGACCTCCGCACTCCAGCCTATCAAGCTTTCCTCCAGAAGTTCAAAGTAACTGCATTAATTTATTTTTGAAGACAGCAAGAATAATTGGAGTCACTCTGCATGTTTTAGAATTTTTTCTACTCAACTATTATCTTTTGGAAAGTATCCAGTTTTCTTGACGTCAAGAAACAAGTTTGGATCGTGAGATGTACATCTGAGCAGAGTCACATGTGGGCATCTATCTAATTTTGTTTTCCCATGCTGCTTTCATAGGATCAGAGATCCAAAGCTGAAATGTGCTTTTAAATTCATCTGGTCCACTCATCTGCCCCCATGTTAAAGTAGAGGAAACTAAGGCTCAGGGAAGTTAATCAACAAGCATTTATTAAACACTTACTATGCGTAACACAGAAGATACAAAGGGGAATGAAGTGACTTGCCCAACATCACACAACTCATAAATGGCAGACCAATATTAGAACTTGGGTCCTATGACTTCAAACTCAGCACTCATGTTATTTGTATCATTCATCAGCAAAACAAATATTATATAGCATCCTATCTATCTTCTTAGGACTTCATATATTTTACAGTAGATAAGATCTCCAATGTCTCTGTTTATTCTCAATTGATGTTTCTACAAAAAATTCGCTAAGTCATTGGTACCACATAGCTTCTGCTCCCTTCCTTGTCTACTCACCTATAAGTTGTGTAGTCAGTCAACAAGCATTTATGAATTACTTGTATATGTAAAAGACATGTAACGGATATAAACGATATATAAGCTATATAGGATGACATGCCACTAATTGATTCTCCCTCACATGAACATTATCCCTTATTCAGTCTGGCTCTTAAAGAAGCTACTCATGGAATAGTCATGGGCAAAGGAGGTGAGGATTTTACTTACATTTTGGGGGGACTATAAACTCACTGGGGGGAAAATAGCATCTTGTTTGATAGGAACTCTTGATTTTCTTAGTAATTCCCTATATTTCATTTTATTCACTTAAAAACATTCTTAATATAGATTCATAGGCTTCACCAGCCTGCCCAAGGGGTAGATGCTACCAAACATTTTAAATGATTTAAAAAACTTCCATCACTGATGCATCACATTCCCTCACCTTATCTCCAATTGTCATCCTTGATTTTCCACAGATCTTTCACAGCTGATAAACCCAATGTGGGATAGCTAAAAGCCTTCCTCCCACTTAGTATCTTAACATTCAGAAGAATAGTTCTTGTAAATATAGTACCTGAACTATCCACCTGTTTCTTGTTCTTGATACATGATTGGCTCACCTATTGGTGCCATCCATGTACCTGAAGGAATCTTTTACATTTCTTTCCACATTTTCATCATAGCTGATAGCATGCACCAAAGTATTCATAAGTTTTTGTTATTGTTCAGTCATTTTTTTCAGCCATTTCTGATTCATCATTACTCCATTTTGAGTTTTTTTGGCAAAGATACTAAAGTGATTTGCCCTTTCCCTTTCCAGCTCATTTTACAGATGCCACCTAGCTGCCCCCTTGGTAAAGATATTGGAAGGACTTGCCATTTCCTTCTCTGATAGATTAAAGCAAATAAAGACTATGACTTGCCCAACATCACACAGTTAGTGTCTGAGGCCAGATTTGGACTCAGAAAGATGAGTCTTCTTGACTCTAAGCCTGGCACTCTATTCACTGCATCTCCTAGGTGCCCCATTTATAAGTATATTTTTCTATTGCCCTTTGTGTCACCTATAAGTGTGATTCTTAATTGGTGTAATCACAGTATTATGGATGTAGAGCTAAAAGAGACTTTAGAGATCATCTAATTCAACTTCTATTTTTATGAAGGAGAAAAGGGAGGCCCAGAGTATTCAAATTATTTTTCAAGGTCATACTCATAATAGTAGCAAAGTTTGCCTCACAGAGTGCAATTATCCCCATTTTACAGGGGCAGAGGGAGCTTAAGTGACTTCCCTAAATAGTGTCTGAACCAGGATTTGAATCATGTGTTCCTAAGCCTAGGTTCAGTGCTTTATTCATTGTGCCATCCAGCTTCCTCTCTAGATATCCATCCAGGATTTTTTAAATATCTGTATAACACCTTAGAATATCTTATAGGAACATTTGGAAATATTTCATCTGATAGTATTTGTGTAAAAAAAATTCCTCTCTATTAGTAAAACTTGCAGTGCAGAAATACTTCCAGATGTTAGTAGTTGGTCCCATTTTGCTGAAGGGAAAACAAAGAGAAATGCCTTTTAGTTTTCATATAAATACTAATCATGTACAAATTTAGCCAGAGCATCCTCTCCTTGGGGATAACTGTAAATAACTTTCCAAATCCAGAGACCTCACCTGCCAGGATAATTGCTAAGGTTGCATAATAATAACTCATTTTTAAAATAAAAATGAGACCTTTATAATTCACACAATACTTTCCTTACAACATCCTGTATGTTGGCAGAGCAATCATTATTCCCACTTTACAGACAGCAAACTGAGGTTCAGAGGGGTTAATTGATGTGCCTAGATCACACAGTAAGAAAGTGGGAGAGCTAAGACTCAAATCCGACTCCCAGTCCATTGTTCTTTCCATTAAGTCATGCTCTTCTTGATTTTATCACAAAGAATCAGATGAGAAGGAATTTAATAATGCCTTGTAGAAGTTATAAAAACCTGCTAATGCAATTATAATATTTTTAAATAGAATTCACGTAAACTCTTACCTTTCAATACAGCTGAATGCTTTCATTCAGTTCCTTTGGGGATCTCAAGGTCATAGAGCCAAGAAGAGTCAACTTCTAATTTTCTTTTACCTGCAAACTCTTTCTATTTCACCTTGTTCCTCTCAAACTGGGCAATAAAATCATTGGTTCATATTTTTATGGGCATGAATCTACTGGTATCATCCACTTCTAGCCCTTGTCAAATGGCAAGGAATTTGTCCTTCAAACTTCAGACTCTAGGCCTCCTTAAAATTACTAGAAGAGTCCCAAATCCTTCCTCCTTGCCTTGGGGGACATTTCTGCCTATGGACTGTCTTGTGATTGAGAGCTGTGCTAGTCTTCACATCAGATTTGGCTGTGTAGATGGTTTTAGGTGAAATATATAGGATTAGAGAATTAAAATTGAGAATAAAATAATGCTTTTTCATTGAAAAGAACTATGAAGCCCTGGAGAGCTATGTGACTAGTCCAAATTAACACAGGTGGTGATAATACAGTAGCTAATATTTACATAGGACTTTTAAGATTTGTGTGGTTTAATCATTTTGGTAGTATCTGACTTTTTATAATCTTATTGGGGGTTTTCTTGGAAAAGATACTGGAGTAGTTTGCCATTTCCTTTCTCAATTCATTTTACAGATGAGGAAATTGAAGCAAACAGAGTTAAGTGATATGCCCAAGGTCACACAATTAGGATCTTAGTCCAGATTTGAACTGATGAGTCTCCTGACTCCAGGCCTTACACTCTATCCACGGCACCATCTACTTTTTAAAGTCTACCCCAAAAAATTATAAATATTATCTCATTTGATCCTCACAACAACCCTTAGAAATAGGTGCTATTATTATCATCCCCATTTTACAGATGAGGAAATCGAGGCTTAGAGAGGTTGTGATTTGACCAGCTATGCACTGTACCACCTATCTGCTTTAAAAACCTAAATCTGAATCCAATGCTCTTTCCACAATATCAAGTTACTTCCTAGCTTATAGATTTTAGAAATTGTGGAGACAAAAGATCGAGTAGTAATATCAATCCATCACTGAATCAATTGATAAGCATTTATTAAATGTCTATTATGTACCAGGCACTGGGCCAAATCCTAAGAACAAAAACATCTTCAATATCTCTATTTATTTTAAATCTTGTAAAAATCACAATTTCAAAGTTATCTCACATCTCAAAGAGGTCCCTTTACCTTCTCATTCCCAATTCAGAGAAGAGATCAGTTCAGGAAATATTTTTTATTTCTAAATTTTCAATAGTATTTTATTTTTTCCAAATGCATATAACGATAGTTTTCAACATTCTCTTTTGTTAGGCTTTCTGTTCCAAATTTTTCAACCTCCTTTCCTTACCTCTCTCCTCCCCAAAGGCAAAAATACTCTTATACGGGTTAAATGTGTGCAATTCTTTTAATATCTGTCAATATTGTGCAAAATAATCATACCAAAATGAAAAAAAATTGATAAGAAACAAAGAAAAAAGGGATAATACCATGCTTCTATCCTTATCAATATCCATAGTTCTCTCTTTGGATACGGATGATATTTTCTATCAGAAAGTATTTATTTTTGTGTTTTTGATCTTCAAAGAAGGGTAAGAGAGAGTTAAGAAAGGAGAAAAGCATTTAATACAGGGCCTAGCACATAGTAGGTTTTATTTATTTTTTTTAGTGATTGATTAAAGAACTGAAAGATGATCCTGAAAGCCTTTGATATAAATCTTCCAGGCTAAATGAAAGAAATGCACAGTAAAATTCACAAATTTTTTTTTGTATCTGAGAATTATCGTACAGTGAATTCTACCTATAACCCAATGGCTAGTATAGGATAGCCACCAAGGGAGATCATAGGATTGTAGATTCTGACTCGAAACAATCTCAGAAGTTAGAAGGGGTCCCAGAGACTGAAAGGATAGCTTATTCAACCTCCTCTTTTTATTTAGACAGGAACACAGAGTCAGGGAAGTTTTATTTGCCCTGAGCTTCATCGATAAAGAGGCAGGCTTTGAACCCAGGTATTCTGGCCCCTGAGCTAGTGCTTTTTACAGTATGGTACCATCATGCCTCTGACTATAGCAAGTTTTCTAGCTCATATTCTGGAATGAAACAATACCATTTTTTGCAATGGAAGTGCCATCTACCTTGATCCATCTGGGTAAAAAAAATCAGAGGAAACAAATGGAACTTGTTAAGGAGAGGTGGGAGATTAAAATGGGGCCAGCAGAGGGATGCTCAGATCATGCATTATTAAGTATTATTTTACAATTCGTTTAAATGCTAATTATTGAAATCTAATTTACCCCCTCCCAAGAGAACTTCTGGTGTCTATCCATAGTAATAATAGTAATATATTGTGTTAACTGAGCCCTGGTTCAAAAAAAGGGCTAGAGTCCTCAGAATGAGGGGCAGATGATAGAATTCACTATGAAGTCTAAAAAGGAGACACCTTACTCACAGAGTATCTAGAGATCTCAAAAATACAGATCCAGCCTACTCTCAGCCCTAGAAATCTAGAAAAAAAGGAAAATTAAAAGAGGAAACCCTAAGGATACCTTTCTTGCATATACTCCCCCACCAGATGGATGAAGGCCCCCACAGACCAATCATAATTGTGCCAAACCTGCCACAGAACCCAAACATACTCAGGTTTAGAAAAAGGTTCAAGGAGTAGAGCAAAAAGAAAGGAAGAGGACATTATTCTATCCCTGAGAACTTAATTAACAAATACAAGTGGTAACTGCATATAAAACCCTCTTTTTTGCCTTCCAGTCACCAAGGCAACTGCAAGCAATAGACAGCACCTTTCTACACACACACACACACACACACACACACACACACACACATACACATACACACCACAGTGACACTCTCCCTCTGCTTTCTCCCATCACTGACCTCCATGGATTGTAGTACTTTATTCACTTTAACCAGATTTCACCAGTAGAAAAATGTGAGAAGGTTGGAAGGGGAGGCCCACTGGGTATAATCTGCCCTGGTCTCACACTCCCCCAGGGAGAACTCCGACTATAGACACATTGCCAAATTCCAATCACAAGCTTACACACCAGCAGTTGTTGACGCCACACTAACATCCATCTTAAAGATTAGAGGCTTGAGGGAGTGAGCTTTTCTCCTGTGTAATTCTTGGCCAAATTATTTCATATACACAGTGACTGTTAGGCCGTAGTTTCTTTTCCCACCAAGATCTTAAAGCCATAGCCCTCCTTCCCCCTACAGACACACAGATACACACACACACATAATAATACATTCACAAATGCACCAGATTATTTTCTTTGAATAACTGAGAAATACCTCTCACAGTCTGGACTCTACCTCCCATCTTTGGGACTCATGAAATTCTATATGCATTCTCTTTTTGTCTCAAGCACCCATTCTATTTTACTGACAGCTTCTACCTCCTGGGAAACTCTTCCATTGCTTGTCCCTTCACTCCCATCAACTCTGTACATCCCTTAGAACTGAGACCTAGAATGTGAGCTACAGAGGAAATGTGTATTTGCTCATTAACTCCAGAAGCATTTATTCTACAAGGGTTTACTCAGTAGTTCTTTGATCAGCGCCCTCCCAGAGGCTGTGGGGGAATGCAAAAAAAAAAAAAAAAAAAAACATACTGCCCCATCCCTGACTTCAGAGAGCTTACAAAATATTGGGGATATTTATTTGGATAGTGTATTTGAGTGTCCCCAGTTCAAAGCAGTATGTATGTGGAGGTGGAGAAAGAGCTTTAGATTGAGATTTAAGAGAACCCGGGTTCAAATCTCATCTTCTGCTTACTATCTGTACAATTTTGAACAGGTTACTTAGGTTCCATTAGCTTTGTCTTCTGCAAGCATAAAATAAAAGGATGTAGCTAGATGAATCCCTTTAGAATAGTGATGTCTGGCTGAAATAGAAATGGATCCCTGAAAGCTACATGTTGACTTACAAAGTCACAAATAAACCTTATCTATTTCATACTGATTTTTATTTTTTTGTTAAACATTTCCCAGTTACATTTAAATCTGGTTCTAGCTTCCTTCTGGGGTTAGCTAGGTAGCTCAGTGGATAGAGCAGTAGCCCTAAAGTCAGGAGGACCTGAGTTCAAATCTGGCCTCAGACACTTAACAATTTCTACTGTGTGATCCTGGGCAAGTCACTTAACTCCAATTGCCTCAGGGAAAAAAAAGGTTTCCTTCTGGAGTTTTGATGACCATTTTCTGTCTGGACCATGAATATATATAAGCTTCCTGGGAGCAGGAATAGTTTCATTTCATTGGTGTTCTCAGAATCTAGTATAACATCTGACATATAGCAGGCATAATTACTTATTAAATGATAGTGTTTTATACTTTCTTTCAGCTCAGATGACTTTGATCCTGTGACTTAGTGCCAAATTGTGTGATATAGATCCTATAGGGCATTAAATTCACCATTATTCTTTTTAGGTTGCAAACTTTTGAAAATAGGACCTTGGAGTTGTTTCTATCTTTCTGTGTCCAGCATCTGGAATGGAGTTTTGCACATGGTAGATCAACCAATCAATCAACAATCAATTAACAAGCATTTACCATGTGTCAAGCACTGTGCTAAGTCCTAGGGATAAAAAAAAAGTAAAAACAGTCTTTCCCCTCAAACAGCTTACAAGAAGACACCTCAATGTCACAAGAGATGGATTATAGGACAACATCAGGAAGACCTGAGTATGAATCTTGTCTCCTACACTTATTAGCTATATGACTCTGGGTAAATCAGTATCTCAGACTCAGTTTTGTCAGCAGTAAAACAGGGAGATAAACCTTACCTTACAGGGTTGTTATGAGGACCTAAAGTAATAATGCAAACTCCAATGTATCATATAAACTTAGCTATTATCATGTACACAAATAGACATATTAAAGAGACAGAATAAAGGGAAGAGAGACTTAAAACTGAAGGCAAGAGTAGGGGGAAGGGGAATGTGCCCAGAAAAGCTTCCTGTAGGAAATGGCATTTAAGCTATCTCTTAAAAGAATTCAGGGATTTTATGAAATGGAGATGAGGAAGAAGATCATTCCTGGCATTGGAAATAATCAATACAAAGATACATACTGTGACAGGAGATGATAAGCACTGTGTAAGAAGTCAGTCAGGAAGGCTAGAGGAAAGAGTTTGTGGCAGGAATGCATGTGTAAGAAGGCTGGAAAAATAGGAAGAGCCCATGTTGTGAAGAGAAATGTTTTAGAGACAGTATTTGGAGTATAGAATATATGTAAGGGAGCAGCCATTCTCTTTGTAAGAAAAGCCTAGTTTAGGAAGGTTTGGAATACCAGGTCAAGGATTTCAAATTTGAGGTGATAGGCACTGGGGAGCCAAGGAAGGAAATAATGATGCAAGTGAAATCTTTCTTTAGGATGATTACTCAGCTTTTGGAATAAAGGATAGATTTTTTTTTTGCTTTTTGATGAGGCAATTTAGGTTAAGTGACTTGCCCAGGGTCACACAGCTAGGGAATGTTAAGTGTCTGAGACCAGATTTGAACTCAGGTCCTCCTGACTTCAGGGCCAGTGCTCTATCCACTTTGACACCTAGCTGCCCCAAGCATAGATTCTTGATGGAGAAAAAGTGGAGCCAGGAAGCTCACTGGATCGGTGCACAAAATACAAAGCATCCTTCCCACGCTGTCCCGGTCTCGAAAACCTCCAGGAAAATTATCCCCCTGTTTCCCACCCATTCACCATTTTAACAGTTGGTCAGACTGATCAATAAAAAGCCTTTCCACTTTCCTCTCTGAGAAGTCACTGGCAGCCCTCCAGATCTCTTCTCCACCTTTCATTAACATGATGGGTCACCAAGGGCTTGTCAATGGACAACTAATTCAATAAATTCCTGGAAGAGAACTGATTCACTTCAGACAAAAACCCTAAAAGATGTAAGAATCCAAATAGAGTCTTATTAATGATTTGTGAAGCAAATGATATCTCTGGTGGATATTAGCCTTCTCCTGAAAGGAAATCATTGTAACAACTCACAACTCTTTTCCTCCTATAAGAACCCAACAGTCCAGATGGCATCTTGTGCATTTCAGAACACAGATTTCTCAGTCATGACAGTACACAAACCTGATCTTGCAGGTGTAGTTTTGGCTATCTTGATGACCCCATACTAGGACTTATAAGGTTCATTGAGCCCTTCCTCAGCCTCTAGACTGGATACATGGACATACTATCTACAAATCAACTAGCTCTTTAATCACTTGATTTTTTGGTTCAAGCTTCAAATTTAAAACTATTAAGAGAGGGATCTAGAAGATCTACTAGAATTTCAAAGAAATCTATGACATAGATAAAAAAGATTATGAACCCCTGGACTAGAAGTAATAGGAAGCCACACAGGCTTATTGAGTTGCAGAGTGATATGGTCCATTCCTGGGTCCTTTTCCAGTTTTAATAACAGGATCAAGGATCTCTCTAAGATAAAAAGCTTTGAGAAACTGAAGGAGGGAATGGAAGGAGAAGGGAGAAAGGACATAGGTACAGACTTCTAGCTCTATGGGAAGGCTTTCTGCATTCCCAATCCTTTTCTCTTTCCTTAGGGAAACTTATAGATTCTTTACACATTTCAGGGAGAAATAGTGAGCAGGAGAAGGGGAGCCTTTTGTGAAAGAAAGGAGAAAACCTGACTTTCCTTGTCCCTTTTCCTTAAGAAATGCTTCTGAGGCCCCATCCAGACACAGCTCTTCTTAAACCAATAACTGCCCTGTTCAACTCTAAGCTGGTCTGAAGCACAAACTATACCAAGGGAACAGAAGCCCAGAGGGAGGAAGGGGAGAGAGAGCTGGAATTTCCTGAATGTGGCTAACCACACTGGAAAAGCAATCACTATCTCTTATTTCCTCCTCCTTTGGAAGTTCCATAGGTATCGAGCATGACCAATCCACAGGGAAAGGAACCCTTCGTAGTTCACATGTCTTTCCTTCTGTTGTGATCAGTTGTGATGTGAAAGAAAAACTCTGCTCGGTCGATTTCCAATGTTCTAATTCCCACAGACACTTCAGGGACCTTAGAGGTCATCTAACCCCAAACTCCTTATTTAAAGAGAAGGAAAATAGGTTCAGGGAGAGGAAGTAATCTATTTAAGGTCACACAGCTGGATTGTCCCAGACTGGGCCTAGAACCCAGGTCCCCTGACTCCCAGCTCAGTGTTCTTTCCATAAGCCCCCAGAGTTTCCTCCCTGTTCAAATTTTAGTTTACATTCTCTATATATGTGACCACAGGGTCACAGAAGCACAGCCTGAGAGCTGGAAGAAACTTCAAAGGTTCGGTGCATCTGCAATCTTCATTTATAAGGGCCTTCCCCAAGGAGTATTTTGGCTTTGCCTGTGTTACATGAAATTCTGTCCTCCAGCTAATGTCTGATGACAAACATCCTCTTTATTTTTGTGAAGAAATCATACTACATATCTTAATGTATATGCACTCATAGACGTATCTATAACCATAATATGTAACTGCCTCAGATGGATGATAAATCTATAGATTTAAAATATCTATCTATAAACATATAATATAGATATGCATTATAAATAATTAGATACTATCTATAGATATCTGTATTGATGCTAGCTATATCTTTATCTAGAGGTAGATAAATCTATCAATATTTTTCTTAGGCAGCTAGATGGGGCAGTAGAGCATTGGACTTGAAGTCTGGAGTTCTGAGTTCAAATCCTACCCCATACATTTACTAGCTTTGTGACTGAAGATAAGTCATTTAAACCTATTTGCCTCAGTTTACTCATCTGTAAAATGAAGATAACATCTATTTCAGTGGGTAGTTGAGAGGGTCAAATAAGATAACTATAAAGTGCTTTATAGATCTTCATGTACTATAGAAATGCTACATAGTAACTATACAATCTTGGGCATATCACTCTCTGGACCTAAGTTTGCTCATATGTAAAAGGAGAAGATTGGATCAGATAATCTCTAATGTTCTCTATCAGAACCATTCTTATAACAGCTCTGTTATAAATGTTGCTATGATCATTCTGCCTCTAATATACTATAATTTTAATAGCTTTAGGGCTGTTCATAGCAACAAAAAGAGGTGTTCTTAAAAATATTTCCCTATAAAATGACATTTCTTATGCTAATGAGTTCAGAATAACCTGGTCCTTTCTGCCTGAGAGCTGATATTCCCTAAACTTTAGAGGTCTTTGTCTGCTTTGGGCATAGCCTAGTCTTTGGAGGATAGGGAAGCTTTGAACTACCCAGGATTTTTAGAAAAAGATCAACATCTTAAGGGTGGATATGGGGATCTCACATGAATGCTGTATATTCCCCAGGAGCTCTGCTGGATCAGAGATAATGCTTAGATTGCCCACCTCCTCTGTATCATAATCTTTGTTTTCCATGATTCTGTCACCCTCTGAAGGAGAGGCACAGATACCCAAAACAGGGATGTTGCCAGACATTAGGTACCCAAGATGAATGAGCCTCTAAATAACAAGAGCCTACCTAAAGTAATTTCATTGTCTCAAACAACAGATTTTCATGCCAAGCTTTGATACCCTAGTGCCAAAGTACTTAATGTTCTCAGGATAGGCAGATGTAAACAGAAGTGAGACAGAAAAAAAAGCTCTAGATAGGTAAGACCTGGGCTTAAATTAAGAATTTTATTTCAAGGTGTCAAAGATAATCAAAGTTAAAATAAGCCATGATTGTAACTACCAAGTTATGAGGAAAAAAGGTCCTTTCTTTGTACTTAAGTTCAAAGAATCATAGAATCCTTGATTTGTCCTAGATTTACTTTTTATTCTTCAAAGTCAAGATTCAACTTCAAAGAACTCTGGAATCTTTAAGATGTCATCATGAGTTTGCCATGTAAATGCACTTCATACATCAAAAGGGCCCTGTAAAGTCACTTGAATCTGTTAATCAACATTTCTTCTCAATAGAGAACCAATCACAAAGTCCCCATCTATCTACATGGTAATTCTGACTGAAGCTATCATTTTTCCTGGTTCATCTTCTATTACTCTTACTTAATTGTCCTTTTCCAATGTTGAAGGGTTTCATCTATTTAAACTTTGGTGTTTGGTCATTGCTTACTTCCCAAGGACTTGACACCTTACTCAGTTTCCAATGAAAAAGATGGTAGTGGTAGTGGGGGTAATAGTTGTAGTGGCGGTAGTGGTAATGGCAATAGTAGTAGTGGTGGTGGGCATGGTAATGATGGTGGGAGCGATAATTGTAATGGTGGTGGGTAGTAGCAGTGGTGATAGTGATGGTAGTAATAGTGGTGATAGTGATGGTAGTAACAGTAGTAGTGGTAGTAATGATGGTAGTGGTAATAGTGGTGAGAGTAGTAACAATAATAGTAGTAGTGGTGGTAGTAATGGTAGTAATGGTGGTAGTAATAGTACTAGTAATAGTAGTAGTAATGGTGGTAGTGGTAATAGTGGTGAGAGTGGTGGCAGTAATAGTAGTAGTAGTGGTAGTAATAGTAGTAGTAGTGGTAGTAGTAATGGTGGCAGTGGTAGTAGTGGTGAGAGTGGTAGCAGTAATAGTAGTAGTAGCAGTAGTAGTAGTGATAGTGGTGGTAGTAGTGGTGGTGATAGTGATGGTAGTAATAGTACTAGTAATAATAGTAGTAGTAGTAATAGTAGTAATGGGTGGTAGTAATAGTACTAGTAATAGTAGTAGTAAGGGTGGTGGAGGAGGTGGTGGTAGTGGTAGTGCTGGTAGTTATTTTTTCTGTGGGAATATCTCCCATGCAGATTAGCAGTCCCCAATGTTTATTTGTTCAGTAAACAGATTAGGTTGCAAACAGAAGAAGGCAAAGATCCCAAATCACAAAAGGTTGCTAGCCAGTTGTTGGAGCACAGCCATAACTTCCCCACACACATAATAAAGGGAAGTTTGAGGCAATTATCTAGACAGTCCAAACCAAGAAATACAACGCTGCTATTCAGAAGAAAAAGAAAAGGACAAAAAGGCCAGGAATCCAGAGGACTGATGCTCTCTGGGGAGGGCCGACATGCCCCCACATGGAGAGGCACGCTTGCTTCTCCCCTTGCCCAGAGGGACTGCTCCTGTCCAGGGACAAGGGACTCTCTCTCTCTCACCTAAGGGCTTATTCTCTGGCTTCCTTCCAAGCCTGCCAATTACAAGCAGTGAGGCAATGAGGATGAATCCACATTCTCCAGGTCTGAAAGAAACTATACCAAGCCTCATTTGAAACTGGGCAGCCAACAACCAGAATGTCTGTTTGGGATGGAAAATAGATCGTCCCTTGCCTTGGGACAACACACACACACTGTCAAAGGCCCGACCCCCCAGTGTGTCAGATGCAGCACTTGGGGAGGGTCAGGAGGAAAGGGAAAGCAGACCAGAAGGATGTTTGCCAGTGAGCATCCTAACCAAGTCCCAGAATAATGATCAACCATGGGGGCAGACCAACCAGTTGTCATATCCTGCCTTTGCAATTCCTACAATCACTGTTCTCTCCTTCCCCTTCTCGTGGTCCATACAGCCACCACCTGAGCTCGTGCCTCCAGGACTTCTGAGCTAGATGGCTGCAATGGCCTCCTAATTGGTCTCCCCTTGAAGTCTCTCCTCATTTGAACCCATTCTCCATAGCTGCCAAAGAGATTGTCCTTAAGTGAGGGGATGGCTTCTATTCAATAAACTTCAGTGGTTCTCTATCATCTATAAGATAAACTATAAACCTTCTGTTTATAACACATGCAATATGTATACTTATACACATTAATATATGCAGCATCTGTAGTTATATATTTCTTTTTTTAATTAAAGCTTTTTATTTGCAAAACATATGTATGGGTAATTCTTCATCATTGACCCTTACAAAGCTTTCTGTTACAAATTTTCCCCCCAGTCCCCTCTCCTCCCCTAGATGGCAGGAAGTATGTAGTTATATGAATGTGGTATATATATATATATATATATATACATATATATATATATATGTACAAATACATAAATATTTGATTTATTGTGCTTGTCTAATTATATAGAGAGTTATAAACATTATAGTCTCCCTCATAGAATTAAATTCTTTGTGTACAGAAATAGTCACATTTTTATTCTTGTGTCTCCAGCACCCAGGACAGAGTCTGGCAGGTTGTTAATAAATAGCAGGCCCCAATAAATGCTTGATTGTGACCTGGGTTTGAGTGACAACCCCACTGCTTAGTATCTGTATGACCTTTTTTCTGGGTCTTAGTTTTCTCACTTACAAAATGCAAAGTTTGAATTAGATCATCCCTAGAGTTACTCCTAGCTTGAGTCCCTATGATCCTATAAAGAACATAGAATTGGGCCTCACAAGACCCAGCTGGATATATGGCCATATCATCTTTTCTCAGTTTTAAAATGGGAACAATGATACTAAAATTAGTTATCGTATGGGATTATTTATTCATTAACTTATGAGTAAAATGTAATCTCTTTTAGGGAAGGGAGTGTTTCACATTTGGTTTAGTGTCCCTAGCATCTCTAAATAATGTTCTATACATAATAGACATCTAGTAAATTTTTTAATTAAATTGAACATTGAATAAAGTATACAGTGTGAACAGCCTTGTGTTGTAGAGAAAGTGATTTGCAGCTTTTATGGTGCTATATAAATATTTTAGGACTGGAATGAGGTAGACCTAAGTTCAAATATGACCTCAAGACATTTAATAGCTATGTGACCCTGGACAAGTCACTTCACTACTTTTTTTCTTAATAATAGCACTGAGGATCAAATGAGATTGTAATTGTAAAGTACTTCATATACACATTTATTGAGTACCTATTATATATACATAGCACTATATTAGGCTTTACACGCAGCAAGTTCTATATAAATGTTAGCTATTATTATTAATATTGTTATAATTCTTGTTTTATTATTATTACTGTTATTAGGCCAGAGGGACGAATCATGTCTAAGTAAAGTATATCCTCCCTATGGAATGTTGCCTTTAATCTCATTGAGCTGTATACTTCTTATTTAGCTGTAGAAGTTTCATTAACTCAGGTTTTCCAGGCAACAGGGGAATTGTGGCTTGTGGACACACATTGTAAGATCTTAATTTTAATGGCTGTACATGAATACAACCATGTTAGATTTTGATGTAAAAGAAAAACTGCTGACATTTGAAAAATGAAATGAAGGAAATATATTTGGAGTGGGATGAGGAGAGTTCAACTTTCATAACTCATGGTTCCTTATTTCCAGCTCTAAAATAAAAACACAAATCATTTACATTCATAACCATGGCACCATTACAGACTGATCACTAATCCTTTCAGGTGGCCTAATTTCAGAAATATAACCCACTTTCCCCCCCTTTCACCTGGAAGTGATCTGATTAGCTTAGTGCCCATTTCATTTCCTGGAAAAGAAATTGCAGTCATCTTTCTGCTTAATTTCAATAAGTGATTAGCACAACCAAAAAACCATGTCACCTGCAGGCAGAATCTCAGCTCCCACAGTTTTCTCTGGGAGAGAAGCTGCCAAATGCTGACTGTAAGGGGAGATGCGTGTCTGATTTCCAGGTTAATTCCAAGCACTCTCCTGGGCAAACTCCACAGGTTACACAGACAAGCTGAGATAATAGATTTTCATGCTGAAGATTTCCAGGCTAGCTCTGACTTTGCTTCCTAAAATTAAATAGTACATAATCTGTGCAAATAAGTACAGGATATCTCCACTTGGATGTCCCATTGCTGTTCATAAGTCCAGAATTGAAGTCCTGTTCCCCTTGAAACTAAAATCTTTCTCAATAACCCCATTTCTATCTGTGATACCACTATCCCCCAAATCAGGGAGGGAGGGAGGAAGGGAGGGAGGGAGGAAGGAAGGGAGGAAGGGAGGGAGGGAGGAAGGGAGGGAGGAAGGAAGGAAGGGAAGGAGGGAGGGAGGGAGGAGGGAAGAAAGGGAGGAAGGAGGGAAGAAAGGGAGGAAGGAAGGGAGGGAGGAGGGAAGGAGGGAGGGAGGGAGGGAGGAAAGGAGGGAGGGAGGGAGGTAGGAAGGTAGGAAGGAATGCTTGCTAAATGTAAGGGGCACCTAGGTGGAGCAATGGATGGAGTACCAGACTTGGGGTCAAGAAGACTCATCATTTCTAAAGAGAGAAAGGTTGATTAGATATTTTCCCCAAGAACTTTCTATATCCAAATTGAGAGTCTATCCATCCAGTGCTGTGCTTATGACTAGGGAGAACATACAAGAAGTTTAAGCCTTAGCAAAGATTTTCTTTCTCTGCTAAGTGGAAAACAGAGGCAGCTGTGCTTTGTAAAGACTATACTGGTATAGCAAAAGGAATAGACCTATAAGCAGAAGACTTGTGGTCAAATGAATAAATGAAAAACATTTATTAAGCATTTGTTATGTCAAGAAAGGCTGGCTAGGTGGTACAGTGGATAGAGTGCTAGAGCTGGAGTCAAGAAGACTCATCTTCCTAAAATCAAATCTGACTTCAGACACTAACTAGTTGTTAAGTCTCTTAACCCCGTGTGCCTTAGTTTCCTCATCTATAAAATGATCTGAAGAAGGAAATGGCAAACCATGCCAGTATTTTTTGCCAAAAAATATCTCAAATGGGGTCATAAAAAATCAGATATGCCTGGAAAAAATGACTGAAAAATAATGTCAAAAAAGGGACTAAATATTTCTTATTCATAATGGACAAGGTAGAGGTGGGAAGGAGAATTTGGAAGTCAACATTTTAAAAATTAATGTTAAAAATAAATAATAAGTTGAAAGTAAAAAAAAAATGTGTGTGCTAAACTGTATATCTAGATGCAAAAGCAACATAATCTTTGCCTTCAGATACTTGATATTCTAGTAGGGGGAGCCAATACATAGAAGGAAGTAACGGCCAGGGAAGGAATTTTTGGTTTGCCAAGTTACAGAATCAGTAAGTAGAGCCCCAGAGGAGTCTCTTGTCATGAAACTTTGCAGAGCCTTTCCAGAAACCATGGTAGTATTGATTAGATTACTATTCCCACAGCAAGAGACACAGATGGCAAGGAGATGGTCAGGCCAGGTTAGATGGTTGATATAAAATGTTAAAATATTATATCTGATGTGGACTTGGGTCAGACCATTTCATTTTTCTGACACTCTGTTCATGATCTAAATAAGCTCTCCCTCACTTAAATCCAAATCCACCCCATAGCATTACCTCTCTGATATCATGGTCAAGGACAAACAACAACAAAACGAAGAACTTATATGTTAGCCACATTGTAGGGTTTTTGTAGGGAAAGAATTTTGTATGCTTTAAACTTCTTTATCAAGGTATTGTTATTTTTAGGTACTAATATATATGACATAATTTCAGAATGGTTAAGTGCTCAGTTTGGGGCTAATTTGTTGCTCTTTGGTAGTGTCCAATTCTTTGTAACCTCATTTAGAATTTTCTTGGCAAAGACTCTAGAGTGGTTTGCCATTTCCTTCCCCAGTTCATTTTACAGATGAGAACACCAAGGCAGACAGGCTGAAATGACTTGCCCAGTTCATACATCTAGGAAATATTTTGGGTCAGATTTGAACTTAGGAAGATGAGTCTTCTTGACTCCAGCTCTAGCACTCTATCCACTGTACCACCTAGCCAGCCTTTCTTGACATAACAAATGCTTAATAAATGTTTTTCATTTATTCATTTGACCACAAGTCTTCTGTTTATAAGTCTATTCCTTTTGCTATACCAGTATAGTCTTTAAAAAGCACAGCTGCCTCTGTTTTCCACTTAGCAGAGAAAGAAAATCTTTGCTAAGGCTTAAACTTCTTGTATGTTCTCCCTAGTCATAAGCACAGCTTATGGATGGATAGACTCTCAATTTGGATATGGAAAGTTCTTGGGGGAAAGATCTAATCAACCTCTCTTTAGAAATGAGATAATATAGAACTAGAATTGGAGCACAGGTCCCTTGATTACAAACTCTTTGATCAATCAAAAACATCTTATGCTTGCTATGTGTCCTGCATTGTGCTAAGCCTGGGGAATATGAAGAAAATTAAATACAACCTCTATATTTAAGGGGAATACATTCTACTGGGGGAGATAATATGCAAACAAAGACATATATATAATACAAACATATATATATATATATATACACACATGCTTAATTATAGCTTTCTTAGGGGAGAAAGGGAAAGGGGAGAATAAAAGAATAAAGTACAAAGTACATAGCAGAGAACAAAAGAAAATCTACAAGAAACAAAAGAAAAGATGGACAGCTCTAAACATAATGTGTATTATTTATTACATAGGTTGTCTTAAAATGGAAATATATTGATTTATATTTTTAATCTTCTCATATGTTCTGCTGTACACATGGCAATTTTTTCCTTCTATTTTGTGTTTAACTTTTAAATTAATAAAAAGAAAAAAACTTCCTGAATGAGTAAAATTAAATATCATTCTCTTATGCACTTACCATACTTCAGAGAAACCTAAATTTTACTTAACTTGAAAGCAAATTTTTGAGTACTGCCCTGATTAAACATTTGGCTCTTAATAATCTTTTTCTACTGTTTGTCTCTGTGTCTACCTCCACCATTACCCATTCCTTTCTCTGTATGTTTCCATTTTCATTTCCTACTTCAATCTCTCTAGAACTAGTCATGGTTTCTCTTCCACAGGGAAAAGTGAGGAAGGAGAAAAAAGAATGTGACTTCCTTAAGAGCAGATACTGCTTCATTTTTTTGTCTTTTTGTCACTAAATACTTAATAGCTGCGTGACTCTGAGTACATCATATAATTTCTCCATGTCTTAGTTTACCCATCTATAAAACAGGGACAATATTTACCAGAGTTGTTCAAGAGGAAATCTTTGTAAATCTTAAATTGCTACATAAACACTAGCTATTATTATTATTAAAACCTAACATAGTGCCTTTCCTTTTTTCTTTTCTTTTTTTTTTTTTTTTTTGAGGCAATAGGAGTCACACAGTTAGGAAGCATTAAGTTTCTGAAGCTGAATTTTAATTCACATCCTCCTGACTCCAGAGCCAGTGCTCTATCCAATGCACCATCTAACTGCTCCTCAATTAAAACAAAAACTGTGATTTCATTGGTACAGATAGGTTGTTGAGGAAATTCTCTCTACCAACATATATAAGCAATTATTTATGCCTTGTCATCTTAAAATGCTGTCTGGATAACTGGGAGGCTGAAAAATCAATGAACAATCGTTTATTAACTGCCTACTATATGCTGTACATTTGTTAGATACTGGAGATATAAGACAAAACTGAAATAATTCCCATGCATGAAAGGTTCCTTTACTCAGGATCATTTGGCCAATATGTGTCAGAGGTGAGACTTGAGCTGAGTCCTTCCTGACTCAGAAGCCAGTCCACATTCACTGTACAAGGCATTGACATCCTAAGTAGCCATATTCCTAGAGGATAGGGAAAACTTAAAAAGGGATAGCATCAATATTTGGTGAATTACTGTATTATCCTTTTGAAATATTTCAAAAGTAGTAGAAATAATGATGACAATTAACAGGTTAGAGGAAAAACAACTTGATACTAAAAAAATTATGTGACAAAGAAAGTTTTCTTTGTGAAAAATTAATTTCATTATTTTATTTCATATGTGCATATGCATAGTAAATATGGGACTTATTTCTTACAGAATATGGGACAAGGAGGGTTTTCTT
>JAJPUD010002028.1:201199-218675 GCA_023553655.1 Myrmecobius fasciatus | reverse complement strand
TAGGATAAATTATATGACAAATACAATACATGTATACATATCTATACAGTTATCTTACTGCACAAGAAACATCAGATCTAGAAAGAGAAGAAGAAAAAAACAACCTAAGAAGGAAAACAAAATGCATGGAAATATTCACAGAAAGCGTTAAAATGCTGTGTTGTGGTTCACTCTCAGTTCCCACAGGCCTCTCTCTGGATGTATATGTCTATCTTCATTGCAGAACAACTGGTTTGAGTCACATCATTGTTGAAGAGAACCATGTCCATCAAAATTGATCATCGTATAGTCTTGTTGCTGTGTATAATGTTCTCCTGGTTCTGCTGATTTCACTCAGCATCAGTTCATGCAAGTCTCTCCAATCCTCTCTGAAATCCTCCTGTTGGTCATTTCTTATAGAACAATAATATTCCATAACATTCATATACCATAATTTATTCAGCCATTCTCCAATTGATGGGCATCTTTTCAATTTCCAGTTTCTTGCCACTACAAAAAGGGCTGCCACAAACATTTTTGCACATGTGGGTCCCTTTCCCAAGGAGGGTTTTCTTAAAGCCAATACATACAGAGAATGAAAAAACCTGGGTATCCCTATATTATTCCACTTCTCTGATATATAGTAGGTGCATAATAAATGTTTCTTGAATTGTTGAATTGAGATGGAAGACACTACAGAAAATTCCACTCATGAGAAAGGATTGCCAGGAAGGTTCAGACATTCCTGTAAGTGAAACCCTTTAACTGAATCAGCCAGGGGGCATGGAACTGAGTTTTGGGGGGTTTTCTTGGGAGCTGGATTGCCTCCAGAAGAATGTCCAGGAGGTACTGGCAGGCATGAGGAGACGAATGGGAACAGATAGAGAAAGGATATCCACCCTAGACATGGGAAGCAGGACTGTTTCTAGTCTGGAATATTGGAGCTCTGAGGGGGCTAATGGGAAGGAAGCAATAATTTCCTTCCAACCCCACCCCTGTCCGATCACAAAACTCCTGGGATTTCTCTAATGCACACACTCCCCCACTTAGGAGGCACTTACTTAGGCTGGCCTTGTACACAGTGTAAAGGCTTGATCTCATCTGTTCACATGTATTTTTTAATGTTTATTATTCTGAAGTCTGCACCTCCCTAGCACGTTCCCTCCACAGTGAGTTCAGACTATCAGCTCTCAGGAGTCGGGACCAAATCTGCTTTGGAAAACTTCAATCATTCATGTAAATAATAAAGATTTTAAGGGGGTTGGGGGGGAGGAATGGAGGGAACAGATGTGTAAGGCATGATCCCTTATCCTCAAGCTGCCAGTCTGTAAAGCTTTACATATGTGTGTTTGTGGAGGCAGGGAGAGAGAATGAAGGAATGAATGGAAAGATATTTAAGCTTAGTCTATACAAAGCTCTGTGCCAAATACTGGTGATACAAAGAGAAAAACAAGATAGTCTCTGCTATCAAAAAGTTCACATACAATCTCTACACAAAATAAATATGAAAGATATTCTCCAACTCTTCTTAATTCCAGTGCTTTCCTTCCATTAGTTATCTCTTATTTATCCCCCCCCCGTCTCTCTCTGTGTCTGTCTTTCTCTCTTCCTCCCTCCTCTCTGTAAATCTCTCTCTCTCTCTCTCTCTCTCTCTCTCTCTCTCTCTCTCTCTCTTTCTCTCTCTCTATATATATAATATGCATATGTATATAAAGACAACATGTAAACATATATATATATACATATATATATTTGTCTTCATCAGATTTTAAACTTCCTGAGGGCAGGGACTACCCTTTAGGTACATGGCAGGGTGGATAGAGCACTTGGAGTCAGGAAGACCTGAGTTCAAATGCTTGTTAGCTGTGTGGCCCTGAGTAAGCCATATAATCCTGTTCACCTCAGTTTGTCCTCATCTGTAAAATGGAGATAATAATAGTACCTATTTCCTCTCATACCTCAGGGTTATAGTGAGGATTAAATGAGATAATTTAAAAATGTTTAGCATAATATCTGGCCCAAATTAAACACTATATAAATGTTAGTTATTATTATTGTTATTGTTTTTATTGTTACATGAAGCAAAGCATAATAAAAGCCTAGGGGGCTTAGATTCAAATCCTGACTCTGGTAATAACTGGCTGTGTGACCTTGGTATATATGACTTGATCATTCTTGACCTGTTTTCTTATCAGTAAAATAAGAGATTTAAACCAGTCCTTTTGAGTCTGACATCCCTTTGAACTTTACATCTATGACCTATAAAGCACATAATGAAATAGCATCACAGAAAGAACAAAGGAAAATGTCTCCCCAGGTATGTGGTGAGGGAAGGCTGACATCAAGTCCTTGAAGGATGAATATGATTTAAAGAGAAGAGTTTCCCAGGTGGGGGGAGAACACTCCAAGTTGGGGGAAACAAAGCATGAGAACAGGCTATTCTGAGTATCAAAGAGATAATTTTGGCTAGAACATAGAGTTCCTGTGAGAACAAGATAGGAAAACAGCATAATACAATGAAAATATATGTGTATTACAATCAATAAACATTTATTAATGAGCCAGATACTGTGCTAAGCTCTGTGGATACAAAAAGAGGCAAAAGGTAGTCCCTGCCCTCAAGGAGCTTACAATCTGATGGAGAAGACAACATGCAAACAGATATATACAAAGCAAGCTATCTCTAGGAAAAAATAGGAGATAACTAATGAAAGGAAAGCGTTGGAATTGAGAATGGCTGGGGAAGGCTTTAGGTGAGACTTAGGTGGAATTTAAAGGAAGTCAGAAGAGTCAATAGCAGGAGGAGAGGAGACAGAGCATTCCAAGCATGGGAGACAGCCAAGAACATGCTTAGAACCAAGAGATGGAGTTTAAGGAACAGCCAGGAGGCCAGTGTCATCTGCCTGAAGAGTACGTGGCAAGAAATATGGTGTAAAAAAGACTAGAAAGGTAGGAGGAGACTAGGTTATGAAAGACTTTGAATGCTAGAATATTTTGTATTCAATAGACAATAGGAAGCCATTGGAATTTATTGAGTATTGGGGTGATACCATCCGATCTGTGCTTCAGGAAAATTACTTTGCTGGTTGAATGGAGAATAGATTGGAGGGGGGGGGAGACTTGAGGCAAGCAGACTCACCAGCAACCTATGGCAATAATCCAGACAATAAGCTGAAGAAGGTCCACACCAGAGTGGTGGCAATGTGAGAGAAGGGGACATTTTGGAGAGTTGTTGCAAAGGTAAAAGTGACAGACTTTGGCTACAGCTTAGCTATGGAGGGTAAGAGATAGTGAGGAATCCAGGTAACTCCTAGGTTGTGAGTCTGAGGGACTGGGAAGATGGTATTGCCCTCTATGATAATAGGAAAGGTAGGGGAAGAGAGTGTTTAAGGAAAAGATAAGGAAATCGGTTTGGGATATATTAAGTTTATGCTGGAGATCAAGTTTGAAATGTCTAAAAGTTAGTGAAAGAAATAAGACTGGATGAGAGACTGAAGCATAACAGATAGATTTGAGAATCATCAGCATAGAGATGGTAATTAAATCTATGGTAGCTGATCAGATCACCAAGTGAAATAGTATAGAGGGAGAAGTGGACAAAACCCTGAGGGACAGCTATGGTTAGAGGGTGACATCTGGAAAAATACCCAGCAAAGGAGCAGAGGAGGAGTGGTCAGATAGGTAGGAGGAGAACCAGAAGAGAGGGTTCCTGAAAACCTGGAGAGAAGGGGGTCTCAAGGAGAAGAGAACCATAGGTGCAGAAGGATAGAGTCAAAGGATGCAGAGGACTCAAAGAGAATGAAGATGGAGAAAAGGCCATTGGATTCAGCAACTAAGAGGTCATTATTAACTTTGGAGAGAGGAGTTTTGGCAGAGTGATAAGGTCAAAACTAAGATTTTAAGGGGTTAAAAAGAGAAAATGAGAATGGAATATGTATATGTAGCATATGTATATGTAGGTAGACAGAGGCATAGACATGTGTGTGTGTCACTGGTTGTGGAGTTGGACAACCTGGGATTAAGTCCTAGCTTCAATATTTGTGTCTTGTATGGCTTTGGGCATATCATTGGACCTCAATTTAGCCATATGAAAAACGGGCATAATGCTACTTACACTGCCTACCTCATAGGAATTGTTGTGAGCAAAAATGCTTCAAAAAGTTTAAAGTATGATACAAATGTAAGATATTGTTATAAATAGGTAAAGAAAAGTGAGATAGGTAGGGGGAGGGCAGATTGTAGAATACCAAACTAAAGAGTTTGATCTGAGAATGAAAAAAGAATTCTTACACAATTAGTGATATTTAATGAGAATGATAAGAAAGGAAGAGGAGGAGGAGGAGGAGGAGGAGGAGGAGGAAGAGAAAAGGAAGGAGATGAAGGGGGAATCTAAGGAGGAGGAGAAAAGGAAGGAGATGAAGGGGTAAGATAAGGAGGAGGAGAAAAGGAAGAAGGAGAAAAAGGAAAAGGGAAACAGGAAGAACAGAGAGCCTAATTCCTCCCCAGGAATTCATATATAGAAGAAGAAAGAACTTTATTCCCCAGGCTCCTGTCCTCCAACTGCTCCTCCTCCTCCTCTTAGCCAGAGCAACAGCTCACTCTTCTTCCAGATCCATGTTTACATGGCCCCAAGGTTGTTGAATGTATCATTCAGAAGCTCTGAACCTCCTCCTTTCTTTGGATATTTAACTAAGTCAGGTCTGTGTTTTAAGCAGGAGGATGTGGAAGAACATATAAGTACATGAAAGAGAATGGGATGGAGATTTAGATAGGCAATGGGCATAGAGAGAACCCTTCCTCTGGGCCCACTATAAAGCAAAAACTCTTGCTCTCCCTCATTGCCACCATTTTTGTCTCTTTCAAGCTACAACTGTTGTTGTGCTCATAGTCCCACATCTCCATCACTAGTTTTAAGAGATATTTTTCTGGGTGGTCTCCTCCTCCCAACCGAGTCTTTCCCCATTGGAAGCAACCATTCATGCCTCCTTTATTAGACTAACAATTCCTCAAGGACATGCCTATGTCAATTCCCATTAGAAGAAATCAAATCTCCCCCATTCTCTAGGCAACTCCCAAAATAAAGGTATTATAATTCCATCACCCAACATTTCTCCTTAGCTTAGACTGGGAGCTCTTGAAGGGTTGGATATAAAGGTACTCATCAAAGAGGATAGATCAACAGACTGAGCAGCCTTTACTTCAATAAAGTTCAAAGAATGAGAAATAAAACATGAGTTTCACCTCAGGGCCTGCAGAAAGCCACACCTGCTCAGATTCTCAAGGGCTTGGGGGTTAGGCTGTAACAGGTGAGGCTAGCCTTTGAGCCCTAAGTCCATCATCATTCATTGTCAGAGGACCATCTCTACCAAGGGACCTTGGCCGGGTTGGGGATCTGGATTGTCTTGGGGGCTGTGGTATTTTCTGACACATGCTGCCTTAAATTTAGAGCTGAGGAGCTTTTGTGGGAGGAGAAGGAAAGGAAACCAAACTTGTTGCTATGCAACAGGGGTAATTTATTCTTAGCCAGAGAAGGGGAAGCAGCCTGGTACCGGGAGGAGGTGGGCGGGGAAGGGAGGGGGTGGATGGTACAAGGGAGAGGGCTGGGTGGTGGTGGTACACTGTGGGATGGTGCAGGGAGGGACCTGAGACTCAGCAACAAAGAGATCTCTGCCCCGCAGAGTAAGAGTCAAAGAAAAAAAGCAAATTATGCTTCTGAGAGAGAGAGAGAGAGAGAGAGAGAGAGAGAGAGAGAGAGAGAGAGAGAGAGAGAGAGAGAAGAGAGAAAAGGAGAGAGAGAGAAGGAAAGAGAGAGAGAGAAGGAGAGAGAAAAAGAGAAAGAGAGAGAGAGAAGGAAAGAAAGAGAGAGAGAGGAAGAGAGAGAAGGAGAGAGAGAAAGAGAGAGAGAGAGAAGGAAAGAAAGAAAGAGAGAGAGGAAAGAGAGAGAGAGGGAGAGAGAGAGAAGGAGAGAGAGAGAAGGAAAGAGAGAGAAGGAAAGAAAGAGAGAGAGACAAAGAAGGAAAGAGAGAGAGAGAAGGAGAGAGAAAAGGAGAAAGAGAGAGAAAAGGAGAAAGAGAGAGAGGAGAGAGAGAAGGAAAGAGAGAGAGAAGGAAAGAGAGAGAGAGAAAAGGAGAAAGAGAGAGAAGGAAAGAAAGAGAGAGAGAGGAGAGGAGAGAGAGAGAAAGAGAGAGAGGGAGAGAGAGAAGGAGAGAGAGAAGGAAAGAAAAAGAGAGAGAGAAGGAAAGAAAGAGAGAGATGAGAGAAAGAGAGAGACAAGGAGAGAAAGAGAGAGAGAGGAGAGAGGAGAGAGGAGAGAAAGAGGGATAGAGAGAAGGAGGGAGAGAGAGAGAAGGAGAGAGAGAGAGGAGAGAAAGAGAGAGAGAAGGAGAGAAAGAGAGAGAGAGAGGAGAGGAGAGGAGAGAGAGAGAAAAAGAGGGAGGGAGGGAGGGAGGGAGGGAGAGAGAGATGGAAAGGGGGAGAGAGAGGGAGAGAGGAGAGGAAAGGGGGAGAGAGAGAGGAGAGGAGAAAGAGAGAGAGAGAGAGAGAGAGAGAGAGAGAGAGAGAGAGAGAGAGAGAGAGAGAGAGAGAGAGAGAGAAGGGAACCCAACATAAAAAAAACCAGCTGAGACAGCCTTGAAACCCTTGTACCCAGGTTTGGAAGTAAACTAGTCTATTTATAGAACATTGTAAGCTTTTTAAGAAGCATTTAGGTGGCTCGGTGCATAGAGTGCTGGGCCTGGAGTCAGGAGGATCTAAGTTTAAATCTAACCTCAAATCCTTCCTGGCTGTGTGATCCTGAATAAGTCATTTGACCTCGTTTCCTCACCTGTAAAATGATCTAGAGAAGAGAATGGCAAACACTTAAGTATCTTTGCCAAGAAAACCGGAACACGACTTAAATAAGTGAACAACAACAAGCTTTTGAAAGCTCTTTCTTCACAACAACCCTGTGAGGTTAGTAATTATTGTCTCCATTTTAAAGATAAGGAAACTGAGACACAGAGAAATTAAGTGACTTATCAATGACCACATAGCTAGTGTCAGCACTGAAATGTGAAGTCAAATCTCTCACTCCAAGTCCACCAGATACTTCTTTTGATAGGATCACAGAGCTCCAGCTAGATGGGGTCATTGAGTCTGATTCCCTTTTTATATAAGAAAAATAAGGTTCAAAGAGGTTCAAGTTAATAAATAAAGTGCCTAGTAAGTGATTCACTCAAGTGCACACAGGTAGTAAGCAAAAGAGGCTGAGCATTCTAGATAAGATTATTATGAACAAAGGATATCCTATAGAGGGGTTTTATATATAGAATAAAGAGAGAAATTTAGCTGAGCAGAGAGAATTCTTCATCTTTTTCATCATCATCCTCTTCCTCCTCACACTGGAAAACTCCTATTAGAACGGTGCTTTATGGTCTACAAAGTACTTTCACATGCATCATCTTGTTTCATCCTCAAAACAACTCTATGAATCAAGTCAAATAGCAGTTATTCATTCCCATTTTATAGATAAGGAGAGCAAGGCACAGAGAAATCTAAACCTAAATCTCCGAGTGCCGAACAAAGTCCTTCTGATTCTAAGTATTCTGATTCCAAACCCAATGCTCATTCCATCACACCTTGTTTGTGGTTTGGATCTAGATTAAGGAAAGCTTTTTAAACCAGGTAAAAGCCAGTGACATATATGTAATAACTTTAAAGTACAGAAGAGGGCAATATAAAACCCTCTACTTAATGATTCTAGTTTAAAATTACATATAATGAGGTGACAAGTTATGCTATTTTGTCATTACCATCTTTATGTGAATTATCTTATTAGGTGGTGAGGGAATGAAGGTTCTACCATAGGTAGAGGAGAGTGACTGGGAATAAAGGAGTACTACCCTGGGAAGGCAAGGCTGGGTTAGGGCAGAGGGTGAGCTCAAAGCAGCCAAGGGGCTTCATGAAGACCCAATTTATAGTAGAAGGATCAGAATGGGGATCAAAGAGTAGGAAGGGGAGTTAGAAAGAAGAGAACAAAAGTTAACTCCAAAGAAGTAGTAAATCAAACTAATGAAGTCAGAATCTGATTATGAACTAATAATGCAAGAATTCACACCCTAACAATTTATCCACAGTCAAAAGAGATAGATCTGGCAAAGAGAAAAGACTGAAAGAAAGCCTCTACCTCAAAGAAAAGTCTAATAAATTAACCGTTAAGTCATTTTTTTCAGCTGGATCCCACTCTTCATGGAGTCATTTGGGATTTTCTTGGCAAAGATAATGGAATGGTTTGCCATTTCTCCAGTTTATTTTACAGATGAAGAAACTGAGGCAGGCAGGATTAAGCGACTTGCCTAGGTCTGAAGCCAAATTTGAATTTACAACAAGTCATCCTCACTCTAAATAAATTAGCGACTATGAAGCCAGAGGGATAGAAGAAAGACATTAAGACAGACTTCCTGACAATAAGAGAGAATCGGCATACTCCTTAATATCCTGGATTCTGTTATCTATCTCCCATCACTCTCAAAGTGCTATTTTCTCAAAGATCACCAGTATTCAAAATCAATTGTCTTTTCTCAATCTCTCATCTTCTCCACCATCAGTGATCACGCTGGTCACATTTCAGTAATGTGGATATGGAAGTTGAAATTCAGGAACTTAAGACAGGGATGGACATAGAAGAAATAATATTGCTAATAGTCTGGATTTCTAGGATGGGTTTTGGCTTGTTAAGGGTTGCTCAGTTCCTTGCCTGCTATCCATTGCTACCACTTTCTACGAGGAGGTATTTTCCCCTTCATTCTTGCCCTTGAGTTGTTCAGAATCAGGACAGTGATGAGGGCATGGTCCTGTTAGGGAGAAATCTAATGCAGAAGCCAAACTCTATTTTTTTGGTACATAGCCATTATCCTTTACCCTCCAACTTCCCATTAATTGTCTCCATTCTTCTAAGGCAGGGGGTTTTAACCTTTCTTGTATCATGGACCCTTTTGGCAGTTCATGGATACCATTTAAGGACTGCTATAACTAAGACAGCAAATTTAGCTAGTATAGGTATTAGGTTTTACACAACTGTCTCTGCATGCATGTACAAACACACACACACACATACACATTCTTAAAGTTGGAGTAAATTGGATTTTTATTGCCAAACTCTACATTGATTTTCATAATCATTTGGAAATGCTTTCTGATTTCTAATCAATCATCAATGAACTCTTGGAAGTACCTAGCACAAAACCCAAAACTTACCTGGCACTAAGCAAATGTTTGTTGATTGCCTGGCACACAAACCTGCCCATAGTAGGCACTCAGTAAATCTATTAACTGAATGATTCCCAACACTTTCATTCCAAGTTTCATAGAATCCCTCCTCTTCAGTGATCTCTGACTAGTAGTAATTGATCCTTCACTAAAATCTCCAGGAAAATGCAACTAACTCCTAAAGCATCTATTTTTTTTGTACAATTCCAATTCTTAGGAATATTTTAAGCTATTGGTTCTAAATCTACCTCTTGGCAACTCCCCCCACGAGTACTAATTCTACCTTCTGGGGACAAAGAGAAGTCTTCTCTTTTTTCTAATATTCCAGACTTTCTAATACTCAAAACTATCACGTTCCACCATCCCTTAACTCTTTTCTATTCCAAGTTAAACACTATAGCTATAACTAGGGAGATGAAGACTTGTTCCAGGGTTATCCATTTAGTTGGTGCTCAAAGGATTTGAGATTGTCACTGTCCCTAGGCCTCCATCAGAAAAAGACTAGCCTCAGGATGTATGGTATTGTGCCAGTGGTGCTGATGATTGGCGACATGGTATGGTCTCAGGGCTCAGTGGTACGATTGGACAGAACATCACCGGTCCTTAGGATGAAATGAAATGGTGAACAAGGTGGGAGAGAAGATTCTGTACCTTCCCTCTCACTACCTTCTCCTCTCCATCCTCCCTTTAGCTCAATGCCCACCAGTGCACATGTGACCTCAGGAGATCCTGTCCCCTTCTGGCTAATAGTGGCAACTTGGTTGCTAAATGTAAAGAATTTTGCACTTGAGAGTCAAGGAGACTTAAGTTCAAATTCTGCCTTAAATAACGATTAAGAGTGTAATTCTGGGCAAATCAATCTCTATCTGCCTCAGTTTTCTCATGCATAGTGACAAAAATAATATAATATATTATGATAAAAATATACTTCCCAGGGTTGTTGTAAAGATAAAATGAGAATATTTGTAAATCCTTTGCAAAGTTTAAAACACTATGTAGATGCTCATTATCATTATTATTTTATAGTAGATACAGCAAAATCAGTGGTAGAGGATAACAAATAGCTGTGATCTTCAGCTAGTTCACAAAAGTATTGAGATTTATTATTTATGGTAGCCTATCTACCCTGAGCAGAATGGATGCCCTCCCCAATCCATGCTACACACTCTGATAAAACACATACATGCACACACATGTGCATATATACAGATGCACACATACACACTCACTCAGGTGTGTATATATACACATCCCCCTTATGGAAAGGAGAAAAAAACCATTATGTACACTAATAGGGAACTGATGGCAGAAGGGATAGAATCCAAAAAATTGAATAAATTTAGAAAAGTAATAGGGCACAAAATAAATCCACAGAAATCATAAACTTTCTATAATTACTAACAGAAGGAATGGCATATTTTCAGTGAGGGTCAGCATAAGTACTGTCCAATAGCACCCAGATTTATTTTTGTGGCTTTTCCCAGGGAGTAGTGTGTGTACCACCAGGCAAAATATTCTAGTTAAGGGTGTGGGAAAAAATTCTGTTCCTCCAAATGATATTTCCCCTTATTAAGTTACCCTGCTCTGGCCATGCTTGATCTTATCAATGTTTCTCCCACAATTTGGCACTCAGGAATAAATAGATTCTTCTAGATATTGACTGACCAAAACAGGTGGCAAAAGGACTTTCACCCCCTTAGATCTGAATACAATTCCTCTTCATTCAATTTAAGATTACAAGATGGTGGATCATGTCATTGTTGATCAATAGTTTAGATTGTAATCTATTAAAAGTCCCACATTAAAAGGGAAAAGGAACCGCATGTGCAAAAATGTTTGTAGCAGCTCTTTTTTGTAGTGTCAAGGAACTGGAAATCAGATGAATGCCCATCAGTTGGGGAATGGCTGAATAAGTTACGGTATATGAAGGTAATGGTATATTATTTTATAAGAAATGATTATCAGGATGATACCAGAAAATTCTGAAAAGACTTGCATGAATTGATGCTGAGTGACATGAGCAGAATCAGAACATTATGCACAGTAACAGCAAGTTTATGTGATGATCAACTGTAATCTTCTCAACAATGTGGTGATTCAAGGCATTTCCAATAGACTTGGGATGGAAAGTGCTATCCTCATCCGGAGAGAAAGCTATTGAGACTGAAAGTGGAGAGTAGTATTTTCACCTTTTCTGTTTTCTTTTTCATGTTTTTTTCTTTTTGTCTGATTTTTCTTGCACAATATGACAAACAAGGAAACACAGATTACTAGCTGTCTTGGGGAAGGGAGAGGTAAGGGAAAGAGGGAGGGAGAAAAATTTAGAACACAAAGTTTTACAAGAATGAATATTGAAAATTATCTTTTCATGTATTTGGAAAAATAAAATACTATTAAAAAAATAAAAGTTAAAAAGACTCCAAGATCTTTAAAAGATGGAATTTCTATCTGGCCAAGCTACTCCTCTCTCCTACTTACACTTGATTTCCAAGTATAAAATATTTATTGTTATTAAATTTTATCTAATTAGCTCAATAAATCCTTCTAACTTGTTGAGATCTTGGCTCAGTTATCTATTGTAATAGCTATCTCTTCTAATTTTTTGTCATTAATAAGTATGCTATCTATATCCTTAATCAACTCATTGACATAAAGCTTAAGAAGAATTTTGTTACTATTCAATCACTTTAGTGATATCTGACTCTTTGTAACTCCATTTGGGGTTTTCTTGGCAAAGATGCTGGAATGATTTTCTATTTCTTTCTCCAATTCATTTTACAGGTAAAGAAACTGAGGTAAACAGAATTAAATGACTTGCTCAGGGTCATACAACTAGTAAGTGTCTGATATCAGATTTAAACTCAGGTTTTCCTGATTCTAGGCTAGGCTCCTGGAGTCTGCTATCTATGTAGTGCACCACCTAGCTGCCCCACCTGGGGGTTTTAACTCTAAATCCATAGATAAATCTTTAAGGAACAAGAGCAGCCTCCTGTCAAGTTGTTTTTTTCTGATTGTGTGTGTGTGCACAATATGTGATTGTGCGTGTAGTTACAGATAACATGCAAACTAATTTAATCCCCATGTTTCCATTACTTTGCTCTTGCCTTTTCCAAAACATGATTTGGATGTCCCAGAAGCTGTTTGGAATGCTCCATCAGTTTGTTCCAGTTATTTTTCTCCTGTCACTCTCCTTCCCCCCACCCCCATTTTTAGACTGAGAAAAGTGTCTTTTGGCCAAAATGGAAAGGAACTTACTCTGAGTTCCCATACCAATTCCAGAAGGATGTCATAGAATGTTTAGTGTTAGTCATAGTTTGGTTTTGAAACTCTCAACTCATCAAATAAAAACATCATTCTAAATGAGGACACATTTCTTCATTTAAATCCTTGATACAGATGAGACCTTACCATGACACAGTGAAAATTGGGAGGAACTGGGTTCAAGCTTGTTGAATCACTGACATCCTTATATTCATTCACTTAACATTTTAAAATTCCTACTATGTGCAAGGCTTTATTAATGTAGTGTGCTAGAAGGGAAGTAATGTATGAAAAGTTGTAAAAGTAGGTAAGAACAATTGAAGGGCTTCAAATGACACACAGAGAATTTCTTCTAAACTGAAGGCAATAGGGAGCCACTGGTATTTATTGAGAACTAGAGTGACATGATCAGACATGAAAAAGGAAAATCACTTTGCAACTTTATAGAGGGTTAACTAGGAAATGAATCATGTTGAAGCAGGGAAACTATTTAAGGCCATTGCAGTAGCCCAGAAGTAATGAGGTTCTGAACAAAAGTTGTGGCTATATGAATAATAATAAAGGATTGGATTTAAGAGAGCTTGCGGAGATAGAAATGATATGACATGGGGAAAATATGTGCTATTTTAGTCCTATTGAATTTGAGGTACCTATGGGACCTTCACTTTGAAATGTCTAATAGGTATTAATTGATGTAGGAATCGAAACTCAGGAGAGAGATGTGGGCTAAATATATATCTCAGGGAATCATTTGCATAAAAATGATTATCTAAACTATGGGAAATGAGGAGGAAGAAGAGAAAGAATAATAAAGGGGTAGGGGGAAGGAAGAAAAAACAGAAGAGAAAGAAAAAAAAGAGGAGAAGGAGGAAGAGAAGAAATATCAATAGAGACAGTAAAACCATTATCTTGTGCTTATATAGTCCCTTCAATGGGGACCAGAATAAACATGTAAAGGGACACTGAGGCTGAGCATTCAACAACTGATGAGTAGTGTGGAAAGGTAGAGACAAGAAGCCAAACAATAGTAGGGAAGGAGAGAAAGAAAATGGTTATGGAGCCTACAGGCTCCAACTGGGACCTGCTGGGATTTGCAAACATTGAATCTTTCCTCAATCCAGTGTTGAACTTCTGGGCATCTCTGTGATGATGCTATTGGCAGTTTCACTGAAATTTTCTTGCTCTTGTTCTTCCTGTATTTTGGACAGGAAGCAACCTACAGAACATGAAGATTCACAGCCCCATGGTGAGAAACAACAGTGAAACAAGTATTGAGATACAATGTCCTTAGTCATTAGCTGATGGATGTGCGGTGAACCCACCATTTGCTGCTCCTGTACATTGAACACTGGGCTTGGGGGAGGATTCAGTTCAGCACTTTTGTTTGCAAATCACACTGGGAGTGTTTGCTGTTTTTGTTGTATTTTTCTGATTATTTGTCCTGCATTTCTATTTTAAGAAAGTTGATCTTTTAGCACTACAATTTAATGTCATGTGATTTATACTAGCTAGCCTAGCAGGGATTTAGAGAGGGGGGAAAAAGGGAACTCAGAAGAATGTTCTGAACCCGATTCTAGGAACCTGGCTGTGACTTTGGGCTGTTATAGAGATTGCCTGACACATAATAGTACTTAGCAAATGTTTATTGAGTTGGATTGGAGAGACGTTTCTCTATTAGATATTTCAGCATCTTGGCTGTAAAACAGACAGATCTGACTATCTCCACAGACACACAGTGTTATATATATATATATATATATACATATATAGTCAGGCATGGTTTTTTTCCAAGGAAACCCCCTGGGATGGAAGAAGGCAATCCCAGGGTCCTTGCCCCCAGGGTCCCTGCCCTGTTCTCATTTCTCTGATCCCCATAACCTGGGGCCAAATATATTACCTTATCTCAAATAAATTGAATCTTTGGGCCCCATAAAATGTTTTAGGGAATATGAACTGAGGATCCATCAAAAGACCCTCCATGTCCCCAATCCTTTTCTCCTGGGAGGGCTTCTCTGCCATAAGAGGGAATAACTCTTTGAGAAAGTTAGTCTGACTAATCCTTCCAATTCCCACAATGCTCTTTTCTCCTATGTTGTCCCATCCTCTCTCTCCTCATCCCAGACTTGTAGTACTTATACATATATTGTCTGTGCATCTTTGTTTAGAATTGCTCCTCTATTCCTGGTATCTTACATCTCTCTCACACATCATTTTCCTCCATTAGACGGAGAGCTCCCTCAGGACCAGGAAGATACCTCCTCCCCTTTTAAAGAGTACTCCTCAAAAAGAAGGACTCCATGAGATTAGGAGCATTTTTAAAGTGGAAAACTATGACTAAACACCTCCATAGAAAAGAGAAGATATATTTCTCCTTCTCTTTGTTTCTTCTCCCAGCACCCATCTGCAAAGGACCATTGCAGGGATGAAGGGGGTCGATGAGGGAAAGACATGGTCATTTTCATTGATTGAGTAGGTTGAGTAACTCAAAGCCAGGTCCAAACAAGTCCCTGGAGAGAAAAAACTTCATAAATGGGAGAGGTATTCGTGGTAAGGGGGATCAGAAGGGGAAGAGGCAAGCAATGGATGGGAGTAACATATCTGGAAAGCTTATGATCTCAGCACTTTTCTCTGCATTATGGTGCGGTATCCCTTTTAATCAATTCCCTTGACACCGATTATTGAGATTTACCATCTTATCTGCTCATCTATCTCTTTGTCCATCTAGCTTGCCACTGAGATTTCTTCACTCCCCCCACCCTTTTGCCCTGGAAGACGGTTGCCATAGCAACAGAGTTCTGTTTCACACAGATACTGAATGGAGATGCCTGGGAGTGAGGAGTTAGTTTAGAACACCATCTCTTTCCACCTCACCCGCACATTCCACTCCATTAGTCAGATCTAGCCGATTTAGGAAAGCCATAGTCCCAGAGTGGGAAAGAACTTTGGAGTCATCTAGTCTAATCTATACATGAGTAGGAATACCCTCTATAGTATCCTTGCCAAGTGTCCATGCATCCTGTCCTTGTGAACACCTTCCATTATCAGTGAACTCACTAAATAGCTAGGCAACTCATTCTACTTTTGTTCATCTCTAATTGCTAGAAAGTTCTTATTACATGGCAGCCCTTTTTGTAGTGGCTAGAAACTGGAAACTGAATGGATGTCCATCAATTGGAGAGTGGCTGAATAAATTATGGTATATGAATATTATGGAATATTATTGCTCTGTAAGAAACGACCAGCAGGATGATTTCAGTGAGGCTTGGAGAGACTTGCATGAACTGATGCTGAGCGAAATGAGCAGAACCAGGAGATCATTATACACGGCAACAACAATACTATATGAGGATCAGTTCTGATGGACATGGCTCTCTTCAACAATGAAATGTTTCAAACCACTTCCAATTGTTCAGTGAAGAAGGCCATATACACCCAGAGAGAGGGATGTGAAATGTGGATCACAACATATCATTTTCATGCTCTCTATTGATGTTTGCTTGCATTGTGTTTCCTTTCTCTGATTTTTTTCTTGTAAATACGATTTTTCTTGCAAAACAATGATAAGTATGGAAATATGTATACCTATATTCTTTGTCAAGTATTTTAACATAATTAACATGTAGTGGATTTCCTGCCATCTAGGAGAGGGGTGGGGACTAGGGGGGAATATTTGTAAGGGAAAGCTTTGCAAGGGTCAATGTTGAAAAATTACGCATAGTTATGTTTTGCAAATAAAAAGCTTTAATAAAAAAAAGAAAAAAGAAAGTTCTTATTACTATTAAGTCAAAATTGGCTCCCAATATTGGCACCCTAGTCATTGGTCCTGGGTGTCTTCTTGGGGCACCTGCCTACTCTTTCTTCTATGTGATAACCCTTCAAATATTTCAAGAAAGTAATGATCTCCTTTCTAAGCGTTCTTTAGACTTAAACAAATCTCTATATGGAAGGGTTTCCAGTTACCCTTGACTAATCAACCAAAAAACAATTATTAATTTCTTACTATATACCAGATGTTCCAGACATTATCCTTTACAACATGTGACAGTTTCTCAATGTTTTCCTAAGACCTAGCACCCAGAACTAGATATAATATTCCAGGAACAGAGTTTAGTGAGATTGGACTGGTCTTGGTCCTCGGTGCCATAGTTCTGTTAATGCAACCTAAATCTACATTCACTTTTTGGTAGTACTGTGTTACATTATTGATTGAATTCAGTCTTTTTTTAATTTAAATCACACTTGTGCCATTATTTCATGGAACTCATTTTTTAAAAAATTTACAAACCAAACCAATCAATTTAGAAGGCATAGGCTTGGCTTAGAGAATTGGATTTTGGGCAAGGCATCTTGGGCTCAAAATTTTACAGTGTTATTTGATTGTATGATTTTGAGTGAGGCATATAATCTCTCTGCTTTTTCAATTTTTCACCTATAAAATGCAGGAATTGGACTAACTGAACCCTAAAGTCTTCTTTGGTTCTAAAGCTATAATCCTATGAGATTGGAAATGCACCAGGGGTATACTGGAGCCAGTTCTGACCAGTTCCTGAGAGTTGTTTATTAAATTCACCATGTGAGCATTTATACCTCTGAAATCAGTAAAAGCTACAAATCTGGGCTTGATTTATTATTTTATTGGTTGTCTAGACTTAAAGTGATATAGAAAAAGCTAAAAATGCAAATTAAACTTAAAAGTGTGTTATGCATATATTTTCCCCTGGGAAAAAAAAAGTGTTACACACTTGCCAGAACATTCTCAGAAGTACACTTCCAAATTCATAGGAAATTTCTGTGAAATGATAGGGGGTGGATGTGAGATATACTGATAGTAGTATTAGTAAAGAAATTTCAGAAATGGGGCAGGTAGGTGGTGCAGTAGATAGAGCACCAGCCCTGAAGTCAGGAGGACCTGCGTTCAAATCTGGTCTCAGACACTTAACATTCCCTAGCTGTGTGACACTGGACAAATCCCTTAACCCCAATTGTCTCA
>JAJPUD010002028.1:172692-201189 GCA_023553655.1 Myrmecobius fasciatus | reverse complement strand
AAAGAAAGAAAGAAAGAAAGAAAGAAAGAAAGAAAGAAAGAAAGAAAGAAAGAAAGAAAGAAAGAAAGAAAGAAAAGAAAAGAAAAGAAATTTCAGAAATAACATTTTCCCTACAAGACGTGACAGAAGAAATCTTCCAATGTGAGGGTGCAATACTCTTACCTGCTTGCTCTTCCTACTTCTAGAAGTAGGAAGTCTCAAGACCTTACTCTACAGAAAAAGTTAAATTCAGTCCTTATTGACTTGCCTCCATATCCCTCTAGCTCCATATAAATACCTAAATACTCTATTCTCCTGTTGATACTAGGCAGAAGACTATCTTTCTGGGCCCAAGTTTAAGATGCTAGTCCAGAAAAAAGCATGTAATCATTCAATGCAAGGGAGATAAAAGAACCTAGATATCTGATACTGCAAGATGGAGTTCCACAATGAATAGGAACTTCTCAAAATCTGTATCTCTTAAAGACATAGGTCTATAATGATTCTATATGGGAGAAGAAAGAAATCCCTAATGCTAAATATTATCTTCTGCTGGTTCTTATCATTACTGTGATACTACCATTCTTTGGTGGGAGGAGGGCTGTACAATTGTTTCAGGTAACTGACTTGTCTGAAAGAGAGTGAGTCCCTAATTATGGACCTTAAAGTATCTCTTGGAATCCTGGAAAGTTACTGAGGTTATCTCATCAATCCAGGCACAAGGATGACTTTTTATCCACAGAACCACTTAATTGCTGTTAAAAAGGGACTACAAAAAAAGGGGTTTTTTAGCTATATTTGGAAAAAAGAGAATGATCAATGAAGAGATCCAATAGAGTAGGATGCATATAAAAAATAAGAGTAGTTAGTATTTACATGATGTTTTAAGATTTACAAATACTTTAGAAATTTTAACTCATTTTGTCCTCACAAAAACACTGGGAGGAAGATGTTCTTATCATCTCTATTTTACAGATGAGAGATTGGAGGCAGATAGAAGTGAAATGGCTCACACAGAGTCACACAGCTAATTTTAGTGTCTGAGGCTGGATTTCAACTCAGGACTTCCTTACTGTTGGCTCACTGAAGCTCCTAACAGAATTCAGAACTACTCAACTTTTAAATTAGTTCTTGTTTTCTCTGCTAAGGAAGATCTTTGGATTGTAAAGGACAGAATAAAAAATGACTAGAGGAAAACTGAAACCCAAGATAAAGTCAGGAGAAAGTAAGCAAGGACCTAGCTGTCACTGACCCTTTCAAATGTTTAGACCAAGGTAAAATACCTAACCAGGAGATTGACAGAACGTGCAGATATGATTGACGAATCATATTGAACAATTTAGAGTATGAGGGGGATTGGAGAAATGGAAATGTCATCCTCATTTTTCAAGAAAGGAAAGATTATATAGCCTTGACATGGTATCTGCCAATAAGCTTGTTCTCAATTCCTGTAAAAATTCAAGGAAAATTAGTAAAAGGGATGGCTAGTGCACAGCTAGAAAAGGAAGCAGTGATCACAAAAAAGTCACCATAGCTTTGTAGAGATTATCATGGCAAACTAACCTCACTTCCTTTTTTTTGACAAAATTATTAGATTGGTAGACTAGAGAAATTCTAAAGACATCATGCTACCTTATGGAAAAGATGGAAAGATGTGAATTCCGTGGTGATACAGTTAAGAGAATCTGGAACTGGTTGAATGACCAAACTCAATAAAAAGGCATTAATTGTTTAATGAATCTTGAAAGAGGGCTCTAGTAATGTAACCCAGGCATCTGTGTTTGGTCTCATGCTACTGAACATTTTTATTAATGACTTAAACAAAGGCATAAATGGCATACTTATCATATCTGTAGGTGACACAAAGATGAGAGGGACAGATAACATACTGAATTACAGAGTTAGAATCCAAAATGATCTGGTATCAGCAATTGTAGCCACCCAGTGCAGGAGAAAAAAAACTAACTGGCCACACAGCATTCCCTTTTTTTCCTATATGTTACAAGGAGGACAAGTCTGAGCCTTCTAATTGAGCAAATATTGAGAAGAACATTCTTCTATGCCAAGGATCATAGAAATGTTCCTCTCAATATAGTTAAAGAATTATCATTATTCAAAAATAATGATAATTGAATATCATTATTCATAATGATAATGATAATGATAAATGAATATCATTATTCAAGTGGTCACGCTGTTCTCACTTTGACAATGCATTAAAATTGTTTTTTAATAAATAGTGGATTTGTGTGGGAAAAGGCTAAAAAGTAATTTAGTAAAATAAACTTTTAAAATTCTAATTCTTTGTATCTATCTCTGCCTCTGTCTTTCTCTCTGCCTTTCCCACCCTCTCTCTCCTTCCCTCTCTCCTTCTTCTTCTCTCTCTCTCCATCTCTCTCTCCTTCTCTTGCTCTCGTTCTCACTCTCTGTCTGTCTGTCTCTGTCTCTGTCTGTCTCTCTCTGTCTCTCTCTGCCTGCCTGCCTGTCTCTCTCTGTCTCTCTGCCTGCCTGCCTGCCTCTGTCTGTCTGCCTGCCTCTGTCTGTCTGTCTGTCTGTCTGGTCTCTCTCTCCCTCCCTCCTTCCTCTCTCTCTCTCTCTCTTGTTTCAAGTATCTTTTTTCTCTTTAGTATTATTAAAGCTCAGCTAGGGGCCACAAAAGCTGGAAATATTCCAGCCCTTTCTGGACCTCTAAGAGCTCTTGGTTACTAAAGGCTGATTTCTTCCCAGACAGACCACAAAGCCACTCTCTCCTGGCTTCATCAGACCTCTCCATCCCTTTCCCAGAGTCATGCTACATGCAAAATAAAAGCTCTTCTCAGGTTGGCCACAGCTTGCGCAGTAAGTCATTCTCTTCTTGGCTCTTCTTTCCATTCAGCCTCAGACAGATCAGCCTAGGCAAGAAGCCCAAGAGGGTGTTGCACAGTGTCTCCACACTTATTTCCCTGGCTACTGACTGTTCTCTCCACATTGGCTTTTTCCTCCTTGTATGAGATTTCTCAGATGCTATGATGCCAGAGCCTGAGTTCTGGAAGCAGCAACTTTAACTACTCCCCTCACAGACCTCAGGATGACTCAGGCAAAAAGTATAACTAATATACTGTCTTCCTCATCAGAATTCTTGCCAGTGTAGACACTTTAAAACATTGTTTAGAATTTTCCTGAGTAGGGAAAGAGAGAACACAAAATCTGGACATCATAATGTCCCTGAAGAGAGACCAAAATTACTCAAAGGACTTTTCCTGATCAAGCTCTGTAAAAGAACTGTTCTGTAACTGGATGGAATGTAAAATGGATTTCCTTTCTTCTTGAAGATTCCTGTTCCTTCCTAGTCTACAGGCAACTTAGTTAGGAAAATGGATGCTATATTTCAACATTGAGGGCTTAGGTCCAAAAACCTACATTTGCCACTTTACTATCTGAAAACTTGGGCAGATGAATCAAGTTCTTTAGACCTAAGTTATCTGTAACATGAGGAAGGTGAGACTAGATGTCGTAGAAGCTTCCTTCCAGTTCTGAAGTTATGTTCCTCTGAGAACAAATTCACAGCAGCTGGTAAGCTAGGAGGTTCCAAGAGGAGGATGTAGTGAAAATGGGTGTCAAGGAAGAGTGGTATTGTCTCTGGCAATGGAATAGGGGCTAGAGTTCTATAAAACGGTCATCTCCATGCTGCAGAAAAATAACCAGAAGACAACTGGTGATCCAAAACATTGGCCACACAAAATTCAGTTGTTTGCATTCCAGGACCCATTAACAAATTTCCCTCTTTAACATTAAAGTGAGAAGAATCCTAAGTAGTGGTTAGTGGGTTAGTTTAAGTCAGAAAGACCTTTGGCTTTCGTCCGGGTGTTGCTGACAGAAACTATAGGCAAGTCACTTAACTTTTCAGTTCCTCCAGGCAAGCCTTTCAGTCTGTAAATTACAGAAGAGTTCTGGCTTGGTATTGATGGAGGTTTCACAGCAAGAGTTCCCCACAGAGATAAAATCACCATTCCACGCCTGACCTCCTCATACAGAGCCAGAGAAAAAATAAGAAATGTGTTCAGTCGTGTCTGACTCTTCCTGACCTCATTTGGGTTTTCTTGAAAAAGATATTAGAGTAGCTTGCCCTTTTCTTTCTCTAGCTCATTTTACAGAGGAGGAAACTGAGGCAGACAGGTTAAATGACTTTCCCAGAGCCCTATGGCTAGTCAGCATCTGAGGCCAGATTGAAACACTGTAACACCTAGCTATCCCCTTGTGTATATATAGGTCTATACCTCTGTGTATGCATGAATATGTCTATACATGTATGTATACATATATACATGTGTGTTTATATATAGATGTATATGTATACATGTGTGTATGTGTGTGTGTGCATGCGTCTTTGTATTCTCCAAACATACAGCATAGTTGAGAAGTTCAGGAGTAAAACTTTGCCAGTTAATCTACATATGTGCAATCCTTGGCAAATACCTAACTTCTCTGTCTGCTTTACTTTCCTCATCTGTAGAATAGGGATAATAAAAACATCTATCTCCCAGTGAGAATCAAATCAAATAGTATCTATAAAGAACTTTGCAAATTTTAAAGCATTTATATAAATGCTATTAGACTATACACACAAATGTTAGCTGTTATAATTATTATAGTACATATTATATTTATAATATTACTATATTATATAGTATATATGACATATTTTATATTACTTATACCATACTCTCATAATATCAAAATAATTATTGTTATGATGTAATATGAATGAATTATTATTACATTGAACAATTGAGAATTCGTTCATGTTGGTGTAGACCTAATCCTGTTGTCCTCAAAGAGCCCCAACTCTCCATCTCTCCATCCTTGGCAGCCTCTGCATCCTATGGCACCAGACCCACAGAATCTTTGCCAGCAGGTTCTTTCAATCACACTATTTCCCTGTCTACAAACTACCCTTGCCCACCTGCTGCATCCTAACATCACAGCTGTCACTCACTTTCTGCTGCCATTTGTTTAAGAGGCAAGAAGTCCCACTGCATAATGACACCCAACATTTGTATCCCAGATATTCAACTTCAGATACTTTAAGCGAATAAATGCATTAAGTGCTGTTTATTCCACCAAATGTTGTGCAAAATACCTTCAAAGTGTCTTTCAGTTGTCTTTGCCCTCATAAAATCCTGTTATTTATGTAGAACCAGAGATTATCATCTCCACTTGACAGATGGGAAATTTAAAGCACAAAGACATAGGAAATGGCTTACCCAAGAGGCAAGTCATGGTGAATTGGAAGCTAGGAACCAAGAATTCCTAGTCTAGGACTCTTTTGACTTAAAGAATGGATGAGAAGCCAAGCCTACAAATTTCAGAGATGCAAATAAACCATACTGAATATATATCACTTTATAGGTAGTAAGAGAAAAGATGTAAAGTGTGATTCAATTAAGTTCAATTTAACAAACATTTATTAAGTGCTTGCTATGTGCAAAGCATTGTGCTATGTTCTAGAGACAGACAAAAATAAAACAATTTGTGCCTTCAACGAGATTTTATAATACTTTTTCCTAGATGGAGAGCTTTATAATTATACTACAGTAATCCTTATTTATCCAGGAATGTTGAATAAGAAGAGTTTCACATAAGTTAATTTTATAGATAACTAGACCTTTCCAAGTGACACTACAAGAAACAGGTGCATCAACTGATGCAAAAAAAAAATCATAATTTTACTTTGGAATAAAATTTTAATTCAATCATTTCTATTTTCTTTGTTTTACAAATATGAAAAATATTCTGCTTGAATAAACATACTTCATCTTTTGAGGAATTTTAAATTCTGGTATTTTAAAGCACCAAAATGTTTTCAATTTACCCATTTTGAATGGGAATTCTTCTAAAATGTATCATGTATCTCCCTGCCTTCTTAAACAAAGTACACTAAACAAAGTCCAAAGAACACTGGCTCTGGAGTGAGAATATCTGAGTTCAAATCCCATTTCTGAAATTTACAAAAAATTTACAAATTCTGACTTTATGAATTTCCCTTGGTCTCAGGTTCCTCAGTTGTAAAATGGGGTGGGTCAGAATGGACAGCTTCTAACACCTTTCCCCAATCTATGATAATGTAACCTTCAATAGATGATGCAGGGTCATGTTAACTATATAGAGCTGTTTGTCCAAATAAGAAAAATGCTCTGATAGTTTTATTTCCTTTTCTCATGTACCTATCCCTTCTCCATAAGGCAGCAGAGAGTAGCCTCCATGTCTGTTTCCAGGAACAGTCTTTATCCCTTTACTTTTTTGCCCCCCTGATCCACTGTTGCCAACTTCCTAACTGCAGACTTACCCCAAATTCATCAAGGATGTTTTTAGATTCCAAAGGATGGAGAGGGAGAGGTATGGTCACATTGTAGTCAATTTGAAAAATACTTGGGGTATTAATGACCTGCAAACTTATCAGGAGCCAAGAATGTGAAAGGAGAGCAGCAAAATCTATGACTCTTCCAAGCAGCAGTGAAAGGCATAGGGTCCAAATGAGGGAGACCTGCTGGTCTCATCTGGACCATTGTATTCAATTCCAACTACCACATTTTGGAAGGACGTTGAAAGTCAGAGTGTCCAGAGGAGGGTCACCAAGATGGTTAGGGGACTGGGAACTATGCCATGGATAGGATAGATTGAAAGAACTGGGAACATTTCTTTTGGAGAAGAGAAGACTTCATGGGGACATGATAACTATCTTCAACTACGGGAAGAAGCAACATATGGAAGTTGGATTGGATGCATTGTTTGTCTCCAAAGGACAGGGGATGTAATAATGGGCAGAAATTGCAAAGAAAAAATTAGGTAAAAACTTTCTAATTTCCCCAAAGTGAAATAAGCTGCCCCAAGAAATAGTTAATTTCTCCTTAATGTAAGTTTTCAAGTAGAGGATGAATTTCTACTTGGAGGGGAGGGGGTGTTGTAAAAGGTATCAATTTCAGGTATGGATTAGGCTAAATGATCTTTTAGGTCCCTTTCAATTCTTTGAATTCTCTGATTGATACATAAAAAGGAACATAAAAATAAGTGGTTTTTAATGTATGCATCACCTCATTTACTCACATTTCTGACAAACTTTATCATTCAGAATAAAACCAAAGCTCAGAAGATAACATATATCTCTGAGTGGTGAGGAAAAGAGATGCCATGAAGCCCATATGCTTTCTTTCCAAAGCAGAGACATACAGGCTTGTTTAAGCCCAAACCTCTGATGACAAAGAATCGCTGTTTGATCATGGCATGGAGGTGATTATGTAATCTTAGGCTCCCCCAATTAAAGTGTGAATTTGCTGAGAGCAGGATCTGTCTCATTTGCCTTGCATTCATTTTTTCATTTAAATCAGACAACTAAACTATTTAAATCAAGATCAAGTATTTCAAAAATTTCACCCTTCATCTATGGAGGTTACAATCTCCTCTATTCCATGAGTTTCTGTGTCCCAAAACGATGCATTGCTTGGTGACCAACTTCTCATGATAAACCTTTCTGAACTTAATCTGTATATCTTTTTGTATCCAGGCCCACATTTAAAACATTTGCAATTCATACTAGGACATACCCGAAGCATTTAGTGGAGCCTTACAGAATACACAGCAATTTCCACCATACTGGGCATTAGTAGAGAATTAAATTAGTAAACTTAATCCATGTAGAAGGGCAGCTACCTGGTGCAGCGTCCACCTTCTTAAACTGTGGGTCACAACCCCAAATGGGGTCCTATAACTAAATGTAGGTGTCACAAAATTATGATTTACTATCAGTAAATGTTTGATTTGTATACCTATTTTATATACCTATACACTCACATAAAAACTTCTCTGGCGAAAAGGGTCACAAGTAGAAAATGTTTAAGAAATACTAGTGTAGTGGATAGAGCACTGAACTTGGAATTTGGAAGACTTATTTTCCTAAATTCAAAACCAGCTTCAGATACTTAGTAGCTGTGTGACCATGAGCAAGTCACTTTTTTCATTAGTATTTTATTTTTCCAAATACATGTAAGGATAGTTTTCAACATTCATTTTTGCAAAGCTTTGTGTTCTAAATTTTTCTCCTTCTCTCCCTTACCTTCCCCCACCACAAGACAGAAAGCAATCTGATATCAGTTAAATATGCACAATCTTTTTAAACATATTTCCATATTTGTCATGTTGTATAAGAAAAATCAGGTCAAAAGGGGGAAAACATGAAAAAAAAGTGAAAATATTATGCTTTGATCTACATTTAGTCTCCCTAGTTTTCTCTCTGGATGCAATTGGCATTTCCATCCCAAGTCTATTGGAATTGCCTTGAATCACCACATTTCTGGGAAGAGCCAAGTCTGTCATAGTTGATCATCACACAGTCTTCTTGTTGCTGTGTATAATGTTCTCCTGCTTCTGCTCACTTCAGTCAGCAGGAGTTCATGTAAGTCTTTCCAGGCTTTAAGCAAGTCACTTAACCCCATTTGCATCAGCTTCCTCATGTATAAAATGAGCTAGAGAAAGAAGTGGCAAACCACCAGTATCTTTGCCAAGAAAACTCCAAACAAGGTCATAAAGAGTGGAACACAACTGAACAACAACAAACTCAAAGCCTAAAATTATACAGGTGAAGAAACATTACCTAGAGAAGTGAAGGGATTCACTCAAATCAAGCATCTAGTTAGCAGTAAAACATAGTCAAGACTAGAACTCAAGACTTGAGCATCAAAGTCTAGGACTTTTATACCATTGCGGTGTTTCTAGCTTTTTTTTTTCCAGGAAGGACATCCACAGTGGTTTTCTTGCTGACAGTCAGAGACAATCTCACAAGATGAAGGGAAATGAAGGAAAGAGATGGACATAGACAGAGAAAGATAAAGAGATAGCAGAGAGGACCCAAGAGCCAGGGGAAGACCTACTCCTATTGTTCACAGTTTGTTTGCTGCTGCTCTTCAGTAGGTATTGGGATCCCCAAACTTCTCATTTCTTTAATTCTCCTTAGAAATGACGAACAAACAACTCACCGATCTAAATTAGATTTTAGGATGTTCAGAGAGGGAAAAGGGATTTGCTTAAGGCCCTCTGGCAGTCAGTGAGTACCAGAGCTGGGATCTTAATCCAAAGGCTTGAAACCAAATCTGGTATCATGCCATGCTGTGATTCTTTCCAAGACTCTTTGATTTCACCCCTTGTCTTGAGAGATGGTTATATTAGATTTAAATTATGGCTACTGCCCAGAAATAATGATAAAATAGCTTTTTTTTCTCTCTGAAGCTAAAGATTTAATTACATACACTTTCTCATATGCATAAAGCCGGCAGTGACTAGCACAGCTAATTTAGAGCAGCAAGAAACCTCTGAGGTCATTCAGTCCAAATGGCTCTGAGATATTTTGAAAAATCCCATAAGGTCAAAACTATCTTCATAATGAAACTAAGTTTAATTTCTAATATGGTAAATATAAATAAATAAATGTAATCAGTTGTATGCTGACAAATGCTTAATAATTACTCTTGTGGTGATGTTGGTGGTGATTTATCCATAATGTACTTTTTAAGTTAAACCTGCATTATTAACATTTACTCCATCACTTTAAGTCTAGACAATCAATAAAACAATAAATCAAGCCTTGGTGTAGCTTTTGTCTGATTTCCAAAGTATAAATAAATGCTCACACTCAAAATTTAATAATCACTTCTTGAAAACCCGTTCAAACTGGCTATGTCTTATTACCTATATAAACAGAAGCTCTTTGGGGAATGAGAGGATGTTCCTCAATAATTTTTAAAACCAAAAAGTTTAATAATCTCCAATTTAACCTAACCCTTTATTTTACAGATGAGGAAACTGAGGCCCTGAATTTGTCACTTGCTTTAAGTGCTAAGAGGCAGTTAGAAAATGAATTCAGGTCCTTTGGCAACAAATCCAATATGGTTTCTATTATTCCATCCTGCCTCCAAGAAGCCGCTTTAAAAAGTAACCATTAATTGAGAACATAAATGTTTTGATGAATAAATCTGTTCGTTTATGTGGTACGGTGGATAGAGCAGTGGGTTTGGAATCAGAAAGACTCATGTTTGTGAGTTCAAACTCAGCTTCAGACACTAGTTGTGTGACCCTAGGCAAGTCATTTAACTCTGCCTTAGTTTCCTCATCTGCAAAATGAGTGGAAGAAGGAATGGCAAACCATTTCAGTATCTTTGCAAATCACTGCGATATCTTTGCCAAGAAAACTCCAAATGGGAACATAGAGTTGGGGAATGACTGAAATGACCACACAGCAACAACAAAAACTTCCTGGACATAAATATAGACAGAGCACTGGGCTAGGAGTAAGAAAGGTCTGAATTTGAATCAGATATCTACTAGATGAATATCCTTAGTCAAGTAACTTAAAATCTCAGTTTCCTTTAATGTGAATGAAAATAATAGCACCTACTTTACAAAGTTGCTGTGAGGATCCAATAAGAAAATATTTATAAAGCATTTTGTAAACTCTGAAGTGCTATATAGATATTATTATAATCCTATAGACCTAAATGTGGGTTTCAGGGCCCATAGAGGGGAGGCTGATTCCATCATATCCTTCTCCATTGGAATATCATATAATTCCAAAACTCCTTGAGACCTGTCTAGTCAGTCTCTCTGATAATCACTGAAAATGTGTGATCAAGAGGTACCAGCTGCATTCTTTGCTCACATATTCCCTCAGGAAAGTTGACTTTAGACATCCACCCATCCAATACATGCACACATATACACTTTTTCATTTAACAAATATTTATTAGGTGTCTTCTTGCAAAGCATAGTGGATCTATTGTTGTTGTTATTGTTGTCCAGCCTTCATTTTTTAAGAGAATCTATAGTAGTAGATACCACACAAGGCTTGCTCTTGAGGCACTTATAATTCTATCTTGGGAAAGACTAGTATACAAATATTGAAGATACAAGGGAAAGTGAGGTCAGTGTAAAATGTAGGTTCAGGCAAAGTATTCTAAGAACTTTGAAGAAGGTGACAGAACTTTCATCTCAGGATAAGAGGCAGGGTTAGAGAAGGTTTATTCAACATCATTACTGAAAAATAAAATAAATGTGTGGTTTGTATGTGTAGGGGGTTGGGGGTATCATCTCATTTCAGTTCTGGTTACTAGTACTAGTACTAGGTTACCCTTCCTTTCCCATTGCACGGTGGGGACCCCCCCCATCCTCATCTTGCTTGCTTCTAATTTTTCTCCTCTGTTCACTTGGGCTGCACATATCGACCACCCACATCCCCTTGACTAGGCCCCTGGTAGGCAAAATCCTTGGCATCCCTTAGCTCCCGGCTTGGCAAGATGAAAGAAAGCCCAAGCTCTTTTGGCTGGGGCTCATACAAAGATATATTTAAATTCTCTGATTATCCAGCTGTGAGCCATTAGGAGACCAAAAGGAAAAGGGATACTAGGGGATATTCAAAACCTCTTGTTGTCAATTTTCTCCAAGGACTATTATCGGTTCCCTTATGAAGGTGGTAGTGTTTTGCCTAAATCCACTGAATTGTTTTTAGCATCTGCTAACTGGTACAACTCCCCTTTCCTATAATCTTAGTAGCTCCAATAAGTGACACCTACACACACTCCTTGTTTTGTTTTGCATTTTTCCCCTATTGATGCAAAATAAATCAAAAATGCCTTTATGAAGAACTCCTACTCATAGCTTCTCTCAGCAGCAGATCTCAAAATGTACTCCCCAAAGTTCATGATTGCAACAACTATAAATAAATAATAACACTTTGCATTGGCAAACCACCTGTTCATCCACACACTGACCCAGGAGAGTTGGAGTTTGGAGCAGAGGGCAGTCAACTCTTGGCAGAGGGCCTGATAAAGCAGATAAGCAACAGGAGTCAGTGCCTTATGGGAAGGGTCCTCTTGTGTGGCCTTAAGCTACCTGTTTGGGTCCATAGAGTACAAATTACATGAGATCAGACGTGTGTGTGTGTGTGCGCGTGTGTGTGTTTGAACCTAAAGTCTAGCACAATGTCTTGTAACACTTAATCAGAGTCACAGATTTAGCCCTTAGGGGCATCAAATCAAATTCCCTCATTTTTCATTCCCTTGTTCCCTCTGAGGCACAAAGAGGTTAAGGGTCGCAGGATTCAGATATGGACCCTTCTGGTTCCAAATCAACATTCTTTCCACTATGCCAAGTAAATGCTTGTTGAGTATAACTGGGCCTTTGTCAAATGGGGCAAGGGGGAGGATATTAGCAGAAATGGTCTTTAAAGTCTCTCTTTGAAAGGTCTAAGTTCTCCCTAACCATCCAAACACAAATCCTCTTTCAGGATTCAGCTTAGGTTCTACCTCCTCCTTGAGGCCTTCCCTGACCCACTCACACTACTGTGAACCTTCTCTCCAGAGGCACCATGGTATATGACAATCATCCTTTTGATACTTAACAGGACCCTCTTGCTATTATGAATTAACTGTTCCCTGTGTTAGTTTTGCCTTCTGAATCAGATTATAAATTCCTTCAGGACAAGAACCAAATCTCAGAATTCCCCTTCCCTACACAGTGCCTGCCCCAAGTGAACATTAAATATTTGTGGAATCCATCCCACAACCAGGGCTCTCTGCTGGGAATTGAAGCTGGCCTCCTAGACCTACTGTGTCTGCTAAGAGACCTTTCTCTCCCCCTCACTGGGGGGGGGATGAAAATTGTTTTCATCAATGGAGGCCAATAGAGTGAAAGATCAATAACTGCCTTGACTTTGATAAGAACCCCCAACAAACAGCTCTGAGCTCCTCTGATTAACCTCTAGGGCTATCAAGGTTATTCAAGTGAAACAGACTGATGGAATGATTGAGATCCTAAGAAACAACTGTTATATCTGGTTTGTCTGCCCCGGCTGGCCCCTCCAGTAAATAATTACCCATAATATTTCATGGTTTCCTAAGAAATCACCTCCCCTGGCTATAGTTTCCAATTCCCCAAATTAGGAAAACTGAGGGAAGTGAGCAGGGGTGGAGAGTACAACCTATCCTTCAAACAGTTGTGTTCTCAGGTGTGCCGAAGAGAGTCTCACCTAAATAGGGACTTGTCTCCTTCCCCCCCCCCCAGGATCTGGCTTCTTGACAAAATCACCTTTGGAAGCCATTGGTCCCATTTTGTCATGCAAAGCACAGAGGATTCAACTTCATTCTCCTTAATAAATATTTCATTTAGACCCAGGGAAAGAGAAAGGAAATCTTATTCATGAGATTTATGTTTATCTTAATGATTCATAGCATAATTTGTTCTGATTAAATATTTATTTTAATATCTCCTTGGGTCTAGAATCTTAGCCCCATCCATCAATGAGCCTTAACCCTCCTGTCACAGAGAATCCTTTCCAGGTTGTGTTAAATACATTGCTCGCTGTCTCATTCTTTTCTAAGATTCAAGTTTTCCCTCCCAGTTTCTCTGTTATTAAGCACTTTATGTAATAGTTTGGAAATAACTTGGAACCCAAATATTTGCCTATTGACACACAAACACACACACACACACACAAACACACACACATTCTCTCTGTCTCTGTTTCTGTCTCTCACCCTGGGTCTTCCTGGTTCCACCCCATGAACATTTTGTTCCTAGATCTCCTACACTAACTCACTGGGACAGACTCAAACAAAAATGGTATACAGTAACAAGATTTTGTAATGATCAACTGTGGTGGACTTGGCTCTTCTCAACAATGCACTGATTCAAGACATTTCCACTAAACTTGGGATGGAAAGTTCCATCCACATCCACAGAGAGAACAATGGAGACTGAATATAAATCAAAACATAGTATTTTCACCTTTGTTTGTTTTCTTTCTCCTTTTTTTCCCCTTTTGGTCTGATTTTTCTTGCACAACATGACAAATATGAAAATGTTTACAGGAATTGTACATATTAAACCTAAAAAATAAGAAGGCTAGATCTCCAAGGGTTCTTCCAGTTCTGACTCTATGTGAGTGTGTATGAAATGCACCAGAACACAAATGTGACATCATGATGCCCAAGAGAATGCCCGATAAGAGTGGAAATTAAGGGAAATGTGGGAAAAGATAAATGAGTGCTGACCTGAAAGGAATTCTTGGGAATTCTGTCCCAGGCTTCCCTAGGTTACTGATGATGCAAAGGAATTTTATACTTTCCCTAATTAAATGTCATTTCTAAAATGTTAAAAATCTCTGGAAGTGAGAAGAAGGCCTAGCACACCAAAGCCAAAAGAGCTTCTGGAAATTAATTACCAAGACTTACAAGTTAATAATGGTTTTTGCACCTCATAGACCAACTGTTAATTTCATTATCTGAAAAACCGAAAATTGATGTTAATTATCTTGCTAAACACCCCAGTCCCACAAATCCCTGAAGACTTAAACTAAATGCCCTTCTCTCCATTGACTTATGTGTCTCCTGTCTTCTAAAATCTGCTCGAAAGTCCCGTCTCGACACGGCTCTCTTCAACAATGAAATGTTTCAAACCACTTCCAGTTGTTCAGTGAAGAAAGCCATATACACCCAGAGAGAGGGATGTGAAATGTGGACCACAACATAACATTTTCATGCTCTCTATTGATGTTTGCTTGCATTGTGTTTCCTTTCTCTGATTTTTCTTTCTTGTAGATACGATTTCTCTTGCACAAAAATGATGTGTGGAAATATGTATACATATATTCGATTTGTCAAATATTTTAACATAATTAGCATGTAGTGGATATCCTGCCATCTAGGGGAGGGGCGGGAAGTGGGGGGGGGGAAATTTGTAACAGAAAGCTTTGTAAGGGTTAATGTTGAAGAATTACCCATACATATGTTTTGCAAATAAAAAGTTTTAATAAAAAAATAAATAGATAGATAAATACAATTTCATTTTATACAAGTAAAAAAAAAAGAAAGAAAGTCCCATCTCTTCCAGGAAGGCATGGATCCTGGTGAAATCAAATAGAGAAGGCCAACTATCAGAGCCCAGGATGCTTCCAGGATTAGAGAGAGGGGTGTGCTATAGGTAGCTCAGATTGACCATTTACACCTCAGAAATCAGCAAATGATATAAATTAGGAACAATTACTGTTTTGTTGATTTCTAGATTTTAGAAGGTAATGGAGAAAATATCAATAATAGAGATTAAACTTAAATGTATATAGTGGAAGTTTTTTTTTCTGCAAAGTTTTTAAATATTTACCAACATATCCCTGGATAGAGTCCAAGTTTCTAGTAAAGAAATTGGGGGATAAAAAAGGCCTGTACCCTGGCAAGATGAGAAAGAAACCCAACCAGGACTAAAACACAGGACCCAACCAAAGCCCAGTGCCTCCATTTACTCTGACATTCCCTCAATGCTCCTTTATATATTTTGGGTTTCTTTGCCCCAGGCAAACTAGTCTTTGATTAGATACTCTCTCCAGTTATTCTCTAATTGCTGGTTCCTTGCTTTGCCTTGTCTCCCCTGTGGAATTTCCAAACTCCTTAACATCCAAAGGGTCAGTGTGTCTCATACTTCCTCTATACAATCCCATCCCATGCTTCTCCCAGGACTGGGCACAGATTATGTGATCAAGAAGGACTTTCTGAATTTAATTGAATGGGCACAGCTATAATTATCGTTCAGCCATTTTCTCTCCTGCCTGACTCTCTGTGACCCTATTTGAGGTTTTCTTAACAAAGATACTGGAATGATTTTGCCATTTCCTTCTCCAGCTCATTTTACAGATGAGGAAACTAAGGTAAACGGGGTTAAGTGACTTGTCCAAGGTCACACTATTAGTGTCTGAGGCTAAATTTGAACTCACGTAGATAAATCTTCCTGACTCCAGGGTTATGCTCTACAGGTACAGTGCTGCTAGCTTTAAGATCTATGAAACTTGACAAATATTATCTCATTTGATCCTTGGAGGTAAGTAGATTAGAAGGACTGAGAAGTCCCTTCTAGTTCTAGATCTATGACCCTATAAGAGGACAGACTCATCACTTTCCCTCTTTTCTCTATTTCCACATCCTATGGCAAGAACCTAGCTCAGAGAAGCAAGTCAGATGCCACACTTGACAACTGACAAAATGGGCTGAGCATCTCCCTCCCACCATCTGAATAGCAGTTGTTCAGACCCCTGGCTTGTAGTGTGTGAAATCTGATCTTCCATCTGTCCTCGATCTTCCATCTGTCACTCCTCAATTCTTCTGGGGACCAGGTGGGGAGTGAGGGGGGCAGGGTCCAGTAAGCAGATGTTAGCTTGAACCTCAAATGGGACTCAGGCAACTCTGTGTCAAAGCAAAAAGAAGACAGAGTTCACTGCTCGCTGTGCCAAGGATGATGAGAAAATACACAGGAGATGCTGCTTCCCAGGATCATGTGTGACTTTCACTTCATTCCCTCAGGGTACATGTGTCATCAATCCAAAGAGAGCCCCTCCATTGGAAATAGTACCTGTTTCTGATGAGGAGGAAAGCCCTGCTCCTTGTCCAGAACACAGCTGACCCATTTCCACAATCCCAGATTCTACCTCAAGTTAAGGACTTGAGAGGTTATCTAATCCAGAGTTTCTTAAACTTTTTCCATTCACATCCCCTTTTCACGTGAGAAATTTTTACATGACCCCAGGGAATATAGGTATATAAAATAGGCATACAATTCAAACATTAACTGATGCTCAATCATAATTTTGCTATCCCCACATTCAATTACAAGACCCCATATGAGGTTGCAACCCATAGTTTAAGCTAGGATCTAGTCCAAGCTTTTCATATCACAAATAAAGAAACTGAGACCCATAGAGATTAAGTGGCTTGTCCAAAGGCACCATTTGAATCAGCATCCTTCCAAATCCTGCACTCCTTCCCACTTTGCTAAACTGTGATTCATAATCTCCTATGGGGTCTCATTCTGTGAATGTTGCAAAATTATGATTTATTATCAGGAAATACTTGATTTGTTTATCTACTTTATATCCTTATATACCCAAGGTAACATAAAAATTTCTTAAGCAAAAATCGGTCACGAGTGGGAAAAATTTAAGAATCCCTGCACTGTATCATGTTATTTCTTTCCCATGATTCCAGATAACTGACAGTATAGATTAGTAAATAATATAGGCTATCCCCCTGAAGCTCTTAAGCAGATTCCCCCTTGCTCCTCTCTGACCTCAGTTTCTTTCCTGCTCACTTCCTTTCCCCTGGGGCTATGTACCAGATTGATCTGTCTGATGCTTATGCTCTCTTATTCTCTAGAGAGAAGTTATAGTAGAAATTAGAAAGAACCCGGGAGTCAGAAGAGATCTAAGTAAAAATTTCATCTTTAAAACTTATCAGCTGTATAACCATAACTAAGTATCTTGACTTCTCTCATGTGTAGAGTTTCAGTTTCTTTATCTATAAAATGGGCATAATAACAGCATGTATCTCAGTTTTTATGAGGTGGCCAAATGAGGTAATGTATATAAAGTATCTTACAAATCATGAAGGGCTATTTGAATTCATATTTTTATTGTCATTATCATCTCTACTGCTATGATCATTAACTGTTAAAAAAAAAAGCTCAATTAGTTTAAGGAATAGTCCCTTCATGACAACTTTAAGTCATAAATTCAGAGGATTTCAAAACCAGAAGGGATGTGAGAGGTCATTTGGTCTAGTTTCTGCCTGAAACATGACCTGCCAAAAAATCCAACCTCTGCTTTTATGGATAATTCACTGCCTCACAAAGCAGTCTACTCCTATTTGGGACAGTTCTAATTATTAGGAAGTTTTCTTACTGAACCAAACTTTGCCTATTAACCTTAGTTCTGTCCTCTTGAACCACACAGAATCCATCTTCCTCAATAGTCCTTCAGACATTTAGAGACAGCAATCATGACTCCCTGATACTTCTCCAGTTCCTTTAACCATTCATCATGACACAGCTCTGTGCCCTCCCAAAGCAAGCTCCAGTCTGTCAATGTTCTTCAAACATGTTACCCAGACCTGAAATATATTGTTCCAATGTGGGCCGACCAGAGCAGAGAAGAGGAATAAAAAAACTCCCTTCCTCTGGACCCTGTACTTCCATCAATACAGACAAAAATGCCATTAGGTTTTTTTTTCTTATAGCTATGTCATGCTACTGATTCTACTATAACTCCTGAGACTTTTCTCATGAACTTTCATGTGACCATACCTCTCTGCCCCAGCCATTGGGACTAATGGCATCTTCTCTATAAAACATGTTGATGCTGTGCTCATCTTCAGGAAAAAAATCAATACACCTACTCAGAAATTATATTTTGCTGATCCTCCTGTTACTGGGGCTGATTATTGTCTAAGATCTTCTAGTTTAACTTTGGCTAAGTCATTTGACCTCACTGGGCCTCAGTTTCCATTTCCCCATCTGTCAAAAAAAATATTGGTCTAGTTGACCTCTAAGGCTCCTCACGACTCTGAATCAATGATGTGATCATTAGAACTTTAAGCAATGAAAACTGCATTACACAAACATCTTTCATTTGTTTCATGAGTTTTACATTCCATAACAGAAAATTAGACTCAACAAAGACTATGTGTTAATCCAGCTGATTAAGGTAAAAACCATAACTTACATCAACAACCAGCTCTGGCAAAAGAAGGATAAACAGAAACATAATTCTTGGATTTGTGAATTGTTTTATCCTGATTATAACTTTGGAAAACTTTAATATCAACATATGCATAGGCCCATTGGGAATGCATTCCAATTACTATATAATGTGTGATCTTACAGCTAAGAATTACTTGAAAGAGTTAACTTTCTTATTATGTATTTGAGCAGTTCTATCCCCAGATTAATGTCAACTCCAGATAAACTTTCAATGTTAGTTCTCCCTTCGATGGAGACAACACTAATAATATTAATGGGATAATGGGAAATAAACCAAAATAGTATAGATGAATCTGCATTGATATTTTCAGAAGAGATAGTAGTTTTGAAAATTGCAATCAGATGTTCAAACAATAATTTAATTATAAAACATTCATATATTTTGAAAAGCATTTTGAGGGGTTTTGTTCCAAAGGTATTTATCATTCATTCAATTAATATATATATTATTATTATTACTACTTCTGTGTGTGAAGCTTTTTGCTAAAGACTTTGGAGAATGGCATATTAAGATGAATGGGAGGATCCCTGTTGTCTAGGAGATTACTGGTTTTTAAATCATTCTCTCTAAATGGTTAGCCATACAAATTCACTTACTCATTCTTGTCAGACTTGGAAATGAATAGAAGTTATTTTTAAGATGATACCATAAGTCCATCAGTAGAAGGATATGAACTTTGAGTTCTTTTTATAATGGTGTTAAATTTATGCTGATTCACTGACACAATCTCTTCTGGTCCTTCTTGTGCCAACAGTATCATTTTGAAGACAATTGGCTGGGATCAGAGAGAAGTCATCTGTGACTGTGGAATAGAGCAAACTTAACTGGCTCACATAGAGATCAATGCAACTCCTGCCTTTGACCTCATTAACATAATGCTCTAGGCAGCTGAGCTAACAACATACAGAAGAATAGACAAAGAGTGACTGTAACATTCAAATAAATTTCTGTCAAGTTCTTCTCTTGAATAAAAGTGAGAAGTTCTAAAAAACAAAGTTATTTCATTTTGGGACATAGTGTCATGAACATATTTCTTTTTAAAAGTACTCCCATAAGAAAATGACATTAAGTGCCTTTCAAAGCTATGGTTAGGGTGGGAATTTTTAACCAGAGAGAAACTCATCAAAAGATAAAATAAGTCATTTAAATTACTTGAAATTGAAATGTATACATAAACAAAAGCAGTGCAGCTAGGATAGGAAGGGAAAGTTTTGATTAAGAAATGCATCTTTACATAAAATATCTCTGGTAATGGTCTGAAATGCAAGATATATAGGAGGCAACACAAATATGAAAGACATGATCTGCTCACAAAAGATGAATTATAAATTATAAAAAACTTTATGAAAAACTATTTAAAATCATCAATTATATCAAATGCAATCAAAACATTTCTGAAGTTTCACCTCACATTCAGCAAGGTGGCAAGGATAGCAAAGGTGGAATGAGACAATTCTGGAGGACATGTAGGAAGACAGGAACAGTAATACATTATTGGTAAAGCTGTGAGTTGGTACAACCAATCTAGAAAACAATTTGGAGTTGTAAAAAAAAAAAGAAAAGAAAAAGACTAAAATGTATATATCCTTTTTACCCCAAAATCCTGGGTTAGGGATATTCCCCCAGGGAGGTCAAAGTCTGAAAAAAGGGGGAGGATCCTAATATAAACCCAAATAATCTTATCAATTTATTGTTATTGTTTAGTTATTTTCAATCATGTATGATTCTTCATAACCCCATTTAGAATTTTGTTGGCAAAGATACAGGAGTGGTTTGTCATTTCTTTCTCCAGCTCATTTCGAGATTACAAAACAAGGTTAAGTGACTTGCCCAGGATCACCCAGCTGGTAAAGGTCTGAGAATGAATTTTATCTCAGGAAGATGAGTCTTTTTAACTCATGGTCTAGCACTCTTTTCACTGTACCTCCTAGCTGCTTTAATCTTACCAATACTTTGTGGGAGGCAAAGAATAAGAAGTGGATGCCTATTGATTAGGGATGGCTAAAAAATGTGTGGATTATTACTATACAAGGATAAATGACAATATGAAGCATCCAGAAAAGCCTAAGAAAACCTATATGAACTGATATACAGAGTATCAAGCTGAATCAAGAAAACAATTTCTGAAATTACTACAACAACATAAATGAGAAAAAAACAGAACATGTACAATTAATTATGAGCAAAATTGGTCCTGGGGAAGATTTGAGAAAATACACCTTTTTCCTTTTTCCTTTTTTTTTTTGCAAAATCTGGACATAATGGGTGTGGAATATTGTATGTATTGTCAGACAGGGTTAATATATTGATTGGTTTCATATTGATTCTTTTTTCTTTCTTTTAAAATCTTTGCACAGAGTTTGGCTCCCTGGTTGGAGGAGGGGAGTGGTATACTTGGAAATGAATATCATGTTTAAAAAATAGCTGTTATCAAAAATATCTTTAAAGTATTTCCATTCACACTTTAAAAAATCTTACATTAATCAATGTTCCATGTGCAAGGGTTTACTCTTTTAAATTTCTGAAGTGCCTGGTATTCATTATCACACCACCACAGCACTTTAAGCTGGAAGGAATCTCAAAACTCCTCAAGCCCAATTCCCTCATTCTACATGTAAGGAAATTTGAAGTCCAGAATGGAATGGTGATGTGACTAAAGTCATATAACAGTAAATGGCAGGGCTGGGACTTGAAGCTGAATCCTCTTTTCCTAAACCCAGTGCTCCTACCACTACAGCATATTGCTTCAAATCATTAAATGTCAAAACTGATGAGAATATAGAGTTGTGTATACCTGCTTCATAGTATTAGAGCTCTAGAACTGCAAGGGCTCCTCAGAAACCATCTTAGTCCACCCTTAGTTCACAGATATGGAAAATAAGGCTCAATGAGGTAAAAACAATAACTTACCTACAGTCATAGGTTTGTAAATAGCAAACCTGGGATTTGCACTTAGATCCTTTGATTAAGGGGCAGCTAGGAGTGCACAGAGCACCAGGTCTAAAGACTGAAAGTCTTGAGTTCAAATATGACCTCAGAGATTTACTTACTGTGTGATCCTGGGCAAGTCACTTAGTGTTGTTTGCCTCAGTCTTTTCATCTGTCAAATGAACTAGAGAAGGGAATGGCAAACTTTTCCAGTGACTTTGTAAAGAAAATCCCAAATGGGGTCATGAAGAATCAGAAAAGACTGAAATAATTGAACAGCAACAACACAAAATGATAAATTAAGTAAAAAGTGTCAAGAAGAGAAAAAAATCATTCAAATATAATATTCCTAAAATATAGACAGTAATGGTGCGCTATTCACAATTTCAAATAGTGGGGATCAAAAAGATATTGGTGGCTGGTAGATAAGAAGAGTTTGAATTCTAGAAGAAAAAAAAAGGCATAAAAATCTATATCTTGCCTGTAAATTTTGTTATTTTCCCCAGTTCATTAATTTCCTTAGAACATAAATCATCTCTTGCCCAAGCAAGCCATAATAATGTTTGTTCCTCAGAGGCAATGTGAGCAGCTAGGTAGCACAGTAGATAGTGTGTTGAATCTGAAGTCAGAAAGACTTGGATTGAAATCCAGTCTCAGACACTTACATACTGAACAAGTCACTTGACTATTATTTGTCTCAGTTTTGCTATCTATATAGCAAAATGGGAATAGTAATAGCACCTATCTGCCATGGACTGTTGTAAAGATCAATGGGATATTGCTTATATTTTGCAGCTATGATATGAGTGGAATGAATCAAGCAGGGAACAAGGTAACAGTAAAACAAGGTGTACATGCATTCCTCAGTCAAGGTCACAACACAATTGTTTTCAGGCAAGGTTACTCAGAACCAGTAATTGTGCATTAAATTGTGGCTGCCCGCAAGCACATAATGTAGTTTACTATGGACATGGGACAGTGGAAAGAAGTAAAGTGCTTTGGATCCTCTGAAGTTCATGTCTTTCCAATATGTTATAATAACATTACTGAAAACCAAGAAATATTTTTTGTAATTTGTAATTTTTGATCTTTAAAACTTTCTTGTCAAGTAGTGTGATATAGCAGACAGATCCCTGAACTTAAACCTTGAGGTCAAATCTGGTTCTGATCTTTACCAGCTGTATAATGTGATTTAATTTCACTGAGTCTCAGTTTCCTCATCTATAAAATGAGATTCTTTGATTCATTGATCTCTGAGTTTCCTTCTAGGTCTAAATCTAGGATGTCCCTGCAACTCAGATGGTTTCTTTTCTTGCATTTTCCTGATATGAATGCTGTGTCTAAGGCAGCTAGTGGTGAAGTGTCAGGAAGACCTGAGTACAAATTCAATCTCAGACACTTACTATGTAACCTTGAACAAGTCACTTAACCCTGTCTCCATTTCCTCTTTTGGAAAACGAGCTGGAGAAGGAAATGGAAAACCATACCAACATTTTGTCTAAAGATTATAAATTTAATTATTGTTCTATGGGAAATGATGACCAAGATGCTCTCAGAAAAACCTGGAAAGTCCTCCATGAACTCAAGAAAAGTGAAATATACTGTGTACAAAGTGACAGCAATGCTGTGGGATGATGAGTTGTGAATGACTTTGCTATTCACAGCAATTCAATGATCCACGACTACCCTGAAGGACTTATGATGAAAAATGCTATCCATGTCCAGAGAAAGAGCTGATTGAGTTTGAATATAGATTGAAACATATTTTTTAAATTTGTGTTTTTTGAGGGTTTGGGGGGGGGGGGGGCAAAGAGGAGAGATCTATGTTTTCTTTCACAACATAACTTGCATGGAAAAATCAAATCAAATCAAATAAAAAATGATTATAAATGTAGAGCTAAAAGAGATATCAGAGGTCACCTAATCTCAGATTTTCATTTTATAGATGAGAATCTGAGGCCCACAGAGGCAGGTGATTTCCCTGAGATTAAAGACTACAACTGTAATCCTAGTTCATTAGATTGTAAACTCCTTGAGAGCAGGGAATGCCTTTTGCCTTTCTTTGAATTCCCAGGGCTTAGCACAGAGCCTGGCACATAGTAAGTGCTTAATAAATGTGTACTGTCTGACAGTTCTATTTCTACTTCATTCCTCTACTCTTCATGTAGATATAATTGTGGAAGTGGGCTTGATTTTTCTAAAGTCAGGGTGGATTGGAGGTATTCAGTTAAGATAGTGTCAAAGGAAATGGACTTACAATTACATATTAGTCAATCTAATGAAGGTTTATTTAATATGCTCATCCCAGCACAAGCCTTCTGCTAAAAATTTGAGCTTCTTAGAGTTAGGCACTTATGTGCATCCAAAAAATCTCTGCCTAGTTCAAGCTTTTAAGCTAGTTATAACCTATATATTTTTAAATGGAGATAAATGAATAATTCATATTTATGTATTGTTTTAGTTTTATAAAGTCCTTTCCTCATAATAGCATAGTTATTCTCATTTTATAGATGGGGGGAAAAGGATCCAAGAAGTAATAGTATTTGCCCATGATCACACAGATCATTTGAGGTAGATTTCAAACTCAGCTAGGTTTTCTGACTCCAGGCTCAGTAATCTATCTTCCACTGTCTACTACAAAAATGAAATGTAATCTTCAGTTTTAATTTTACAAATGATTTGCCAGCCTTTTTTCTATGCAAATACATTAATTATTGAGCAATGAGTTGTAATTTTTGGAAAGCAGTACAGGATTAAACAATGAAAGTCGATTATAAATAAAAGTGTCAGCTAGGTAATAGAGTGAATAGAGCTATGGGCCTAGAGTCACGTACACCTGAATTTAAACCCAGTTTGAGCCATTTCCTATCCTTGTGATTAAGGGCAAATAACTTAACTATTCTTAGCCCCAATTTTCCCTTATCTAAAATGACAGTGAAAATAATAGTGTTGTTGTAAGGATCAAATGGAAAATGATTAGCATAGTGCCTAGCACATAGTAGGTACTTTGTGTGTTCCCTTCTATTTTTCCCTTAAAATTACAAAAACTATTTATAATCTTTGATCCAACAATCTCACTACTAAATTTCATAGATTACAAATCCAAGAAGGTTGGGGAACAGTAGAGGGGAAAAAAAGAGATAAAGTCCCAGAAATAGTTATAGCAGCATTATTTGTAATAATACAAAATTGGAAACAAAGTTGTGGCTTTTCCTTCATTCTTAAAAACCATGACATCAGGGAGGTAATACCATGACTTACAAGCGAATAGGATTTAAGTGAGAGAGGGCTATGCAAAGTCTCCAACCTCACTCTTTCCTCTGGAGTCATCTGGGTCCAATAACAAGATATAAATTAGAACAACTGGAAATGGCCCTGGATGAAGTGAAAGATGTAGGCCTTTTAAGCTAAGGTTTTCAACATATTTCAGGTTGACTAAGGCAATGTCCATTCAATGAGAGAGATGGTGGGAGGTGCGGGTAGGGAGATAGGGAGAAGAGGGGAAAAGAGAGGCAGACAGACACAGAGAGAGACAAAGAGACAGAGAGAGACACAGAAAGACAGAGAGAGCGACAGAGAAAAAGGAGAGAGAAAGGGAAGGAAGGAGGGAAGAAGGGAGAAAGGAAAAAAGGAAGAGAGGAGAGAGTTGCAGAAATAGAGAAAGTGAGTGAGAGATAGAAAGGGAAAAGAGAATGACAGAGACAGAGATAGAGGGAGAAAAAGAGACAGAGAGTCATTAAATCCATGGCAGCTGGTGAAGTCCCCAAGTAATATAGAAAAAGAAAAGAGAGCCAGGAAAAGAAATGGAAACAAAGTACATGCTCAATGACTGTGGAATGTTTGAAGAGATTGTGGAATATCCGTGTCAATATTGTCAATATATCAAACCTGTGGTTCCTCAGTGTGGGAAGTCCCCACACACTACCAGCCTGTCCTCAGGGCTTCCCCATCCCACACCCAGCATTCTATTTACACCAGCCTCTTGGCATCCCCAAGGAATGGGATATTTAGGATACAAAGAAACAAGGGAAAGTGTATACAAGCAACATTGTATATTGGGGAAAATGCTGGGTTTAGACATCAGAAGACCTAAAGAAGTTCAAAACCTGGTTCACTAGCTCTGTGACCTGATGTGGTTCATTTCACTTCGCCGTATACTGTTTTCTCATCTGGAAAATGGGAGAATTGGGATTCCAGCTCCAAACTCATGATTCTATCCATGAACCAGGAAAGATCTACTGAGTTATTTGGGTGATTAGATAGAGAAGCAGACAGACCTACTTAGTCTAGATTGGTTTGCCACTTTTTAAAAAAAATTATTAATACTTTTTATTTGCAAAACATATGTATGGGTAATTCCTAAACATTAACCCTTACAAAGCTTTCTGTTACAAATTTTTCCCCCCTACTCCCCACCCCTCCCCTAGATGGCAAGATATCCACTACATGATAATTATGTTAGAATACTTAAGAAATCGAATATATGTATAGTTATTGCCACACATCATTTTTTGTGCAGGAGAAATCGTATCTACAAGAAAGAAGAATCCGATAAAGGAAATACAATGCAAGCAAACCTCAATAGAGAACATGAAAATGTTATGTTGTGGTCCACATTTCACATCCCTCTCTCTGGGTGTATATGGCTTTTTTCACTGAACAATTGGAACTTGTTTGAAGCATTTCATTGTTGAAGAGAGTCATGTCCATTAGAACTGATCCTCATATAGTATTGTTGTTGCCATGAATAATGATCTCCTGGTTCTGCTCACTTCACTGAGCATCAGTTCATGCAAGTCCCTCCAGGCCTCTCTGAAATCATCCTGCTGGTCGTTTCATAGAGAGCAATAATATTCCATAACATTCATATACCATAATTTATTCAGCCATTCTCCAATTTATGGGCATCCATTCAGTTTCCAATTTCTAGCCACTACAAAAAGGGCTGCCACAAACATTCTTGCACATGTGGGGCCCTTTCCCTCCTCTAAGATCTCTTTGGGATATAGGCCCAGTAGAAACACTGCTGGGTCAAAGGGTATGCACAGTTTGATAACTTTTTGAGCATAGCTCCAAATTGATCTCCAGAATGGTTGGATCTGTTCACAGCTCCACCAACAATGCATCAGTGTCCCAGTCTTCCCACATCCCCTCCAACATTCATCGTTATCTTTTCCTGTCATTCTAGCCAATCTGACAGGTGTGTAGTGGTACCTCAGAGTTGTCTTAATTTGCATTTCTCTGATCAATAGTGATTTGGAGCACCTTTTCATATGATTGTAAATAGTTTCAATTTCATCATCTGAAAATTGTCTGTTCATATCCTTTGACCATTTATCAATTGGAGAATGGCTTGAATTCTTATAAATATGAGACAATTCTCTATATATCTTAGAGATGAGACCTTTATCAGAACCCTTAAATGTAAAGATGATTTCCCAATTTGATGCTTCCCTCCTAATCTTGTCTGCATTAGTTTTGTTTGTACAGAAACTTTTTAACTTAATATAATTAAAATTATCTATCTGGTGTTCACTTAAGAGTTCCAGATCTTCTTTGGACATAAATTTATTCCATCTCCACAGGTCTGAGAGGTAAACTATCCTATGTTCCTCTAATTTGGTTATAATATCACTCTTTATATATAGATCATGAACCCATTTAGATCTTATCTTGGTGTTCAGTGTTAGGTGTGGGTCCAGCCTTAATTTCTACCACACTAGTTTCCAATTTTCCCAGCAGTTTTTGCTGAATAGTGAGTACTTACCCCAAAACCTGGGGTCTTTGGGTTTATCAAACACTAAATTGCTAACGTTATTACCTAGCTCGTCCTGATATCCTATCCTATGCCACTGATCGACCACTCTATTTCTCAGCCAGTACCAAATGGTTTTGATGACCACTGCTTTATATTATAGTTTTAGATCTGGTACAGCAAGGCCACCTTCATCTGTCTTTTTTTTCATTAATTCCCTTGAAATTCTTGACCTTTTATTCTTCCAAATGAACTTTGCTACTATTTTTTCTAGATCTGTAAAATAATTTCTTGGGAGTTTGATTGGTATGGCACCAAATAAATTAGTTTGGGTAGTATTGTCATTTTTATTATATTCGCTCGGCCTACCCATGAGCACTTAATGTTTTTCCAATTGACTAGGTCTGATTTTATTTGTGTGGAAAGTGTTTTGTAGTTTAGTTCATATAGTTTCTGACTTTTTCTTGGCAGATAGATTCCCAAATATTTTATGCTATCATCCGTTATTCTGAATGGAATTTCTTTTTCTATATCTTGCTGCTGAACTTTGTTGGTAATATATAAAAATGCTGATGATTTATGTGGATTTGAATCCTGCAACTTTACTAAAGTTGTGAATTGTTTCTAGCAGTTTTTTAGTTGAGTCTCTAGGGTTCTCTAAGTATACCATCATGTCATCTGCAAAGAGTGATAATTTGGTTTCTTCATTACCTACTCTAATTCATTTTATCTCTTTTTCTTCTCTTATTGCCAAAGCTAACATTTCTAATACAATATTAAATAGTAATGGTGATAGTGGGCAGCCTTGTTTCACTCCTGATCTTATTGGGAATGGTTCTAGTTTGTCTCCATTACATATGATGCTTGCTGATGGTTTTAAGTAGATGCTACTAATCATTTTAAGGAAAAGCCCATTTATTCCTATACTCTCTAGTGTTTTTAATAGGAATGTGTGTTGGATTTTATCAAATGCTTTTTCTGCATCTATGGAAATAATCATATGGTTTTTGTTAGTTTAGTTATTAATGTAATTGATTATGCTGATAGTTTTCCTGATATTGAACCAGCCCTGCATTCCTGGTATAAATCCTACTTGGTCAAGATGTATTATCCTGGGGGCTGCTAGGTGGCGCAGTGGTTAGAGCACCAGCCCTGAAGTCAGGAGGACCTGAGTTCAAATCTGGTCTCAGACACTTAACATTCCCTAGCTGTGTGACCCTGGGCAAGTCACTTAACC
>JAJPUD010002028.1:141069-171266 GCA_023553655.1 Myrmecobius fasciatus | reverse complement strand
GAGAGGTAAACTATCCTATGTTCCTCTAATTTGGTTATAATATCACTCTTTATATCTAGATCATGAACCCATTTAGATCTTATCTTGGTGTTCAGTGTTAGGTGTGGGTCCAGCCTTAATTTCTACCACACTAGTTTCCAATTTTCCCAGCAGTTTTTGCCGAATAGTGAGTACTTACCCCAAAACCTGGGGTCTTTGGGTTTATCAAACACTAAATTGCTAACGTTATTACCTAGCTCGTCCTGATATCCTATCCTATGCCACTGATCGACCACTCTATTTCTCAGCCAGTACCAAATGGTTTTGATGACCACTGCTTTATAATATAGTTTTAGATCTGGTACAGCAAGGCCACCTTCATCTGTCTTTTTTTCATTAATTCCCTTGAAATTCTTGACCTTTTATTCTTCCAAATGAACTTTGCTACTATTTTTTCTAGATCTGTAAAATAATTTCTTGGGAGTTTGATTGGTATGGCACTAAATAAATTAGTTTGGGTAGTATTGTCATTTTTATTATATTCGCTCGGCCTACCCATGAGCACTTAATGTTTTTCCAATTGACTAGGTCTGATTTTATTTGTGTGGAAAGTGTTTTGTAGTTTAGTTCGTATAGTTTCTGACTTTTTCTTGGCAGATAGATTCCCAAATATTTTATGCTATCATCCGTTATTCTGAATGGAATTTCTTTTTCTATATCTTGCTGCTGAACTTTGTTGGTAATATATAAAAATGCTGATGATTTATGTGGATTTGAATCCTGCAACTTTACTAAAGTTGTGAATTGTTTCTAGCAGTTTTTTAGTTGAGTCTCTAGGGTTCTCTAAGTATACCATCATGTCATCTGCAAAGAGTGATAATTTGGTTTCTTCATTACCTACTCTAATTCATTTTATCTCTTTTTCTTCTCTTATTGCCAAAGCTAACATTTCTAATACAATATTAAATAGTAATGGTGACAATGGGCAGCCTTGTTTCACTCCTGATCTTATTGGGAATGGTTCTAGTTTGTCTCCATTACATATGATGCTTGCTGATGGTTTTAAGTAGATGCTACTAATCATTTTAAGGAAAAGCCCATTTATTCCTATACTCTCTAGTGTTTTTAATAGGAATGTGTGTTGGATTTTATCAAATGCTTTTTCTGCATCTATGGAGATAATCATATGGTTTTTGTTAGTTTAGTTATTAATGTAATTGATTATGCTGATAGTTTTCCTGATATTGAACCAGCCCTGCATTCCTGGTATAAATCCTACTTGGTCAAGATGTATTATCCTGGGGGCTGCTAGGTGGCGCAGTGGTTAGAGCACCAGCCCTGAAGTCAGGAGGACCTGAGTTCAAATCTGGTCTCAGACACTTAACATTCCCAGCTGTGTGACCCTGGGCAAGTCACTTAACCCCAATTGCCTCAGCAAAAAGCACAAAAAAAAAAAAAAGATGTATTATCCTGGAGATAACTTTCTGTAATCTCATTGCTACAATCTTATTTAAAATTTTTGCATCAATATTCATTAGGGAAAGGGGTCTATAGTTTTCTTTCTCTGTTTTCACCCTACCTGGTTTAGCTATCAGCACCACATCTGTATCATAGAAGGAATTTGGTAGTAAACCTTCTGTCCCTATTTTTTCAAATAGTTTGTATAGTATTGGAATTAATTGTTCTTTGAATGTTTGGTAGAATTCACATGTAAAACCATCTGGCCCTGGTTTGCCACTTTCTTCACCAGCTCATTTTACAGATGAGAAAACTGAGGCAAATGGGGTTAAATGACTTACCCACCGTCACACAGCTAGTAAATGTCTCAAAGTCAGATTTGAACTAAGGATTTGCTAACTCCAGATCCAGCTTTCTATCTACTATGCCATTAAGCTGTCCTTTTATGTATCAGCAAAACAAAAAGGTTGATAGCAAAAGGCAATCCGTGCCCTCAAGAAGCTCACAGTCTAACAGAGACTATAGGCAAACAACTGTATACAAACAAATATGGGACAAATGCAAATAAATGGGAAATAAGTGTCAGAAGGAAGGCAGCAGAATTGAGTAAAGTGGGGAAAGGTAGAATTTTAGCTGGAATTTGAAGAAAACTAGGGAAACCAGCATGTGGAAAAGGGAGAGAATCCCAGCTTGGGGAACAGACAATAAAAATATCCAGAATCAGAAGAATCACTATCTGATGTAAGGAACAAGGAGGCCTGTGTCATTGAATCACAAAACCACTGGCATTAAGGAAGGAAAGAGTGGAAAGGTTAGAATAGCATCCAGGTTATGAAGAGCTTTGAACGCCAAACAGGGGATTTTGCATTTGATGCAGGAGTTGATAAGGAACCACAAGAAATGTATTAAATGGGGAGTAAAATGGTCATATTTGCATTTTAAGAAGATCAATTTGACAGCTGATTGGAAAATTTATTTAGGTGGGGGGCAGTATATTTTCTACTCTGGGGTAGTTGTCCCCCACCCTTATTATAGACCTGATTGGGGGGGAGCATAAAAGTAGGGGGGTAAAGAATTTGTCCTATGAGTATGCATGACATTGCTGCAATCTTTGGACCCTAATCATTGAGTATTTATGGCCTTTGGTTCTTTGGGACTTTTCCCTATATCCTCAAAAAGATAGTTGTTATTAGTTATTAGTAGTAACACACTCTTAGTCATCCTGGTCTCCTGGATACAAAAGATGATTACTTTATTCTAGTTACACAAAAATATAAACAGTATTATGACAAGACTTGTGATACAAGGGACAATCAATGAGCAGCTGGAGTGTTGTCCTGGCATTCTAAAAGTATTAAAAGCCTGAGAGGAAGATCTATGAAAGATGTTGGGTATATCTTCTCTAGGGGATATCCAAAATAACCTAAAGGATCTCACAGAATGAAGTGTGAACATTCTGGTTTTGCTTGGTAATCATATAAAAAGTATTCACAAGAAGAGCAGCCAATGGTAGAGTGGATAGGACACCATGACTGGAATTGGGAAAACCTGAGTTCAAATCTGACCCAACTATGTGACTCCAGCAAGCCCCTTAACCCTGATGAGTTTTCACATCTATAAAATGAGTTAGAAAAGTACATGGTAAACACTCCAATATTCTTTCCAAGAAAACCACAAATGGGATCATAAATAATCGGATACAACTGAAAATAACTCAAAGCTTCTGACTCTGGTTCCTACGATCTTTCTGCTGCACTGCATAAGTAGGTAGCTTTGGGGTCACCAGTTCCTACTTCAGGCTCAGGCAACCTGAGGATAATTTAATTTATGTGATCATAGCTAGAGGGTCCCTTGGAGATCATTTAATCACAAGATAATAGATTTAGAAGTGGAAAAGAGTTTTTGGAGATCAGTAAATCCAATCCCCTTATTTAATAGATATGAAATCTGAAACATAGGGAAAGTAAGTGTTATCTGAGGTCATAGATAGGTAGAAACAATCAGAGGTAAGATTTGAACCCAGGTTGACTCCAGGGCCAAAACTTCTTCCACTGTATCTACCAAGATCTCTACTTACCTCTCCCCTGCTTGCTAGCCATCAGTAAGATATCCCCTTTAACTTACTCTCAGAAGGAACCCTACCTTCCTTTGTTCTTCATAGAAACATAAAGACTTTCTTACATTTTTTGACAGCCTGCTGCATTAGATCAAGTGCCCACCATAGGGTCAGGAAGATCTGGATTCAAATTCCAACTCTGACACTTGCTAGCTACATAATCATGAACAAGATATTCTCCTTTGATGCACTCAGAACAATGCCAGTCATGGATAGGTTGCTGTAATTAAAGGGAGCTCTATAAACTGCCCAAAATCACAAATCTTCCATGCATTCAAATTCAATTATCATCTACATCTACAAATATTTATATAAGAAAAAAAGAATTCAGAGAAACACTGGAAAGACTTTTTATCAATTGATGCAGAATAGAGGAAGTAGAAATAGGAGAACAAGATACACAGTACAATAATGATTATATTGGTGTAAATTAAAATTTGGGACTAAAGTAATATAATTATAGCAGTGTAATTAATTAATATTTGATTATAATAATCAATTAATTATTTTTAAGGTAATGTAAACCAAAGGAATAATGAAAGAAAGCTAAACAATGAAGAACTGTAATTCTTCAGTTTGATTCTGGAGAAGAGATGGTATGTGTGACCCTGGGCAAGTCCCTTAACCCTGATGATTTCTCCTGTAGGAAAGTGTTGAGGGGGCAAAAAGTGTAAAAGGTTGTCTATACTAACACACAAGGTCATTGTGCTAGTAGGTTTTGCTTGATTCTTTTTTCTTTTTTTTTTTTAATAGAAAAGACATTTAGGGGAAAGAGGTTAGAAGGACATCCAGAAATAACTAATATAAAAACAAAAGGCATCAATAAAACTTGTTTTTAAAAATAATTTTTAAAATTAAAAATAATAAAATTTAAGTACTCTTCTCCAAAGGAAACATAGTTATATGTCTCGGACTTGCCAGAGCTAGAGAACTGGATAAACTCAGCCCTGACATTTCTTCTGTGAAATTGCTCCCTTCCGAGCTGCTGCTCAGGCTGTTCTAGGCACCATGGCTGTGTGTGGGGGCGTTTTTGCATTCATTATCCAAGCAGGAAAGAAAATCAGTAAGGCTGTGTATAAATCCTCATTTGACATTTGTATTTATCACTGAGAAGAATATAGTGGAAAAGAAAAAAAAACTGCAGCCAGTTCTTCAGGGACCCTAGAATCAGAGAGGAAGAAAGAGGGGAAAGGAGAAAGGTCAACCAATATCCTACCCAGAAACAGGAACAGTAGTATAGCCAATTCATTCTGGATTAACTCAGGGAGATTCTGGAATGTCAGATCTGAAAGAAATCTTGGGGAATGTTTAACCCAGTCTTATCCTTTAATGTGTCTCCTGAATGGGCTGCCTTGAGTCCACAGACCCTGCGGGCCACTACAGAATTGGGTAGCATTCTCTGAATATCAACATTAGCCTTGCCTTGGAAATGCCTCTGAGATTTTCATTGGGCTCAATATTCTCATCTATAAGGTCGCAATCAAAGAAATCTGTCAGCTCCATTACCACTTGTTCAGCAAAGATCCCTATTTCCCTTCATGGTCTTTCTCTTACTAGTTGAGGCACTGAGGGTCATAAACTGGAGCTCTGTTTCAATTGCTATCCAAAGGAAAACAAGTCCTGGCCATCAAGATTGGCTAGGAGGAATCAGGAACTAAAGAGACCAATAAAAACTTAAGAGAATGCAAAGAAGTAGAAGCCAGAACCATCAGAATGGTCCTTGAGAACTCAGGCCAGCAGGGTCATCCAGAAGTCATTCTGTTCATCCCCCTGCCTCCAGGAAAACTGAACAGCTAATATGAGCTAGTTCAAAGTATTAATGTACTATAAACAAATTGTGAAAACTGCATCAAAGTGGGTTGTCCTCTACCCAAGGATCATAGATCTAAATCTCCAGTGCAAGAGGGGCCAGGAGAGGCCAGATAACCCATTCCCCTAATTTTATCTGATTGGTGTTTTAGAGATTGGATCACCCAGGCTAGAACTACATCAGCTATTCATCAGCCTGATTCTAATACTGATTGGGTCAAAAGCTTCAATCTGCCCCATTTCTAATCTAGGTCTATTTTCTTCTCCTTAGCTAGCCTGGTGGTCCTCTGCTCCTGAGGGGAGGAGGAGGATTCTCCATAATGGTACTGGACTTAGTTCAAATATCTGATTGGAAGTAGCCCTAGTGCAACTCAAAACTCTCAAGCTCAAGCAATCCACCAGCTTCAATATGCCAGCAGGGATTCTACCAACATGTTTAGCCAATCTCTTCATTTTATAGATAGAGAAACATTGGCTCAGTGTTAAGTAAGTCAGAGTAGTTAAATAGACATATAGATTACAATCATAAAAGATAGAGATCAGCCTCAGCATTGACTCAATTTTAGAGTCAGTGCTTTTTCCACTTTGTCACAGCTACCTTTAAATCTTCCCAATAATACACAAGAAACCTTCAGCAATCACAAAATGAATGCCACTATGCCATAAAGAGCAGAGTCTTCTGCCATTTAAAAAATATGTATTTATAAAAAAGCAATATTTTTTTAAAATATCCCTATGTGTAAATAGTTGCTTCTAATTGTTCTGGTTAGCTCTGGTCCTCTCCTCTGGAAATATTAGAGGATTAGAGAAAAGGGAACCTTTTCTAAAGGAAGCACACTTCAGAGGTGACCACCTCTGTAGGGGAACAATATATTGTTCAAGTAATATTGCAGCTATAGTCAATAACCTGGGTTGAGTCTGGGCCAAGGCAGAGATCTCTAGGTGATTCTAGTGGAGTACCAGCTCCTGGATCACAGCTGGCTCATCCTTCATCAATCTACCCAGCAAAACCAACAAGCCCCAACAAGCACATCTTGGGTCACAGACTTATGGCAGTACACTCCCCACCAAAGCAGCCTCCAAAGTATAACTGTTTATTATATTAGTTTCCAGATATAAGATGTGTCACATTCAACTCCAGAATTACACGTACCCACTGTGGAATTTAAAGTAAAATACCTGTGGCTTCTTCAGCCGCACCTCCTGGCTCCAGTTACCATCAAGAGGCAAAACCATGATGAAGACTTGGAGGAGGGCCAGTCTGCCCAGAAGAACGCTGAATTCATCCTCCAATGTGTTCATTCAGATCCTTTGATAGAGGATTGGATTGTGCCCTGCAGACATCATCCTTTCCCCAGGATTAGGCTTCATTTAAACCAAACCAAACTAACAAGAATTGATGCATTTTTAAGGGCTGACTATGAGTAGTCTCTTCTCATTCAATTCAATAAATATTTTTGAAGCATCTACCATATTTCGGGCATTATGCTAGCCATTGAGGATGCAGAGGCTAAGGGGAAACATTCTTTGCCTTCAAGAACTTAAAGTCTACTGAAAACAAAACAGATGTACTAAGTGAACTCCAGAGCTAGAAAATGTTACTAACTGTAGGAGAAGGCACCTGTGCTATACATGGAAGGAAGCTCAGGATGGGACAGGAATGGGGAAGGAGGGGCCAGGAATTCTACAGGAATGAAAGGGCTGCAGAGGTCTTCATAGCTGCTTCCTTTCCCTTGCAGGAACAAGTTCCCACTGCCAGGTAACATGCTTTGTTCTCTGAAGTCCTCCAGGCATTCAAATCCTATGGCAGTGTGTCAAAGGTACTATCTGTCATTGTTGGGAAATTCTAACACCACCCATAAAATACAACATATACATATATCAAATACACATAGAATCAAGAGTTTTAGACATGCAAGCAACGTTAAGCATCAATTCATTCAATTCCTCATTTTATGGAGGGAGCTAAGGACTAAACACGTGAAGTGGCTTGCTCTCAGGTCACATAAGGGGCAGACTTCAAATTCATTCTTTGTCATCCTACTTTTCGCTTTGGGCATTCTTCCTGCTGCTTTATATGATGAAGTGATTGAGGACAGTAGCTAAGTCTCATAACCTTGGGACAGCAAGAGGACTCAGTGGATAGAGTGCTGGACCTGGAGCCAAAAAGACAGGCATTCAAATCCAGCCTCAGACACTTCCTAGCTGTGTGACCCCAGGCAAGTCACTTAACCCCGTTTACCTCAGTTTTCTCATCTGTAAAACAAGCTGGAAAAGGAAATAGCAATCACTCTAGTAAGAGGAAAACATCAAATAGGATCATGAAGAATCAAACAAAGCTGATATGACTAAATAATAACAAAGGACAGTTGTTTAAGGATAGATCTCATTCCAGGTCCATTCTCAAGTTCATTCCATTTCTTACATATCCTGGAATCTTCTGTAAGATCATAGATCTAGAAAGGACCTTAGGGATCATCCAGGTAGTCCCTTCATTTTATGCACATCCAAACTGAGATCCAGTGCTTCAGTGACTGGCCCACAGTGACACAATAAGTCACATCCCAGGGATACAAAGCTAGGTCCTATGACACCAATATATCATGCTTTCCACTGAACCATGCTTCTCCCTCATGTTTTAGATTAAGACAAGTGGCATTGATATCCAACTTTTCTTATTGCCATGATGAATCCTCCATTGCAGAGGGAATCAATAAAAACCCAGATATTGCTCAGGGCCCTGAGGATCTGTCAATATCCAGATCCTTTAATTCTCACCAATTAAGGTAGCCCTTATTCCAGTAATTCAGTCCTTTAAACTAGAAGGAGGAACAAAATTAAAGGATATTCCCCAGAAAGGCAAAGTTGGGGCAGGGATCTTAGATGAAGTTTCTATGAAACAAAGAAGCTAAATAAATGATCTAACCAAGGTTCTTAAGTGTAAGATATGGCCTTAAGCACCTTCCAGTCTTGTATTCAACAGTTAGTCTCTGTGAACCTCTAATTTCAGCCCATTCTAGCCCACAACCAGGAACAATTTCACATTAGGTCTACCTAGCTCTCTCTTAGACCCATTTAGACCCATTCTTCAGACAGCTTTCCAGAAACTCCCCAGAATGTTTGGTGAGCTGTGAATTTAATATGAGCTTAAAATGTGATACAGAGTCCAAAAAAAGCTAATTCAATCTTAGATTGCATTGAGAGACAGTGGTCCAGGATGCAGAAAAGGTGGTAGTCCTCCCATACCCTACCTGGGACCAAGCATATCTAAAACATTTTGTTCAGTTCTGGGAGGCACTATTTTGGAAACAATATTGACCCAAAAAGCTGGAGAGTGTGCAGAGGCAGGTAATCAGAAGAGTGAGTCAAGTCATACAAAAATTAGTTAAAAGGGACATCGAGATGCGTGTTGGATAGCACCAAATATAGAGTCAGGAGGACCTAAATTCAAATCCAGCCTCAGTCACTTAACACTTGCTAGCTGTGTGACCATAGACAAGTCACTTAATCCCAATTGCCTCCCCTCGCCCCACAAAAAAAGTTTCAGCCAACTGCTAGATCACATAATGGACAGAACACTTAACTTAGATCTGGGAGACCTGAGTTCTAATCTTGACTCTGACTCTTAGTTATCTGTGTAACTCTGAAGAAATCACTTCACATCTTTGTGCTTCAGTTTTCCCTTTTATAAAATTGGAAGGTTGAAGACAATAGCCTCTGAGATCCCTTCTAACTCTAAATTCATCATACTAACTTCAGAAAATTAATTTAGGGAAATAAGACTTAGCCAGCTTCAAGTATTTGAAGGGTTGCCCTATGGAAAAGAGATTCAACTTGATTTGCTTGGCCCCAGAGGGAAAAAAATTTGGGAGCAAGACCAGATGAAGTTACAGGGAGGAAATTTTAAATTTAAATTAATGAAAAACATCCTAATAATTAAATATTTAAAAGTTGAACAATCTTGGAAAATAGTGGGCTCCCTTGCTAGAGATTTTCAAATAAAGGCTGAAAACTCTTGAGGGAGAAGCAATGTTGGGGATTCCTACACAAATATGGTTTGCACTTGATGGCTTCTAAGTTACTTTCTGTGAATCACTTACAACACAAGAAAAATGAGACTATGGAGAGACTTCTTCAGTTTAGATCAGCAACAGGTTTGGAAGGAAGGGATCAGAGTCACAGGTATATTATTACATTTTCTGTGGGATCTTTATACCTCAGACATCAACAAATGTTATAAATCAAAATTTGATTTATTGTTTTGTTGATTGTTTAGGATCTAGAATTAAGAAAGGTAAAAAATATTAATAATAATATATATTAAACTTTAAAATATGTCATGTGTATATTTGTTTTCCCAGAGAACTCATTGTTTAGGCATACACCTAGACAGGAGTCATGCTATGAGGCTACAGAATCCTCATCTATATATAGTGACTAAAAAATGCAGGCTCTACAGAGCAGAGCAATGGCTTGCATAGTAGTAGGTAAGACCTTTCTCAAAGTTGGATTTCAAAGGAGAAGCTAAATTTTCTTCAGTGTTTAGAAGAATCAATATAAAATAGAACAAACCCCAAGAAGAGGCTATGAATTGTGTGTGACTTTCTCCACTCCTCCCTCACCTTCAGGCACTCAATGGGGATATTTTAGGGATGAGAACAGTTCATCTATTTTCAAAAAAGTCAAAAGGTCTAGCCACTGCCTCCAACTGAATTATGGGAAGGATCTGAAGGAACATTTCTTTCTGCAAGTTCAAAGATTGAAAGAGAACAAATCTAAGAATTAGATAATCATCTATCAGATGAATAATATGTGAGCTAACACATAATCATAAAATACTTTATTAATTAGTAATGCCACCAAGGTATAATTTATAAATATGTGATCCTTATTAACTATTTCCTCTGATGCCTTGTCAGGGCATCCAAGTGTCTCTGTAAATTTTTAAGTTATTTCTGTCAACCTTAAGCTCCAACAGATCCTACTAAGTTGATAAGGTTGACAATTAGAGAGGTTCCTCATTAGAAGGTTTACCAGCAAGTGAAGATGATCTTCAGCCATACAAATCTACTCAGATACAATGGATTTGTGAATTGCATTTTGTGGAGAAAATACCCACAATAATAAAATCAATATCCTTGAAGTTGATATTAAGTAAAACCATTAATTCCATTGCAATATTTAGTTTAATAAAATGCCTCTAATGATACAAATTCAGAGTCAGTGCAGTATGACAGAAAGCGTATTGTCTCTGAACTCAGGGGACCTGTCTTTAAGGCACTCAAAATATAATGGATCGGCTTATTGCTGTTCTTACCTAGGGTCACATAAAGCTAGAAAATATCAGTCCAGGGACAGCTAGATTGAGCAGTGATTAGAGCACCAGTCAGGAGAACTTGAGTTCAAATGTGATCTCAGACATTTAATACTTGCTAGCTGTGTGTACCTAGGCAAGTCACTTAGCTCCAGTTGCCTTGCAGGGAAAAAAAAAGACAAGAAAATGCCAGTCCGCATTTGAACTCGCACCTTTTTAATTCTAATCCCTGCATTGTAGCTACTACCCTAAATATTGGTTGGTTAGTTGCTTGATTCATAAAAGAGCTTTGGGAAGTAAGGCAATGGCAGCCTTCCCACAACTATATGCTACCCTCTTCCCAATCAACTGCATCATCCTTCCAGATTCAGTATCTCACAAACTGTCCGTGATTAGATGCCAAGCCACACTCCCCCTGCTTACATTTCTTTAGCCCCTGGCCATTCCCTTGCTTCCTTGCCCAATTCCACTCCCCTTTGCAAGACTGAGAATGAGCAGCAATTGGCAAGAAGGAAGAGGAGGCCTCTCCTAGCATGGTCTCCAGGTGTTCAAGATGTGGTTGAATGAAGAAAAGCAAAGGAGGTGGGGGAGGGTGGGAATAGAGAAAAGACACACATTTGGGTTTCCTATGCCAAGTTTCCTCACTTTGATCTCAAAAGGAAAAAAGACAGGGAGAGAGAAGGGGGGAGGGAGAGGGATAGAGGGAGAAGAGAGAGAAGGAGAAGAAAGAGGGAGAGAGAAAGAGACAGACACAGACAGAGGCATAGAGACAGAGACAGACAAGAGACAGAGAGATAGCAGAAGGATAGAGACAGAGATGAGACAGAGAGAGATAGCAGAGGGATAGAGACAGAGACAAGAGACAGACAGAGAGAGATAGCAGAGGGATAGAGAGAGATAGAGAAATTGAGACAAACTGAGACAGTTTTAAGACATAGAGACAGACAGAAATTGAGAGAGAGAAAGAAAGAGAGAGATACAGACTGACAGCAGAGGGATAGAGACAGACAGAGAGACAGAGAAACAGAGACAGAAGACAGAGAACAGATAGAGACAGACAGAAATTGAGAGAGAAAGAAAGAGACACAGACCGACAGCAGAGGGATAGAGACAGAAAGAGAAACAGAGCAGATGACAGAGAGCAGATGCAGAGAGAGAGAGAGAGAGAGAGAGAGAGAGGAAAGGGAGAAGAAAAAAAGGAAAAAAAAGGTTCAAAATGCTCCTTCAGACAATAACACCTCAATGTGGGGGTGGGGGAGCTCCACCTGAGCAGCTTTGCACTCTCAGAGTTTCCAGACCTGGCTGTATAGACTGTTCTCTCTGGAAACATGCCCCTGTTCCTCCCTTTCCCATCCCCACAACACACACCTGTTGTTGCTTCCCTCCCCCTTCAGAGCACTGTCATCTGGATGCACACCAGTCCACACTACTTCCCTATAGGAAGGCGGTCTCCACAGCCAGGAAGCAAACAGCAACATCTGTCCAGAGTCTCTCCCCTTCACAGAGAGTTCTAGCATCTCTCTCCATTTATTTGTATTTATTTATTTGGAGATAACTGACTAAAAAGCGGCCTCAGTGGGCCAAGAATCCCCACAAAACTTGTTTCTTTAGTCCCAGCTCTTTCTAAAACCCTGCTTTTCTCCAGAGGGCCCTCCCCCTTCTCCCTTTCTACCATGGAAAGTCTGTGTATTCCTAGGATTGGGAGTAGTAATCTTAATTATGTCTCAGAGCTTTGGCTGTGTTTGTCCAAAAACATACAGTGAAAAAAAATGTGGTTTCCATTACAATATCACTGAGGGCCTTGTACTGGGTTTGGGATCATTAAGCGGGGGAAAAACAGGCTGATGAGCCATGCCTTTCTGTCTTCCCCTACTCCAAGTTCTCTGGTTTATTTTGAGACAGATAGCCTTAAAATAGTCTTTCAAATGTGGAGCTTATTATCTCATCTAACAGATTTGACTTCACATGGACGAGGATTAAGAGCCAGTGCCAAAATTTTCCTCTCTCTTGGGCTTTCATGAAGGATACTCCCTCCCCGTTCTAGTCCTGAAAGCTAAAAACTCTGCTCTCAGATCCCACATCTGAGCCAGGCAGAGGGAAAGCTGGTGCCGTTCCTAATTCCATTCAGATTATTTTCCCAGTATAAGAAATGACTGAGAAGGAAGGAAGGAGCATTGTCCTCCAGCCAGGGCTCTTAGAAACCAGGCCTTCTGAAGCTGTGACCTACCCTGACTTCCACCAGCTCTAGTCCATGAATTCTCTGGCCAGCCCACATATACAAGCTGAGAGAGACAGATATGACTGAATGGTAAACAATTTTATTTTCAATGGGGCTTTGAGTTCAAGTCACCCTGTGTGGGCTGTAGCTGAGCCTTCATCTATGACCCCATTTGACTCCAATTTCCTTCCCAGAACCACTTTCTGACTAACTTCTATCCCATTCTTATCATTCCTTTCATTAAAACCTTTTTAAGATGTTAATCTTGCCTGGAATGCCCTCTTACCCCACTAGTCCTCTGCCGGTCTAAGTTACACCTGTCCTTCAAGGACATACCTCCTTAACAAAATCTTCCTTAATTGTTGCAGCCCACAACGAACTGCCCCCCTCCGAGATCCTCACATCCTTGTACCTAGAGACTTTTCTCCTTGCACCTTGGGTAGCACTTTGGCTTTTTAATAAATTTATTAGCAAATAGGATTAAATAGGATTTGGTTTATAGCATTGCTATCTATCTAGCTTGCTTAGGGACAGAACACTGAGATTTACCATTTTCTATATATACCTTAATGTCACCAATACTGGCCATCTTCTCTGATACCATACTCTAAGGATCAATGGGCCTTTCTATCTGTCCTGCATCTGAACCCAACTATATATGTTGTGTCCCTCAGCCAGAATGAGAGCTCTTTAAAAGTAGGAAGTATCTCATTTTTCTGGATCTTCATCATTTAGTACAATGTATGACACAAGAAATATATAGGCTCAAATCCTACCCTTCATACATATTAGTTTGGTGACTCTGGGTAATAATAACAATAATAATAGCATCATTTTTTCCTTCATAATTCTCTAACACACTAAATAATATTTGCTCACGTCTATATAGTACTTTAAGGTTCATAAAATAATTAAACATAATCTCATTTGATTCTCACAACAACCAACAAGCCTGAGAGGTAGGTGCTACTATTATCCATGTTTGAAAGATGAGGAAACTGAAGCTCATGGAGACAGAGTGAACTCATCCTGAATCACACCATCAGTAAACTTCTGAAATGGAATTTGAACTCAGAACTTTCTGCTTCCGGGTCCAGCATTCTTGCCATTATGCCACATTGCCTTTTTAGCATGGTTTTTTTTTTGTTTGTTTTTTTACAAGATATCTGTATTATTGATGCTTCATATCCCTATTAGACTATAAATTCTCTGGTGGTAAGAACCCATGTTTTATCTTAATTTTGCAATTCTCCCAGTGCCTAATACATATTCTACATTCAATGCAGGCTCATTTAGTGTACTATTGTTCCATTGAGTATTATAGTGCACTAACCGTTCTGCACTATCTGCACTTACTTGTTCTCTAATTTTTCTTTCTGTATTGATCTTATTTCTCCCGTTAGACTAAAAGCTCTTGGAGGGCAAGGACCATGTCTCACACACCTCTGTATCTTCCACTGAAGCTACACAGTCCTGAACCCGTAATACATATTCAGTAATTACTTGTTCATTAATAGTGGGCTGAATCTGTGAAGTATTGATTCACACTCTAACTTGGTCCCATTGACTAGATGACATTGACTTGGCATTTAATCAAGTTCTATTCCCCTTTGATCCCATAGCTCAGCAAAGACAGGTGCTGTCTCCATTCTGTATTTGTATCTCTAGCTCCTAGAACAGTGTCTAACACATAGTAGACTCTTTATAAATACTTGTTGGTGGATTAGCTCTTGTGTCTACTATTTCCTGTCGCCTATTACCCTGACTTTGCACTGAATGACCCTCATGTCTGCAATGTTGGAGTTTCCCCTGTCCTGACCTTCCCCTCTAGTTCCCAAATTTCCTTCAAAGCTCGGCTCTAGCAGCACCTTTTATATTAAACCTTTCCTGATCCCTACCCCCACAGCTGCTAATGTCTTCCCTCTCCAAAAAAAAAAAAAATTTACCTGATATTTATTTTGTATATGCTTATATTTGCACATTTTGGACTCTCCTCCAGTAGAATGTAAGTTCCTTGAGGGGAGAGACTATTTCACTTTCATTTTATATCCCCAGTGCTAGCACTGCTATAGAAGGCCCTTGATAAATACCTGTGGATTAATTGATTAATGGCTCCTTTTTTCCTGTTCTTTGTATAATATCCCATGGGGTCCTATGCTCAGTCTGTCATGTTGGTTGGCTGCTTCACCTTCCCTAGCATGAGTTGCTAAGATTGAGTCACATAATCTTCAGAGTTATTTATGATGAGGGCATTTGGGGATGCCTCCCTCTAAAGGCAGGACTGGCAGACCATTGGGGAGAGTATCACTGAGACTAAGCCTCTTCCCCAACTCCTTGGAAAAAAAGTGCAGAAGCAGAGATTAACTCTCCACTCTCAGCCTACCACCCCTACCTCCATCATGGTACCTCCAGGCACACACATGTTCCCACTATTTTCATTTACACACACACACACATTCACCACACACTGAAACTGCCTTGGATTTTCTTTCATGTCATTTCAAACCCATCATGGGTACAGCAAAACAAGCTCCCTGGAAGGCATGTGAACAGAATAATTCCAGATGGGCCAATGATGAGGACAGGCCTGCCTGGGCTAGGAATATTGGAAAGAAAATATAAACACCCACTCTTAACAGCAGACAGTCCCATTTCTGTGACACATGGCTATTGAAAACACTCTCCTGTCTCCTCAAGCCCATACTCCTACACCACCCCTTCATGCTGCACGGAGGATAACAACAGCTCACATTTAGAGAGTGCTCTAAGGTTTAAAAAGTGCTTTTTCTATATTATCTCACTTCATCCTCATGACAACCTTGGGAGGTAGGAACTATTATTATCACAATTTTACAGATGACGAAACTGAGTCTCAGAGAGGTTAATTGGTTCACATTATCTCTATTATGCTATGCTAGAGATGGATAACTTCCAATATTCACTCCCTCATCCCACTCATCCAAGGCAATAAAATCTATATCCTTTCATCCTTTTTTCCAGCATCAAACTAAAAGATGTCCTTATTCCTATTTAGGTCTAAACCTGCACCATCCACATGTACCCTCTATCTTTATCTTCAATGTTAACCTTTTCCCTTAGCTTTCCTCTTTAATTGACTTATAGATCCCCAAATTACATCAAACCCAACTTGACAAAAAATGATCTCATTTTATTACCTGGCTCTATCACAGACTGAGGCTGAGCCCAAGTTTCTTCATCTATAAAATGGAGATAAAAATGCTTGAGGTTATTGAGAAGAAAATACTATGTAAAGTTAGTTATTAATTAGTATTCCCCAAACTTCCTCTGCCTCTGGGCCTTATTATCCCTACTATCAGGACTTTCACTAATACTCAGGATTGGAAATCCTACAGTATTCTTACCCTTGACTTCTCCTATATGACACTTCAGCTAAAATGGTTTCTTCACTACTCCATGAATATTGTCTTAACCACCATTCATTAAATCCTTATTTCACCAAATGTCTCAAAATCTGTCCCCTCTTTCCTATTCCCATAACTGCCTCTTCTATTCAGAACCTTATCATCTCATACCTAGAATAAACCTTTAACACTATAATTCTATCATCCATCCAATCCATCCTTCATATTGCTGCTAGATTCATCTCTGCTTTAATCAGTGTAAAGAACATCAACACTGGAGTCAGAAGAAAATCCCAAATCCAAAACTTATTATCTGTGTGTCCCTAGGCAAGTCACCTATCTTTCTTAAACCCCATTTTATTCATCTGAGAAAGGAGAGATGGACTCTGAAGTCCATCCCAGCTCTAAATCTGTTATTCATGTTCTATAGCCATCTATGGCTCCCTATTGCCTGTGACAAGAACTAATAAGACCAAACATTTATATAGTGTTTATAATGTGCTAAATGCTTTATAATTATCTCATGTGATCCTCACCACAACCCTGGGAGATGGCACTATTTTATCCTCATTTTACAGATGGGGAAATTGATGCAAAGATTAAATGATTTGCCCAAGTTCACTCAGCTCATAAATGTCTAAGATCAGATCTGAATTTACATCTTTCCGTCTTTTAAGCCCAGTACTCTAACCACTGCACCATCTAACTGGCTCAAGCAAGGCTTCTTAGACTTTTTCTTCTCGTAACTCCTTTACACCCAAGAAATTTTTACACAGCCCCAGGCATATAGCTAGATAAATGAGGTTTACAAATCAAACACTTACTTATAATAAATCATAAAGAAATTTCTTTTAAGCAATTCTTTGATATATAAATAAATTTACTGTTTATTAAAGACAAAAGCAAATTTGTATACTAATGATATGGGTGTGCTTGTTTATTTTTACATAAAGAATTAAATTTTGGTGGAATATTTGATACTTGTTGCCAAATTTTTGGTCACCCCCACATTCAGTTACATGGCCCATATGGAGTTGCAACCCACAGTCAAAGAAGCTTTGGCCAAAAGAATAATACTCACAAACAAATCCAGTGATACTTGACAACCTAACAATCATGATATTCCAGAGGCTGGCTTTAAGCTACACTTTCTGACTTGTTTCCCACTGGTCCCCCTACATGAACTCAATACTTCAGGTAACACTTACAATCTCTTGAATGATCTCTGTGCTTTCTGTTCTGTGGCTGTATTCTTGCTATTTGTTGCCACTGCCCAGAATGGTCTTCCTCCTGCTATCTACCTTGCCAGGTTCAACTCATCCTTCAAGATTCAGCTCAATTTCTTCTTGAGCCATGAGACCTCTTATCTTAGAGGAGTCTCCAGGATCTCTGGACTCATGCACCCTCTCTGCATCTTTCATTTGACCAAAAAGTTATCTACTTCTTATGAAAACAGATAGCATGAGATAAGGAAAACTCAGGTTCAAATCTTACTTCAAATACTTACTAGCTTTTGTGACTGTGGGAACTTAACTTCCCCAGACATCAGTTTTCCCATTTGTAAATTAGATATGATAAAAGTGCTTACATTACAAAACTCCAATGAGACTCCAATCAAATAATTTATTGTAAAGTACTTTGTAAATCTTACTTACAGACTGTGGCTGTATGAAGCATAGGCAGCATGGAAAGACTACATGGTTTATGAGTCAAATTCCAACTCAGAAATTTACTAGCCGTGTGTGTCCTTAAACATGTCATGAAAGCTCCTAGCAATTCAGATTCTTCATCTATAAAATGAGGGGGTTGCACTGGATGGGTTCTGAATGTCCTTCAGTTCTAGAGCTTTGATCTTAAATTTTTAAAGATAAGAAAAACCTCAGTCAGAGCCCTGAGGGCTTTTTCATTGACTGTCTTTGGAGTCCCCTTTTCTCACTAGCTAACTGGAAATGATAATCATTCTTACACCACAAGGGAGATGTGATAAAAGTATTTTGTAAAATGAAAATGAAGCTGGAATCCCAAACTCAGAATGAACGTTATAATGAAAAATTGAAGTTTATTTCTTTCCTGCAAAAAGTGTCCTTAACTCTCTAATGATGTTAAACCAGATTCATTCTTCCTATGTTGACTATCAAGTACAATGACCTTAATGTCAACAACCAGCCTGGGAAGTTAAATTAATCATTTACTTCTTTTTAATTTTTTTTAACTGTAGAGGCAGCTGATGGGTGGCGCAATGGGTAGAGAAGTAGGCATGGGTTCAAGAACACCTGAGTTCAAATCTAATGTCAGACACCTCATAGTTATGTGACATTGAACAAATCACTTACCCTCAGTTTCCTCAACTATATGGGGATAAAATTAGCATCCACCTTCCAGGGTTGTTATGAAGATCAAATAAAAAAAATTATAAAGCTTTTAGCACACTGCCTGGCACTTAGTGGGTATAATATAAATGCTTATTTCCTTCCCATTTCCCATCTTCTCCATTTCTAGAGAACCCTTGCTCTTCAGTGCCCTAAAGAATGGCAATGAAAAGAGTGAGAACATAGGAATGAAAAAGCATTCAGTATTTACTATGTCTTAAGAACTGGACAAGAAAATAGAAAAGTAAAGAGAATTCCTGCCCTCCTGGAGTTTAAACGATAACATGTAGAATAGAGCCATGAACAAGGAAGGATACTTTGGCTTGGAAGGTTACTGGGAGGGTAATAAGAGCCACTGAGGAGTATATTGACACACTTTCTAAGAGCAATGACAGGGCTGATTTGATTATGCTTCCAGAATTGAAAAGATGGGAGAGAGGGAGCCTTTGAAGGTTGGGATAGAGAACAGGGGTGGCAGGAAGAGGCAGCAGCAGGGCAGCCAGTAAGCCAGAGAGGAAAGGAAACTTGGCTGGAGCTGAGCTGTTGGAATTTTGGGGGGGGGGGTTTAGCCAATTCTTTGTAATCCCATTTTGGGTTGTCCGGAAGCCTAGATATAGGGAATAATTATCAGGACTGCAAGGCACCAGGGTGAGTGATCCAGGGAAGAAAAGTCTTGATATCTGAGATCAGGGCAGCAGGATGAGGAGCACAGGGTAGGCAACAGAGATCTGCTCTTGAATTCAAGTCCCAACTTGGCATATACTGTCTCTGGAGCCTTAGGCTAGCACCTCACTTTCTTCATGCCTCCAGGAAACTCCCTAAAATGAGATCTCTGTTACTTAATTAATTAGTGCTCATCTGCATTATGAAAGAAAGTTTTTTTTTTTTTTTTTTGGTTTGTTTGTTTGTTTTTGTTTTTAACCAGGGAACTCCCTATATCAATGAAAACACTTCTAGGCACAAAAGTGTGTGTGTGTGTGGTCACTGTCTACTCAAATCTGCTTATGTACAAAGTGATTTTGGGTTTGCCTCACAATTTTTACTTTTACACACACACATACACACACACACACACAAAGTCATACATACAACTGTATACATGTATCCTGGACCAGTGATTTCATCAGCGTAGGGAACGCTTGTGATGTGGAAATTTCCTTCCCCAATTTAGATTTCCTTCTGAATAACTTATAGTCTTTTTTTCCCTGAAGTAATTGGGGTTAAGTGACTTGCCCAAGATCACACAGCTGGGACATATTAAGTGTCTGAGACCAGATTTGAACTCAGGTCCTCCTGAGTTCAGGACCAGTGTTCTATCAATTGAGACATCTAGCTGCCTCCTCATGAATTCTTTTGACAGTCTGGTAAAGCTTATACATCCTTTCTTAGAATTTTGTTTTAAAATGCATAAAAAAAGACATAAGATTACAAAGAAAGCCATTTGTGGTGAAATACATTTAGCAAAAATATATTTTTCAAAGGTTAAGAATTCCTTTCTTAGAGCATTGTCTGAGAGTATGGAAAGGTCAGATCATTTGCCCAAAGTCACACAGTATGTGTCAGAACCATGACAACTTCCTGACTTCTAGGCTAGTATGCTCTATCCACATTCCATTTAAAGTCATAAAATGGCTCAAATGAGAAAACAATATGACAAGTCTGAATTTAGCTATAAAGTGGAAAGAGCTCAGGCAATGCTTTCCAAAGCAGATGAAGGCCAAATGGACTTTTCATTTGTGTCTCATTCATTCATTCATTCATTCATTCATTCATTCATTCATTCATTCATTCAACAACATTTACTGGGTGTGTCCCATGAGCTGGCTCAGCCTGGCTGGCAATTTAAAACCATTCTGCAAGCAAAATGAACTTATTAGTGCACTCAAAAACTCAGTTAACTAGAAATTAGATACAGGATGGGTGTGTACCCATCAAATCCCTTTACCTGTAGGCTATAAACAGCACTTCCAGCAACTGTCACCCAGTAAACCTGAAGGGAAAAAATGTCTGGACATCCAAGCCAACTGGAAGATCAATTCAAAAGCTTCCTTCCCACAAAAGAGAAAAACTTCAGAGACCACTCGGAAGGAATTTATTAATTATAACCATGAAGTATCATAAACTAAGAGGGGAGAACCAACAGTTTTATCAAATAAGGAATCTACTGTCTGAGCATATGATTTGGTCATTAACTCATTAACTTGTTTACCTGTCATTTCTCAAGCCATTTCCAGTCTTTGTACTTTCAACCCATAACAAAAATGGTACTTTGTTTTATATTTTATAAGAATCTTTAAATTTAATGACTGCACAAACTTCTGGATTGCCATACAACTTTCTTTTTCCAATCAAATACTTGATCTAGTCTCACCATATTTTATACTTATATACACAAAAACATGTTTACATGAACATTCGTGTGTGTATACATGTGTTTGCATATATACATACATGTATATGTGCTTGTGTGTGTGTAAATATGTATTTGCCTACATACATGTACAGGGTGCCCCAAAAGTCTTAGTAGAGTTTTAAGCTATTAAAGCTGTCTTTTTAAGCTCTCTATATAGTAAATATACAAATGTGTCTATGGATACAATGCACATGTATTATATACACAAACTACAACATATACACATTTGCCTATATGTGCCTGAGTATAATATACATAATCTAATACATATATATACAAATATGTATTGTAGTGTATTGTTTTTATACACATACATAAAGTTCTTGGTGACTTCTGAAATTTCCTGTTTTCTCCCAATAAAAGTTTAGCAGAAGATGGTATTTTTCCCTCTAAATGTATTCTACCTTATCAGACAACTTCACTTTGGTTTTTTATGGTCTATTTCAAAGTGGTGTGACTGATAACCTGTACCACAATATGAAAAGACCTGGCTTGCAAAAGTGATATAATCTAAATAATACATATGCAGGGGCAGTTACCTGGTATCATAGATAGAGCATCAGCCTTGGAATTAGGAGGACTAAATTCAAATATAATCTCAGACACTTAGCTATGTGATCCTGGACAAGTCACTTAACTTGGATTGCCTTCAAAAGCAAAAAACAAAAAACAATAAAATATAATATAGATATGGCATAACATACAATATAAACAATAGTGATATTATAATCAATAGATTAATCAAGAGAGTTGTCCCCTCTTGAGGAACCTTTCCTTCTATATAGGACAGAAATAAAAACAATATACTAAGAAGAGCTGGGTCCAGATCCAGGGGCTTTCAGCTAAGTCACTTTATATTCCTGAGTCTCAGTTTCCTCATCTATGAAATGAAAGAGTTGGACAATGCTCTCTGGCATCCAATACTTGCTCCAAATAATCTGTGTGTAAATGCTCTTTATCAGAGTACCGCATCTTGTCTGTCAGGTCACTGAGCTGCTAACCCCTGGCTTGTGGATTGTGGATGGCAGGCAAGCTCTTTCCTCTTCGGTACCAGCGCAGCCACCAAGTAATGTTGCCTGGCTATGGGGGGATCTGGCTCTTCTCTGGAATTGCCCAACAACTGATTGAAGCTCCTGGTTGCTCCCCACCTGCACCTGCCTTCCCTGAATTCTTATCTCAGGGAAAGAGTTAATTGCCCCCTTAACAGACTCAACTTAATCATCAACTCCCCAGGTAAAGCCATTCTCTTCCCTATTAGACACAGAGGTCCCCTAGGGCCAGAAACTGTAGATCATCTGCACCTAGAACCATTCAATTAAAGTATTTGACTGAATGAGCTATTTCCATTAAACAACCCAGAATGGAACAATGGAAGAACAGATTTGGAGCATGGAGGCCTGGGACTGACCCCTGGCTCAAACACCACCGTGAGAACTTTGCCTTCAGTTTATTTATCCCTAAAAGTAGAAAAGTTGGCCTGGGTGACTTAAGCTTCCTTCCTATCATACCAATTAAATCTCTCCTAACACACTGTCCCCCTCAGATGATCCTTTCTATACTCATCCTGGCCACACAGTTGCTGTCAGCTTTTCATGCCCAAGAAAGTCCTGCAGGAGCACAGATTTCAAAATGGCCTCTCAAGCATCTTAGTCACTGAAGTTGATGCTGCAGCTGGCCCCATTGCTCTGTAAGGTCCCAACAAGTACCCAGTCACAGACTGAGCCCAGATGCCCATCCATTAAAGGTGGGATTTGCCAGAGCCCAGTGAAAGCAGAACAAGGAGAGTTCACCGGAGGTGACTTAGGAGAAATCAAGATTCAGACAGCTTCCAGAAACTCTCCCTTCTGCCTGCCTCCTTTACTTAGTCCCTGAGAACAGTGCTTCCTCCACTAAGGTTGCCAGTACCTATTTCAAAGGCTGGGTATGTACAAGCCAGACACTTCCAACCACCCTTTGCCTGTAGGCTAGTGACAGCAATTCACTAAGATGCCCATAAGCTTCCTTCCCATCAAGGAAAAAAAAACAAAAAACAATAATGTTCTTTCTCAACTCCCCTATGAGGGATTGTAGCTACTCTATACCAGCCAAAATGAAAGCTATGCAAAAAGGCAACTAAGTCCTTCATCAAAAGGGAATTACGAGTTGTTTTACTGTCACAGAATTGGGAAAGAGATTATGGCAAGCTGGAATAGGTCAGCATAAAAATAACTAATTCCCGTAAACCTTAGCATCTAGGCACTCCAGTCTATCGTAGACACAAGATAATATCCTGCAACTGCTTCCCCCCTCCTCTCATCACTATTCACCCTAACCCTACAGCTCAGTCTCCGACTTTGTCCCTCATCTTTTCCACTTTGTGCCCTTTGGCACCCACACTGTACAATTAGCAAATGTTCTTTTACTCTGAACTCCTTGGATTTGGAGCTGGAGGGTTTCAGTCCTATCTATATATGAGCTAGGGCAGATCACTGAGGGTATCACAGAGATGCCTTCTGGACATCATGTATACATTCGAAGTTAATCTAATTAACTAAGTAATATGCAATGTAATAAAAAAGAATAAAGTAAAAAGTGCACAGCAGAGAACTAAAGAAAACTCACAAGGAAGCAAAGAAAAGGTTGGCAATTCTGAATATAATGTATAGTATTTATTATATAGGTTTTCTTGAAATGGAAATTTGTTGTTTCATAGTTTGAATCTTGTCATGTTCTGCTGTGCACAAGACAATTTTTTTCTTTTTCTATTTTCTATTTAAGTTTTAAATAAATAAATACATTTAGAAAAAAGAAGTTAATATCCTTTCAGCTCTAAATGCATGACCCCCTATTTCTTTCCATAGAAACCTGGTTGTCCCTGAGGATTCCACAGTTCTGCTTGCACCTTCTTTTTTCTCACTATTTGTGTCACAGAAAGGAAGTGGGAATTGAGTTAAATTGAATTGCTCACAGTGGGAGAATCAGTGACTTCCCATTGATTATAAACCTGGGTAACCTACTCTGTATGAACTTTTCTACAGGGAGAGGAAAGGAAGCAGCTGTCAAAGGCCTTTGAGATTCTACCCACAGGTCTTTATATAAACCACTGGCTATCCTAGGCCCCAAGGCCATGCAATGGATAGAAGGCCAGGCTTGGAGTAGGGATTACATCGTCCTGTGTTCATACTTGACCTCAGATATTTACTAGTTGTGTGAGCTTGGGCAAGTCACTTCTACCCTGTCTGCCTCAGTTTCCTCATCTGTAAAGTGAGCTAGAGAAGAAAATAGCAAATCATCCCAGTATATCATTCTAAACAACAACCAAAAGCAACTACCACCACCACTCTTCTTTGCCTTAACAAGGGTTAAAATCTTCAGCAAACCTCTAGAATAGCTGAATAAGGAAGTCAGATTTGAAAAGGAACTCAGATTTTATCCAATCCCAAACTGAAGCATACATTTCTTCACAATAGCCCCAATAGCCATCTAGTCTCTATTTAAAGACCTCCATTTCTGGGCAGCTCACTACCTCACAAGGTAGCCCATTCCATTTTTTGGATAGTCCTTAACATTAGAAAATTTATCTTTATGTGAAGTGGAATTTTACTTCCTGTTAACTGCCATTGGTCTTATGGCTATGGAATCATAGTGATCTACTCTATGGTCACCTTCTCCAACCAATCTGAGGCAAAGGCAGATTAAATCCCTTAGGATCACAAAGAGATGGAAGGCACCTCAGTAGCAAACTTGTCCCTCTTCCTTCCTTTAAAGCTGAGGAAGTAAGATGAAGTGGCTTGGCCAACACCACACAGTTTGCAAACAGCAGGACTAGGGTTTGAATTCAAGCCTACATTGTCTCTTAGGTCTTCCTAAGCAAAGGTGCTTTCCTCAAAATCTACACAGTTCTTGAGCCAAGCCTTGGGGCTTTCCAAAGTTCTGAATGACTTTGCATGCAAAGTGGGCAAGTCTACCAGCCTCTTCTTGCCCAATAGGATGCTCATTAAAGGACTTGCTGCTTTTGCCAGGCAGAACCACAAATATGGTTCCCTTAGCCTATCCCACACTGTTCTCCCTAACAAAAATGTTAACATTCCCTGGCCTCCTGGTCTCTCTCAGGCTGCTGGCAAGGAAGCAGATCTCAGCATAAACTCTTTCCCAGGACTCAAGCTTTCAAGGAGATCAAGGACTGCAGTTTTCTGGGGAGGGAGGAAGTGGGGAAGAGACAGAGATGGACAGACAGACAGACAGAGACAGGGAGACAGACAGACAGAGAGAGGAGAGATACAGAGACAGACAGAGACAGAGACAGAGAGACAGACCGAGAGATAGAGACAGACAGACAAACAGAGAGAGGAGAGATAGACACGCACAGAGAGACAGAGAAGTAGAGAGAGAGAGACAGAGAGAAACACACAGAGAGAGAAGAGATATATACACACAGAGAGACAGAGAAGCAGAGAGAAAGTATATTTGAGAGAGACTACATCTGAGGATGAGAGAAACAGAGAGCATATAATCTTACCTCCCCTGCAGTTATGTACCTAAAATAACATATGCCCTATGGCCAAGCCAAGAGATTGCTAATCAAGAAGCCACTTCATTAGCTTTATTAAAGTTATTGTTGCTATTGCCCTTAGTAAGAAAAGGATTTAGCTATAAAGTCAAGTTCAAGAATACAGGGCCCTCTCTTTTCCCTTTGCTCCAAAGAAATCTTGCATTTACTCAAATTCTTCCTGTTCATAAACTGTGACAAAAATGAGAACTTCAAGTAAGTTGGGCCTCTTAGATAGTAGGAGGCTTTATCAATCAGAGAAAAGAGGAGCTTAAACTAAATGATCTCTAGGGTCTCTTGCAGTTCTAAATTCTTCCACAAACAGATTACATAGCCTTACTGTGCCTTGGTTTTCCCAGTGTAAAGTGAAGGAATTAGGCTAGTTAGTCTCTATGGTCCCTTTCCACTCAGATCATAGAAGCTTAAATTTTGAGAAATTTAACTCATTTTTACAGGTGAGGAAGCTGAGTTATAAAGATTTAGATTTGATTCCCTCATCAGACACATTATGAGTGAGGAAAGGAAAGTCACTTAAACTCTTTCTGTCTCAGTTTCCTTGCCTGTAAAATGAGTGAGTTAGATTCAATGGACTCTGGCTCTAATCTATAATCCCATAACTAGATGATTCCAAGGTGCTTTTCACCTCCATATTCAATGATCCTATGTTAATACCCTTTCCTAAATTATATACTTCTTCCAGGCAGTGAATTAGAGCTTGGGGATAATATACCTTCATTCAAGCAAAATCAATGTAAGTAGGAATAAGGAAATTTCTCTTTGTAAAGTATTTATTTAATATGATGTCCTGCACACAACTGGCCTTCTGCAAAACTCCCATCTCAAGGCCGTCTCTGGGTCTTAAAATTCGAATGCAAAGAAATAGCATTTTCTAAAAGGAAGCCAGTAAAAGTTGGAAGACTAGAAAATGAAGCCCTACCTTGGGGCATGAGACATGAGATTTTCACTGACTACTTTGAGCCCCAGTGACCAAGGAATGGAGGTGAAAAAGCTCTCCAAGCATAAAAGCTACCAAGGTTCCAAGACAGACCGTATAATACACTATACCCCTGGCCTGATTCTTGAATCCATTGAGTAATAATAATATTGACAACAATAATATCATACATTTAGATAACATTTTCTTCACACCTGCCATACAAGACACAAAGTACAATTATACTGGGGCAGCTGGGGGGTATAATGGATAAAGTACCAGGCCCGCAGTCAGGAAGATCTGAGTTCAAATCCAATCTTAGATGCTTACTAGCTATATGACCCTGGGCAAATTATTTAACCCCTATTTGCTTCAGTTCCTCATTTGTAAAATGGAGACACCCTAGAGGAAATGGCAAACCACTCTTTGCCAAGAAAACCCCATGAACAATGTCCAAGGGGGCACATAGAGTTGGGCACAACTAAACAACAAAAACAAGAAGCGTGATTATAGTATTCCTAGTTTCTTGATAGTGAAAATGATGTTCGTAGACTTTCTCCATTCATAATCATGATAAGATGGGATGTAGAAGTAAATGGAGCCTTTTGTCCAACCAATCATTTTAGAGATGAGAAAACTAAGGCTGGAGAACTGGATGTTACTTGCCCAAGAACACACAGGTAGGATATAATCACTTGGCTAGTGAATGGTAGTTCCAAGATTCAAATCTAGTTCCTCTGAGAATGGACTACTAGCAAGAAGGTTGATTTCAGTCTTACTGAGTTGCCTACAATACTGAGAGACTGCCCAAGGTCACACAGTTAATAAGGGGCAAAGACTGGAACTGAAAGCAACTATTCCTAGATTTGGGGTGAGCTCCCTCTCCTATAAAAGGCTTCCATCTCTTATTTTTCCCTTGCTCAGTCCCTTCCAGATCTTATCTGACCTCTCCACCCTTTGCTCAGAGAACCCTTATTTCTATAGAAAAACCACAAACATAAAAATTATACTTATGTATAGAAGAACTGTACATGTTTAATATATATTGGATTATTTACTGTCTAGAGAAGGAAGTGGGAAAATGGGAGGGAAGAAAATTTGGAACACAATATTTTGCAAGGGTGAATGATGAAAATCTTTGCATATATTTTGACAATAAAAAGCTATTATTTAAAAATATACACATATTTATTTGAACTCCTTGTCTCTCAAAAGTAAGTCAAATCATCAGGTGCCTACTGGGTGCCAGAATTCCATGATTCTCAAAAGCAAGTCTGATCAACAAGCATTTATTAGATGCCTACTGTATACCAAAACTCCAGAACTCTCAAAGTAAAGTCAAATAAACAAGCATTTATTAGATGACTACTATGTGCCAAGCACTGGCCAACTATCTGTTCCATTATCCTGCCTCAAAGTGAGACCTTGACCAAAAGGGGAAAAAAAGAACCAGCCCTTTGCCTTCATTTTACAAAGAAGAAAAAAGAAAACTGCTGTTCTATGGAATAATGCTAGCCCAAGTATCATGGCCCCACCTCCTCCCAGTTGGAGAGGACACAAGAGCTGCCACATTTGGTGAGACTCATGACTGATTTGGCCCAGGAGTTAGCCCAGGAACAGGGCAAATCCAACACCAGAGCTCTACCGAATTCCCAGTTTAGAGCAGTCCGTTTTTGCCCCTCCCAGAAGGCTCATCTCATAACTCCCTGAATCAAAGCAAACTCTCCCAGTTTGTCAGACAGATCTGGTCTTTTGGCTCCAGATGCTCCATTGCTGTTAGGAAGGATTGTGACATTAACCAGAAGGGATCTTTCTCCCCCCCCCCTTTTTTTTATTTAAATAATGTTAGCAAAATGGCTTACTCTTTCTTCACAGTCAAAGCAAACAGAGCTATTCCAACTGGCCTCAGCCTTCCCCACCCCCACCCTTATAGTAAGATGTGGAAACCAATTCTAGCCCACTCCGAAGTAACGCTAAACAGCTGCTGCCCACTAGGCCAGTAAGAGACTCGTTACCCCCAAGATGCGCTTGGGGCCAGCTCGCCTGTTCTCCCAATCACCAGTTCCTCGGAAACACATCGTATAATCTGCTCCCTTCTCCTCAGTGTTTCTTCTTTTCTTTCTTGGTTCTGTCTCCCACTTCTTTCTCCCCACTTTGAATTTGTAAATGGGGAAAGGGATGAGCAACACTGTCCCCCTTCAAAGACATATATGTGAGTGTAGGGAGCAGAAAGCAAATGACAAGGCATCTCTGAAATCTTTCCTGCTCCTCTCTGTGAGATGACAATGGCAGGTCTGTTCTTCAGAATCATGGGGGGGAGACACCTTTCACATGGAAATATTGTTCAAGCCAGAGCCATCTGGAAAGCAGGACAATTTGCATGGATTAGCAAAAGTGAAGCCATTTAGTTAGTGTGGCGGTTTTCCCCTCCTCTCCCTCCCCCTCAAAAAAGCAGGATTGATCAGTGTACTAGCTCCTGCATTTCTGTATGCCTCCTCTATCACTTTTGTGCTTCTCCTGCTTTGTGCCCAGTCAAATAGCAGAACATCCCCAGTTGGGCTGACCATGTGGCCCCTAAGCCCACTCTTATATTAACAAACATTTGATGAGTTGAGTTCAAAGTCCCAGCAACTCTGACTTTTCTACACACCCTCCTAACAACACTTACCAGCAACTATACCCTTTATCAACAAAATCCAAGTGGAAAGCTAAATTCTCATACCAGTTACACCATGAACTTACTGTGAATCACTTTTCCTTTCTTGACTTCCTTATCTGTAAAATTAGACCATATCTCTCTAAGGTCTCAAAAAAAAATATTCAAGGATAGCTTTCCCAATTAATTCCATTTTTAACTCCAGCACTATCCCTGACCCAAGAGGTATGGCATATGAGAAAGAACACTGGATTGGGGGGTCAGAGGTTTCCTTTTTAAATCCTAACTGCCATGGCACACACTACCTGTGTGACCTTGGCCATGAACTTGAGCTCCCTAGGTCTCAGATTTCTCATCTGTAAAATAATGGAGTTAAAATGATTTCTAAGATTCCTTCAAGCTCTAAATCTATGACTTCCCTTCTACTTCCTAAATGCTTTTGTAATTATTTCTTTTTAATAGGTTTGGATATTGCATGTAAATGTATTCTACCTCACCATTCTTTGCCACAATTTCTACCTAGCCTTACTCACAGAATGAGTATGGACTCAAACTGAGACCTGTTGAAGACCTCAGTTTAAAAAAGCCAGTCTCCCATTTCATCCAGGGCAATCTCCAGTCTTCCTGATCTGTATCTGGCCACTGGACCCTCTGAAGGGGCAAGTGAGGAAGGTGACCTTGTCCAGTCCTGCCTCACTGAAATCCAATTCACTTGCATGTCATGGCATCCCCTCCCTGATGTCATGGTCCCCTTTGAGAAGGAAGGACAAACAATAACAATGCTACCTCACCATTTAGTCTAATGGTTCTTCAAAATCAGGAAAAGAGACCCTGTTAATGATTCGCTGTGAGACCTTGGCTAAATCTTCACCTCGTTGAGCCCAACCTTCCCCATCTATAAAATGGAGAGAGTGGACTTGGTTATCTTAGATCCCTCTCAGCTTTAATAACCCCATAAATCCAGGCCTTCTTCCTCTCTCTCTCTCTCTCTCTCTCTCTCTCTCTCTCTCTCTCTCTCTC
>JAJPUD010002028.1:102419-141059 GCA_023553655.1 Myrmecobius fasciatus | reverse complement strand
CTCTCTCTCTCTCTCTCTCTCTCTCTCTCTCTCTCTCTCTCTCTCTCTGCAGGATTGATGGGTTGGGAGAGGGGAAGGTGAAGGATTGATTGACTAAAAAAAATTTAGAAATCAACTCCAACCATCTCTAAACTTCAAAGTACTTCCACTCTTCTGAAGCTCCACCTGCCACAATGCCATCCCCTATACCACTGTTTTAAATGGTGCTTCATATATCTGGCCAAGCTTCTTCCTGAGCAGAATAAACATTCAGCTGTGGGGAGAAACTTTCCATCGTGGTACCCAGGGTTACCCCTAAATAACATTGTGAAATACACAGGAAGTCTCCCCAGTAAACATCCTTCTCTTCTCTCCCTTATCAGGTGAACTGTCTCCTTGCCAGGATATCCAACACTACAAATCTGCACTCTGACTATCCTGAACCTCTCGCTATGAACCCCAATATACACAGCCCTGCCTTTCTTGATTCCCCTAGCTTTCAAACCTTTGCAGCTTCTCTGCTGACAAAATTTGTCTTCCCAACGCCACACTCCAAGAACCCCAGACTCTGAAGGTTGGAAAGGGCTTCAAAGGGCCTTTAGTCTAACTTGCACTAAACAAAAATCCCCTCTACAAAGGAACCCTCCCCTCCCTTATTCTGGGTGTTATGCTTTTAGGAATTCAATCTAAGATTTTATTGGCCCTTTAGGCAGACATGTCACACTACCATGTGGGACTCACAGCTAGGTTGATATAGAGGGAGTGCTATCATGTATAACCTATATCAGATTGCTTGCTGTCTTGGCAGGAGCAGTTCGGGGGAAGGGAAGGGGAATGGGGAAGGGAAAGGAGAAAAATTTGGGACACAAAGTTTGGCAAAGGTGAATTTTGAAAACTATCTTTGCATGTATTTGGAAAAATAAAATACTATTAAAATAATTTTTAAAAAGAAATCTGAGAGGGAGAGAGAACTAGCTATACTGGAATCAGGAAGTCATTTGGTAACATTTCATCCCTTTGTGCCATGGTTTCCTCAACTGTAAAGTTGCACTTGTTAATATTTAAGGTCCTTTCATCTCTAAATCTATAAGCCTATGTATGGCCTTGAAAGAGTTGGTTCTCAAATAATTTTAACACTCTCCTTTTGTCATATTGTTTACTTATTTGTAAAAACCCTTTCGTTAGAGAGAATAGCAAAGAGATATAAACCAGCCAGTCTCCAGTTTGGTTTATCCTAGAATCTCAATCAATGAATCTGAAGTAATGAGGATTTATCTATTGGATGTAGGTATGATAAAGGCATTTCTGTTGCTGAAAGCAATTCTAGGAAGACTAAGAAGTCAATAGAAGGCTTATTTCTGTAAATAAATAACCAGTGCCTGGTCTGCCATGATTCTCCTCCCCACAGATCTATGAGATTCAAGCCCTAGAAGGCCTGAATTCAAGTCTTGATTCTGCCAACATCAGCTGTGTGACATTAGCCAACTAACATAAGTTCTCTTTATCTCAATTTCCTTATCTGTAAGATGGGAATATCACTTGTACATAATCATTTATTGTCTTTTATTCTCAAAAAGTTTCAAAATGACATCCCTATGTCAGAATCAAGTTACACTATGTCCAACTGTAGTTGATCAGACAAATGTGAGGTCAGAATGCTCTACCACATGTTGGGTTCAAATAGTCCAATGTGAACATTTGGGTATAATCTGTGCATTGTACATACATGTACATCATTCTACTTAGTAGATACTTAATGAGTGAACTCATTTCCAATATGGAAAGTAAAGCAAAAATTGATGAGTTCCTCCCTTTTATTCTCATATTTTGGAAGCTCCAAGAAAAAATCAATAATGAAAACTTCTTGGCTATTTCCATATGAACCAAGGTGCATAAACCTAAGTCCAAGGGAAAGTGAAGTTCAAAGGATCTATTGGAGCAGCCCTAAAACTAAATGTGTCTCTTTCCCTCAAAGGTCATCAAGGAATAAACTGAAAGACAGTTTTTTGTTTGTCTGTCTTTCAATTGTATCCAACTCCTCATAACTCTATTTGGCTTTTCTTGGCCAACATACTGGAGGGGTTTTTCATTTCCTTCTCTAACTCATTTTACAGATGAGGAAACTGATGAGGGTCACACAGCTAATTAATTGTCTGAGGCAGGATTTGAACACAGGAAGATGAGTCTTTCTGACTCCAGATTCAGGGCTCTATTTACTGTGTCACCTAGCTGCCCTTCTAAAGAGGCTGGTAGACACAATAGACCTAAAAAAGCATCAGATCAGTCAATGAGTAGATCAATCAGCACCAAAGACAATAGTCTCTTTACACACAACCACCATATCCTTTCTGGTCAGTTTATGTCATGTTTTTTCATTCATATCCAACTCTATGTAAGTCCATTTGGGTTTTCTTAGCAAAAATATTGGAGCAGTTTGCAATTTCCTTTTCTAGCTCATTTTACAGATGAAGAAACTGAGGTGAATAGGGTTAAGTAATAAGGCCAGGGTCACAATTAGTAAGTGTCTGGGACAGGATTTGAAATCAGGACTTCCTGACTCCAGGCCTGGTGCTCTATTCAGTGCACTACCTGGCAGCTCCTCCATATCCTTTCTAAAGAACCTAGAATGGGAAACTGTATCAGAGGGATAAGTCACTTTAAAATTCAGCTTACCTAATTGCCGAACTGTCTGTCTAAGAATACTATAGGCAAAAATTCATGTCCCAGTTATGATCCCTGGAATCTGAGTATGAAGTCATCTATTCTATCCTTACTCCTTATTCAGGAACCTCCTCCACAACTTCCCAGAGAGTTAATCAGGTATTCTCTCCTTTAATATATCTAGTGATAGGGCACTTAGCATTTCACAAAGCAATCTCTTCCACACAGTTCTACTTAGCTAGGAGTTTTTCCTTATATTGAGCAGAAATATACTTCTGCAATTTCCACCTACTTGTCTTGCTCTAAAGCAACTCAGAAAAAGACTACTAACTCTTCCATATAGACCTTCAGACATCTGAAGATAGCTATTACTGTGGAAATGTGGAGGAAGCAGAGAAGTGGGAGACCATAGTTCATAGAATCACAGAATCCTAGAATTAGAAGAACCTTCCAAGTCATCTAGTTTGACTCCTTCCTGAAGCATGAATCCTCAACAGGCACAACTCTGTCACTAATTAGCCATGATGGCTCCAGAAGAGAGAGTGAGGCTGCTGACTTTGCACAGCCCTGTCTTGCTTAAATCCAATTTACTTACAAGTCATGACATCACCCTCCTGATGTCATGGGCCTCTTTGAAAAGGACAAACAACAACAACAGTGAGAGTTTAGGCATAATAATTGACTTCCCTGAGCCTTAGTTTCCTCAACTATAAAATGAAGGGGTTGGACCCATTTTTTATTCCACTCTAGATAATTCTAATTCCTTCTTTTTTTCCATTTCTTCCTTCAACTCTCATTTGTGAGAAAAATTAGCAGGGATTCTTGACTGCAGAATCACAGATAGATTTCAAAATGTGTGAAGGTGGATGGATAAAAAAATACACCTTTGTTTTCCCTAGCCTTTAAATAAAATTTTTTCTCCAATCATTTAGAAATATTGTTCTGAGAAAAGGTTTGCCAGTTTGCTAAAGGGATCTAAGGTAGTTTAAGTCAGAAAGAACCTGACAGGTCATCTTGCCTAAACCCCTTCTCATGAACTTCTTATGAGGTGGCCTGATTAGAAATTACTTTTATAGGTTTATAGAACCATAGTAATTAAGGTCCCAGAAGGAACTTTCAAGGTCATCTAGTCTAACATAACCCTCTCGGATGAGCTTCCTATGAAATTATCTCCCAGTTACAAAATTTTTTATTCCATTGTCAATTTACAGTTACAAGTTTTGGAGTTCATCCAAAACTTGGAACTTTTGGAGATGGCTTCTAACCTACAAAGTTCTTTATCTATATGCTTGGCTTTTTTATGGAGTTAAGGAAGGTAGTTGGAGCAGGTCTGGCTGAGAGAGTCAGTCTCATCACCCCTGTTTAAATGGAGGGTCAGCAGTTGGCATCCTGGTGATGGGCAGGAGGGAGGTATCTGAAAAGGGGAGCAGCAAATACTACAGATGTTTCCCCAAAGACAGCTGCAGAGAAGAGGCATTGAACATCTGGGCTCAGGGCAGGGGTGAGCTCAGGCTTCTGCCCAGGGCCTGACCAAACACTTCAGTGCATACTGATCAGGAGTCCTAAGCTCCTCCCACTTATTGTAGGTGATCCGTTAATTTGGGAGGTCCCCAGAAAACCCCAGAACTGCACGTGTTGTAACTAAAAAACACTGTACATAAACAAAGCCAGCCCCTTAGCTCCCTTGGGGAGTAATTGTCTAAGAATGCTTCTTTTCTTTCGGTTTGGTGAAGGAAGGAGAGACAGATGCACCAAGACCACGCGGAGCTCATCTTGAAAGCATTAATTTTTCCAAACACTGCTGCGCGGCTTGGGTGAATTTTCAGAGCATGAGGAAGCAGATGGGGAGCAGTCATGACTTACAGCTTTGTGTCAGAGCCGTTGCTTGCATGGAGCTTCCATGGCAGAAAACAGAGGTTAATGGAATGAGCATTGGACTGGGAAGTAAGGAAAACTGACCACGTGACCTTGGACAAATCATGGTCCATGCTTTCCTGTTTCAGTCCCTTTGTCACATCATTGTTATGCCTAGGATATCCTTCCCTCCTCAGCCTCTCCCCACATAGCTCCTTGTCTCCACCACTGAAATATCATTCATCCTTTTAAAAAGGTTTTTAATTTATTGATACATTTTGTTTTTATGCAGTAGAATACTTTCTAATAAATATCCAAACTTGTTACAAATATATTTCTTTTGTTTGCTTATTTGTTTTTTGAGGCAATTGGGGGGGGGATTAGGGGTTTATCCAGGGTTACACAGCTCTTCTTGATTTCAGAGTCGGTGCACTATCCTATTTCTTTTTTTTTAAGCTTGTTTTGTCAGTCAATTAACAATCAACAAATTAGCTGTTGCTGTGTGCCAGGCATTGTGCTAAGCACTATGGATACAAGGAAAAATAAAAACACTCCCTACTTTCATGGGACTCACATTCTAATGGAGGAGACACCATGTAAATAATCAGGTAAATACAAGATACACACAAAGTATATTAAGGTACTTTGAGAGGGAACTGTCATCAGTTGAGTAGAGATATTCTGCAGAATGTAGGATTTAAACTGAAATTTGAATAAAGCCAGGAGGCAGAGATAAGGAGGAGCAGCATTTCAAGCATGGAGAACAGCCTCAGAAGAGGAATGGAGAAAAAAGATAAAGTAAGGACCAGTGCAAAGCAGTCTAGTTCATCTGGAACATAGATTGCATGGAATGCAGTAAAGTGTAAGAAGAATGTAAAGATGGAAAGGACCACAATATTAAGAATTTTGAAGAAGAGACATGGGAAAACCAGCACAGGCAAATTCTTATCTTCTTCATCTAGTGGATTGTGTAGCTCTCTTGCCAATATAAGCCAGAATTTCTCCTGTAGGCATGCTGAGGCACCCAGGGCTACAGCATCCTTGTACTTGGTCCATCCACTAAGGATACTTAGAATTATTAACCATGGGATATTAAGGCTAAAAGGGACTTAGGGTTCATGTAGTCTAAACTCTTATTTTATAGATGTCCTGATTTTCAAGGAACAAAAGGGAAGACGGTAAAATCTGTAATCTATGGGTTGGTGAATTTGAATTTACTTCCTGGCAAAATTCTAGAGCATATTGTTGATCAGGTGGTATATGAGCAATTAAGGAAGAAAGCAGTGGCAGAGAGTTTATATTTGAACCTGAAGGTAATAGAGAGCCCCTGGAGCACACTGAGCAGGGGGAGGAGGGAGAAGACATGCTCACATTGTACTCCAGTGTAATCCTATGACCCTGCCATACAACCAGTTGAAGGAACTGGGATGTTTAGCAGAGAAAGGAAAAAATTAAGGTGGAGGACTTGAAAACAAGTATAGACATTTCTTTATTTCTCATCAGAATTTTGATTTATGGAACTCCCAATGATAAAACTCCCTCTATCAATGCAAATCAGCACTTTTTCTTATAGAGTTTTCTGGCTTAGAGTGTTGGTTGATAACCTACCTGACTTGTACAAGGTCACATAGCCAGTATGCCAGAACTTCCTTCCCCCAAGGCTAATTTCCTTAACCACTATACCATGCTGTTTATTACATTTATCCCTACTAAATTTCATTTTATCAAACCAAACTTACTTTTTTATCCCATTGAGATCTTAAATCCCAACTCTGCCTTTCAATGTGTTAGCTCCCAGATTTATGTTCCCTGAAAATATAAGCATGCCATTTAGGTCACTGATAAAAAATTCTGATCAGAACAAAGTCATGGACAGCTCCATATCCTTTAGAGCAGTATTTCTTAAAACTTTTTCCATAAGCAACCTCTTTTTGTCTGAAAAATTTTTATGTGGCCTTGGGTATATAGGTATATAAAATAGGTGCAAATCAAATATTTAATGATAATAAATCATAATTTCATAGTCCCCACATTCAGTTATGAGAACTCATATAGGGTTATGAACCACTTTAAGAAACTCTAGAGAACACTCTCCAAGTTAGCACTGATCTATTAATGACTCCAGTTTGGATTTGGTTATTAAATCTAATATGTAATAGTAATGAATCTATCATCTAGCCCAATTTTCTCCATCTTGTCCAGAAGGATAGCTGTCAAGTACTTTGAGATACTGTCAAATACTTTTTTGAAATCTAGGTAAATGATATCTACAGCAATCCCTTTATCTATCAGTCTAGTTACACTGTCAAAGGAAATGAGGTTAATCTGGCCTAATGTGTTCTTAATGAAGTCATGCTATCTCTTAATGATCACTGCTTCTATCCTTAATTGTTCACAAACCATCCTTTCAAAAATATGTTATACAATTTTGCCAGAAATCAAAGTCAAGTTCGTTAATCTATATTTTACAGATTCTACTCCCCTTCCCTTTTTTTCTGAAAATCAGGACATCTTTGAAATAAGGGATTTGGATTAAATCAGCCCTAAATTCCCTCATAACTTTAATATTTTGTGGTGTGCATATCCTCAATATCCTAAATATCCTCAATGGATGGACCAAGTATAAAAACACCTCAGATTCAGATACCTTGGCACAATGTAGAGAAGGTATCCTGGATAATACTGGCAAGAGGGCTCCACAGTCCACTAGACAAAGAAAATAAGAAGCTGACTTTGCTAAATTTCCTGCCTTTTTCTAAAGTGGCATGAATGAAAACATAGCTAATAGATGGTCTTTTAAACCCTTTTTCACTCAGACTCTATTAGGGCAGCACAAGATGTTTTGTACCTATAGAGATTAAGATTATTCAACTATACTCCTTCCTCACTTCCATGAAAATATAGGATTCTATAGTGCAAAGCACAGCAAGTCAAGAACCTTGGTTACTAACTCAAGGGATCTAGGTTCTTTGCTATTGATTCATTTCCATCATGAATGATTCTTTGTGATCCCATTTGGGGTTTTCGTGGCAGAGATACTGAAATGTTTGCCATTTCTTTCTCCAACTCATTTTACAAATGAGGAAACTGAAGTGAACAGGGTAAAGTGACTCACCCAGGGTCACACAGCTAGTAAGTGTCTGAGGTGAGATTTGAACTCATGAAGAGGAATCTTCCTAATTACAAGTCCAGTGCTCTATCCACTGTGCCACCTAGCTGCCTAGCTACAGAGAGAGAGAAGGAAGGAGGGAGGGAAGGAGAAGGAGGAAACTAAGGCAAACAGGGTTAAGTTACTTGCCCAGCATCACATAACTAGTAAGTATCTGAGGCCAGATTTGAATTCATTAGATGAATCTTCCTGACTCCAAGCCCAGTACTCTAGACACTTTGCTACCTAGCTACCCTCTATTTAAGAAACAGACATGTAAAGTATATTGTTTTAGGTATCATCCCAACAGGACTGGACCAACTCTAGGAATCTTTGGCAGTTCCAAGTGGTTTGGAGTCTTTGAGAATGCAGAAGACAAGTACTAAGGTGTCATGGCAATCTGTCCCAAACATAGAGAACCCTGTAGAAAAGAAGAAAATACAGAAAACAATCTTTCCTAAAAGGATATCATAGGTTCTCCTAATGTATCACTTGTCAGACATTATTCAAGACACTCTAATTCACAGGAATCTCAATATACTCTCAAAGAAATTAAGTCAACTTCAGTGCCCCCCAACCCAATCCTATCATTCCTTGTGAAAGGGTGTGTGTGTGTGTGTGTGTGTGTGTGTGTGTGTGTTAGATATAGTGATCAACCCAATCTTGGTCAGATCAGTTAGCCTTCATTAATACATTCTTTTCTCAATGTTCAGGGTCCAGTACAAGAAGAGAAAACATGTCAGTTCATGTGTTGCTTATTAATTCTTCGATTTCATGTTTTCCTATTTTAAATAGAACTTTGCTATTTAGGGGCTATTCAAATAAGGGTAGAAGAAATTTTTTTAAGTTTTTTTTTAATGTTTTGGCAGTGTCAGTACTAGTGATGTAGCCATAAATACTATCTGGAGGGCACTGGTCTTGTCTTGACCATAAGAGCAAGGATTCCCTGTTTTGGTAAGGTACATATACTCTCTCTATCTCGCCTAGACTGGAAGTACAGGGGCTAATACTGATCAGCTTTGGAGCTCGGTACTGCTCCATTTCTGACCTACTTTGGTTTGCCCCTCTTTGAGTCACTTAAAGTCACTTAGTGACCCTTTCCTCCAAGGGACTCACCAGATTGATGCCAGATTGTGCAAACATCCAGTGGCTTAGTCACTGCATTTCAGAACTCTGGACCACCAATCTTGGCTTCACAAGTACCAAAGGTGATAGGCATGTGGCACCAAGCATGTCATTTAAAAAATATTTTAAAGAAATTCAAGACATTAAATGACCTTTTACATCTCTCTCTGTCACTCTCTATGTCAATCTTTTTCTTTGTCCATTTCTCTCTCTCTCTCTCTCTCTCTCTCTCTCTCTCTCTCTCTCTCTCTTTCTTTCTTTCTCCCTAGCCAAATAAATGTCAACTATTGGGTTTTGGAGAAGATCCATTTAGATGCAGTTTTGCCAAAAACCTTCAAAAGCTCAGACTCACAGAAAAATAAAGAAACACAATTTCTACTTATAGCAAGAAAAAAAAGCTGAAGCAATTTTTCCCTTGGAGATTACATCATAATGACTTGAGGTTATGTTTTCCATCCCAATTTCTCCAAAAAAAGTGAAAGACAGAGAGACCATGTAGGAATTTTTCCTCAATGAAAAATACAAGTACATCTACTTTGGCACAGTATAGTGGTATCAAGTGCCTTTTCTACCACAACCTAGTGAAATAGGTAATATGTAGATTATTATTCCCATTTTATAGATGAGGAAACGTATTTTCAGAGACATAAAGTAGTTTGCCCAAAGATGTATAGCTAGTAAATATTGAAGCCAGGATTCAAACTCAGGTTGTCTTACTCCAAATCTAGGGAATGCCCTTTTCACTACCCTATACTGTTTTCTGTTTCTGGCCATCTGTGACAATCTACTCCCATAAACACATGTATGCAGGATCACAAATGAGAAGAGAAAAGGGAGTTACTGAATAACCACAGTGAACAGTGCAACTGGGGACATTCCTATCCAAACATCTGCACCGCTGAGGAATATTCTTAGAGCAGGCCAGGAGTGCCACCACCAGGGAGGGGTACAGTAAGCAATGATCCACATATGGACTCCCCATCTGCTACATGTGATGTAATGTATTCCAAAACAAAATAAAAATAATTTTTGTATTCCCTTCCCAGAATTATCACCACAATGGGGCATTTGAGGCCATTGCCCAATAAGGAGAGAATTGGTCCCCAAATGGAAATACTAGCTCCTTTTTCTTCTCTTGTTTCTCCTTCCCAAGCAGCCACCCCCCAGGTTACTTACAGAGTATATAGGGCATCTCTAAGAATAAATCTGAAGATTAGGTAGTGTTCACAATTGTTTCATCATTTTGGTAGTAGGAGCTAATATTCTATGTTCTCAGATTGCTGCCTAGGGATCTTCTTATAATGAATTGGCTGAGGAACAGAGAGGAGGAGTAACATCCCCCATCTTACTGGCTGACTGAGTTAGCAGTCATCATAGACAACTGAATCATGGTGGAGCAACCTATGAAAACCAACAATGGCTAACTTAACTCTGATAAAGAGTTCATCTAGCCAATGGCTTTGGTGGAAAGAGGGCAAGAGAGTCATCCTCACCTACATTTTTTTTGGCATTCTTCCCCTGTCCCCAGGGATTTAATAGTGGAAAATGCCTACATGAGCTCCTATACCTAAGCTAATGTGTCCCATTATTCTCTCAGTTAACTGAAAAAAATTGTAAAGAAAAATGAGATGCATCAATTCAAAGTCAACAACAGAAATTGTCCTTTAGTTGAATGAACACATAGTTTTGTGTGTATATCCAAGGGTACATATGCATGAATATATACATATAAATATTAAACATTAAAGTCATAAATAGAAGCCATTTTGAATAATTTATTCTATATTTGTAAATGCCCATGAAGATCATATTTGCTTTATATTGACCTCTTTTCCCTTTGTGATTGTATTACTAAATTGGGTGATCAAAGAATAGTGTAATTGAATTAAATAGCTTGATTTTATCAAAACTTATGGGAAAAATCCCCTATGAGATTTTTGTGGAAGAAAATGGTATAGTAAAGTGATCCTATAGTGTTTGAATCACCATTCAGCAGTCATTCATTCTACAAACTCCACAAATACCTATTACAAACAAGCACGGCAGGCACTAGGATACAAAGAAAGCTACAAGACTGACTCTGCTTTCAAGAACTCATCTCAGAGAAGGAAGGGCAAGCATGTGTGTCACACAAAATTGTGATATAAGAAAAAATGGGATAAGTACAAAAACAACTCAAAACAAAGAATGAGGAGAAATTTAGAAAGGAAGCCAGAATATTCCCAAAGAATAAGAATTCTCCAAAGAGTGTCTCTAATGGATCTCTGTCAGGTGAGAAGGACATTGCCTGTGGAGTGTCATATGACTCTATGGTTCTGTACAGTTGAACAATTTAGTTAATGACTTGGATGAAGACAGATGATGACCAAGAGGTCAATTAGTCCAACTCTTGCCTTTATTACAAATCTCCTCTATAATATCTCCAACATGTGGTCATTCAACTTCTGATTAAAGACCTCTGATGATGGAAAACTCACTATATCTCCAGTCAGCCCATTCCTCTTGGACAAGTCTAATTGCTAGAATTGTTTCCTTATATGGAACTGAAAGCTGTCGCTCTTCCACCATCACTCCTAGTACTTTCTTCTGGGACCAAACAAAACAAGCCTAATCCTTCTTCCACATGACAGACCTTCAAATATCTCAAGACAGACATCATGTGCACTCTCCCCACCCCCAAACAGCCAAGTCTTCATTTCTCCAGGCAAACCATCCTGAGTTACTTCAACTAATTCTCATATGGCATAGTTTCAATTCCACTTACCAATCTCTTTACTCTTCTGAATGCAGTCCAGCTTGTTAATGTCCTTCCTAAAATGCAGTGCCCAGAACTAAACACAGTACTGTACTCCAGATGTAGTCTGACTGAGAAACAACACAGAAAGACTCTTTCTGGAGCCCATGCTTCTCTTAAAAGCAGATGAAGATCAAGCCATCTTTTCTGGCGGCCATATCACACTGCTGACTCATATTAAACTTTCAGGCCAAGAAAACCCTCAGGCCAAAATAAAGATTCAAAATTATCTCAGTAGACCAGGTGGCTTGGCTGTAGCCAACAAGACCAATTATACAAGAACAGAAATGTAAACTTTTCATTTAATAACATATAATCAATTACATACGTATAAGATAAGGAAATCCTGTCTTTTCAACGATATGGGAAAAAAATCTACATTTTGGGGGGTTGATCAATAGCTTAATGTGGTCTAACACTGGGAGATGATGGCTAAAAATATGATTTTATCCTAAACTGGATCTGTCATTTTATCAGTGTACAGAACTCCAATCCAGTGTCTTCCCTTTAACTTGAAGTCTTAGAGAGTAGATGGATGATGAGAGCCTAAGAGACCTGCCTACCATCAGAGTATATCAAGCATGATCTGAGTTTAAATTCAGCCTCAGACTCTTAGCTAGCTGTGTGACTCTAAGTAAGTCACTAAATCTCTGTCTGCCTCAGTTTCTTCAAATATAAAATGAGGATGATAAGAGCATCTACTTTCTAGGGTTCAAATGAGATGATATTTATAACATGTTTAGTATAGTATGTGGCATATAGTGGGTACCTAAAAATGCTTATTTCTTTCATTCTTTCCTACCTACCTTCTTTTTTTCTGTTCTTCCTTCTTTTTTTTCTCTTCTTTCTTGCTCTTTTCTTTCTTTCATTTTCTTCCTTTTTTCATTCCTTTTTTTCCTTTTTTTCCCTCCTTTCTTTCTCCAAAACCAGCTTTTTATGCACTCAGCTACCCTACTTTTGTATTCTTAGATTACAGTAATCTGAGTGGTGTCCAGACAGATCACAGGAAACAATAGTTCCATGACAATCTGCATTGATGTGAGTTCATCAGGAGCACTATATTTAATTCAGTCAACAAGTAATTCAAAACAATTTAGGAACAACAATGACAAATTGGACTGTATCCAAAGAAAAGCAACCAGCATAATGGGGTAATCCAGAAATAAGTTATTTGAGAAACGGTGGAAGGAATTAATTCAGCCTGAAAAAACTAAATCACATGACTTTTTGATCAACTATTTGAAGGCATATTATATAGGAAGAAGAGTATATTTGTTTTTTTTTAATGGAGGCAACTAGGTGACACAGTAGCTAGAGCATCAGCCTTGGAATAAGAAGGTCCTGACTTCAAATTCAGCTGCAGACACTAAGTAGTTTTGTGACTTTGGGCAAGTCACTGATTGCCTTTTATTTATTTTTTTAATTAAAACTTTTTATTTGCAAAACATATGTATGGGTAATTCTTCAACATTGACTCTTACAAAGCTTTCTGTTACAAATTTCCCCCCCTACTTCCCACCCCTCCCCTAGATGGCAGGATATCCACTACATGTTAATTATGTTAAAATATTTGACAAATTGAATATATGTATACATATTTCCACACATTATTTTTGTGCAAGAAAAATCGTATCTACAAGAAAGAAAAATCAGAGAAAGGAAACACAATGCAAGCAAACATCGATAGAGAGCATGAAAATGTTATGTTGTGGTCCATATTTCACATCCCTCTCTCTGGGTGCATATGGCTTTCTTCACTGAACAATTTGAACTGGTTTGAAACATTTCATTGTTGAAGAGAGCCATGTCCATCAGAATTGATCATCATATAGTCTTGTTGCCATGTATAATGATCTCCTAGTTCTACTCATTTCACTTAGCATCAGTTCATGCAAGTCCCTCCAGGCCTCTCTGAAATCGTCCTGCTGGTCGTTTCTTACAGAGCAATAATATTCCATAACATTCAGATACCATAATTTATTCAGCCATTCTCCAATTGATGGGCATCCATTCAGTTTCCAGTTTCTAGCCACTACAAAAAGGGCTGCCACAAACATTCTTGCACATGTGGGTCCCTTTCCCTCCTCTAAGATCTCTTTGGGATATAAGCCCAATAGAAACACTGCTGGGTCAAAGGGTATGCACAGTTTGATCACTTTTTTAGCATAATTCTAAATTGCTCTCCAGAATGGCTGGATTCGTTCACAGTTCCACCAACAATGCACACTGATTGCCTTTTTTTTAAAAAAAATGTATTATTTATTGTTCCAGTGGACAAAATTTTGATCATTGGGTGGTAGAAGTTACAGAGAGGCACATTTCGCTTCCACATAAAAAAGTGTTCTTATAGTTAAAATTGTCCAGTGACAGAATGAGCTGTCCTATGAAGTAATGAATTCTTTGTTACAGAAAGTATTCAAATCAAAGATGCCATAGAAAAGACTCTTTCATTGGGCAAGAGTTTAAATAATCTTTAAGGCCTTTTCCAACTCAGCAGTCTAGGTTTCTAGATTCGTTTTTCAGATTTTACTTTTAAAAGGCTTATTAACTCATAAGAATTTGACCTTGTATTTAATGTACTGTGCCACTAAGTATGCTCCTGGCTTTTATGGTTTATATTGCCAGGCTTATACCATAGGTATAGGTAACTAAGAGAGATTTCCAAACTTCCCATTTTTACCCTTTTTTAAATAAAAATGTTATTTTTCCCATTAAAACAGCTGGACTTGAACTAAGCCAAAAATTAATTTAATAGTCCAAGATTTATAATGCTTAAGCACAACTCAGAACGTTTCTCCTCTATTCTTAACAATTATAGCCTCAATTCTCTCTTTTATATACCTTCAAAGACAGAAAATCTTAGCTCTTTTCCTCACCTTCCAGCTTCATTCAGTCAACAAACCATTATTAAACTAGTATATGAAGGCTACTTGTTTTTGCTATTAAAATTCCTGGGCTTGAAAAAAGCTTCCTTCTACTTTTGTACTTTGCCTTGGAATTAAAGCCCTCTGAGTTTCCTCATTCCAAGTATTTGTGGCACATCATTATGTGAGTACCACAAAGGACAGTGGAAAAGCAGATGATGGGTGTCATTAGGCCAAAATATAGTAGCATCTATGACATATCCAAGTTGTAAAAGGCATTGTCCAGGAAGGGCATGTTTGGATAAAAAGGTGATCCAATAGTAGATATTAGCAAAAATAGACACTTCAGTACGGATTATCCTGATACCCAGCAAAATGTTGAAAGTTTTAGAGGAAAGTCTCCGATATACTGGATAAATCCTCTGGGGAGGGCATATGGGAAATCCCATCTTTATGTGCCTTTGGGGGTCATTTATTTTCTGTGTCAGTTTCCTCATTTGTAGACTAACTGGATTAGATATCTTGAGATACCTTCCAGCTCTGTCCATGATCCTGAGACATGGACAAGAATTACACATGATGAGAAGGTATAAATGGGTTTCAATCTGCATGGGTGAAAGGCAAACACATTAAGATCATGAATTCTTTGCATTATAGTTTCTTTCACAGTTGTGAGCTACATGTGCTACCACAGTTTATCCCTCATTCAAGAAACTGAAAAATAATTCACACATATACCCTGCCCTCCTCCCCACCCACCAAAACGGGCAGCCTGTTCTCTTCAGGTCTGTTCTCTTCTTACTCTTTTCTTACTCTTTTCCATATGCAGAAATAAGGAGCCACAAGTCTATGGTGGCCCCCTAACAGCAAGAACATATGATTGCCTTTTCCTAATGAGAAACCATTGTCATTTTTCACTATCAACTAAAAACCATGGAAATGTTGGGAAGAAATCCTAATCAAGGTCTCCAGCTGAGTAGCAGAGTAAAGTGTGACTTTAAATATAGTAAGTAACACATCTCCTAACCCTTAGCATCCTCCCACTTTTACAACTGCTTCAGGGACAAAGGGTCCCCAAAGTAAACGGGTCTCTCAGAAATGATTTGTAAAGTAATTTGTGTACTGAACAAACGTGAATAGAGAAATTGTACCTGAGATTTTGATGGTATATGGAATTCCCAAATGAGCAAATTCCCTTCACGTAGGCAGATCAGTACAGAGTTGCCCACAACAGACACTTCAGGCATGCAGTCTCCATTCCCCAGGGTGGTCAGAAACATTAAAATGTAATTGGAAAATAGGTAATAAAATAAATAAAAATACAATAAAACATAGATACAGAATACATTTTAAAACTAAGTCATTATGTGACCCACAGGGATCTCTATTTACACAATTAGTGTGTCTATTGAATTTAACATTACTGATCTAGTGTTGTCATTCAGTCATTTTTCAGTCCAACTCTTCGGACCCCATTTGGAGTTTTTCTTGGCAAACACACTGGATTAATTTGCCATTTCCTTCTCTAACTCATTTTATACATAAAGAAACTGACACACATGACTTATGCATTGTCACATAGCTATTTATTAGCTTCCATTGCACCACCTAGCTGCCCTATTGATAGTACTGACAAGTTAAATGACCCGTTTAAGGTCACATAGTCAATATATGTCTAAGGCAAGATTTGAATCCAGGTCTTCTTAGTTTTTAGACTAGCTCTATCAATTATATTGTATCTTTACTTCCTAGACAAAAAATTTCTGAAAAAAAAAAGTTTTTGTTTTTTTAAGCTTTTAACAAGGTTTTAAAACAAAGACTTAAAATGGTTTCATCATTCTGTGGCATGAAGACATGGACAGTGTCCAATGCTTTGTGGAGACTCAGCAAGGCATCTGTGCTTTTGGCATATTGAGTCCTGAATGCATAGTGGAAACAGGAACATACCCCCTTCATCTGTGAGCATAACATGTGCAGGCGTGTAGTTCTGTATATGAGAGTGAGGGTATAAATAAGTATGTGGGCCTATATATGAGAAACTAAAAAGCACAGAGAACAAGCATAAGAGAGCTTGTATATTCCAAGGAACAGGGGCTACCTTAGGTCTGAGGAGTCCTAGGAAGGAGAACCATAGGATCACAGATTAGACTTCAAAGGAATCTGAGAGGTCCCTTAATCTAAGCCTCTCATTTTCTAGTTAGTAGTAACTATTATAATAATTAATAATAACCACTGATAGTTAATATAACTATATTTGTTTATACATTATTGTTTTATTATTATATTAATTATGACCATTAACTATTAATATTTAATAATTAACATTGTATTATTATATTATTACCATTAACAACTAATAATGACTGTTATTATTATTGACATAACTTAGAAAGTTCTTTCTATATAATATTTCATCTAACCATTAACGATCACCTTTTGAGGTAGGTGCTTTTAGCCCTGTTTTAAGATGAGCAAATTGATGCTGAAGATAATTTGCCCAGAGTTACAGAGCTAGCAGTTGCCTGAGGCAGGATTCTGGTCTTCTTGACCCCATTTTTTCCCTGGACCACCTACCTGACCATTTTTGAGCAATGGAGGCCCAGAGAGTGGGTTTGTCCAAGATCACATAAGGAATAATAAAAAAGGCTAGGATTCAAATCCAAGTTCTCCGTCCCTAAATTTAGCTCTCTTCCCCCACCAGAGAGAGCAGCTTCCAAGACCTGGCCAGCTCCCTAACATGAGAAGGGCTCACACCTGTCAGAGTTTTATGACCTCAACACCATACTCCTCCCACCCAGCTGGCCCTGGGCCCCCTGGATCCTGAGCAGAGAGAGATCCATTCAGCTCTGCCTAGGAAGGCATTGCCAATCGTGTGGCACAAAGCCTTCCCCAGCCTCCCATTGCTTTTCTCCAAGACTGCCCTCCTTCCCCCATTACTCATCAGTTGGCCTAGGGGCTTGAGAGGTGGGGTGAGCAAAGAGCAAGGGTTCCAGGACACCAAACCAGAGTTTCCCAAATGAAGCACTCTCTCCAGGCTGGGCACTTGGGGAGTGGGTGCTCTCCGAGGAGCAGTAGCTGGCAGCAGCTCAGGAAGGTTCATTAACACCCTTCAAGTCGAAGAGGCATGTTGAAACTTCCTCCCTCAAGAAGGAGCGAGGCAGGATGACATCAGCTTTGGACACAGTCACGGAAACCCCATCATGAAGCAATTTGCTTTCCTGGCCACTCTAATTTAACAATTAGCTTAACAATACTGGTCAGACACTTGTAACTGGCAGCAAGGGAGCCCCGCCAATCAGTGGCAGCTTCAACTCCGAAGCCCCCGGTGTGACCCCTGGACACCTTTTACTAGGAAGCAAACTTTTAGCAATTCAAATATAGCACATCAGCTTCATCCATTTCCCTGGCTCTGGCAAGTCTCATTGACTGAATTGTAGATTTGCAGTTAAAGGAGAAGCCACTTTAGAGAAACCTAGTCCAATCCCTTCATTTGATAGATAGGGAAACGGAGGTCCAGACCAAGAGAAAGTCCAGTGGAGTGTTAAAAGCACTGAATTAATAGAAAGACTGGACCTGAGTCTTTGCTCTTCCATTTAGTACCTTTTCAGTAAGTATTTCCTTGTCTCCGTTTTGTCATTTATAAAATGAAGGCATTGTATTAGGTTACCTGTAAGATCCTTTCTGGAAATCCCATTCCTGATGTAAACTACTTGCCTAAGGTCACACAGTTAATGGCAGGTCCCCTGACTATAGCAGCACACTTTCTAATTGTTTGTTTCAGTCATGTCCTACTCCCTGTGACCCATTTTGGAGTTTTCTTGACTGAGTGATCTGCCATTTCCTTCTCCAGATTGTTTTACAAATGAAGGAACTGAGGCAAACAGGGCTAAGTGACTTATCCATGGTCACACAGCTAGGAAGTGTCTGAGACTGGATTTGAACTCATAAGGAAAAGTCTTCCTGATTCCAAACCCAGTGCTCTATGCATTGTACCACCATGCTGCCCATTTCAATATTTCAATATCTTTCAACTGGTTCAGAGAAAATTCCCCAACTCCTCTTATTCATTCCAGTGTCTTCCCTAATCCCATCATCTTGAACCCCAGAACAATAATGTACATTTCTAGACAACACTTTAAAGTTTGCAAAATGTTTTGGATTCATTTAAGCTTCAAGACAATGCTCTTATCTTTGCTCACAAGAATCTCAAGAATAACAAATTCCATTTTGTAAATATGGAATCTGAGATTGGGGAGAGTTCCAATAACAAGAATCACACAACTAGTAAGAACCAGCACTTCCTGACTCCAGGACAAGCACTCTTGCCACCTTACCTGCTCCATCTCTTTTTCTCCTCCCTACCTCCACTCCTCCCAAGTTCCTCTAAAACCTGGGCAGAAGGTTGGATGAGACAATCTTGCTACTTTTCTTATTCTGAGATGCTTGGATTCAAAGTTTAATATCCACATTTCCCAATGTAGCTTCAGCTTATCTCTTATTTTGCCTTCATGAAAGTAGAGCTCTATGTTATCTTACTCATCTCACCTCCCATTCACCATCATTTTTATGGAGATGGGGATGGGGCATTCTGTTAGAAGAACAAGAGACACATTTAGAGATCATAGAGCACAATATCTGGTACATTATAGATGCTTTATAAATGACTACCATTGACATAACAGTGGAGCAAAAAGAGAACTGAACTCAGCTCCTAAACATAGCTCTTGCTACTGATCATAAGTGGTGACCTTGGTCCAATTAGTTCATTTCTCTAAACCTTAATTTCTCGATTTGTAAAGTTAGAAGATTAATGATCTCTTAAAAAACACAATTCTCAGAGTTTGCAATTTAATGATTCCATAAGTTTTAGTCTCAGTGGCAATTTCAGAGGTGTAGAGAAATCCTCAAGACAGAAAAGGGGTCACACCATAGAAACCACACTCTTGAGGCTCAATCTCTGTAGCCAGATGCTGGAACTAAGCTTGCACTGATCCATGACAAATGCCCTTCTCAGCTTTCCAGCTGGGTAGCTAATCATGAGAATACCCAAGCCTACTCACTCAGCCAACTATTTCATTTGGTATGGAAGCCTTCTCACAGGCTAAGCAACCTAATGGCATATTTTATAAGGGGAATTAATGATAAAATAGAGTCATTATGAAGAGAAAAAAATAGAGATAATTTTTAAAAAACCAGTGGTCTAACACAAGAAAAATAATTAAACTATTGATCCCCTTGGACTGAAAGATTAGAGTACCAAATACCTACCCCTAATATATACTAGAAAAGAAAAGGAAAAGATCCCATTTACTCTAAAATGTTCATAGTAAAAATTCTTGTGGTAGCAAAGAACTGGAAAAAAGTAGGTGCCCATCAGTAGTGAAATGGCTGAATAACCTGTGGTATAAGCAGTAATGGAATATTACTACACCACAAGAAGCAATGAATGTGAATGAGGAATTCAGAGAAACATGGGAAGATGTTTATCAATTAATATAGAGTGAAATAAGCATAATGAGGAAAACAATACACACAATGACTGTAATCATGTAAAATTGCTTAAAACAGTTCAATGTGGGTAGAACACTGGTCCTGTAGTCAGGAGGACCCGAGTTCAAATTTAGACTCAGACACTTAACACTTAGTACCTGGGTGACCCTGGGCAAGTCACTTAATTCAATTGCTTCTCAAAAACAAACAACAACCAAAAAAATCAGCTGAATGCTATGTAATTATAATGATGTATCTACACAATTTATCTCCCTTCTTTCATTAAAGGGGTGAGGGACTACAAATATGAAATGCTGCATGCATCAAATTAGATTGCTTGGTGGATTAATTTTGATTAAAAATTTTCCTATGTTACAAAATGATGTTCTGAGTGGGGGAAAGGAGTGAAGGCAAGGAAGGTATATTCAAAAATGACAAAAAGCATCAGCAAAACTTTTTTAATGTCACTAACCCACTGGAAGCCTGGAGGCTATTTTAAAAAAGAGCCCAAAATAAATGTGTGCTGAAGATCAGAAATGCCAGACTACTTCAAAAAGAAATTCTGGGAAACTATCTAGAAAATTCAAAAGCTCAAGGAGACAAAAAGTATCTTTACAAAAAATGGAAAAATATTAAAAGAAGAAAAAAAAAGGGAAGCCCATGACATTTGGTGGGTTCCAATAGAATCTGAGGAGTACCTTTCAAAAGACACAAAACCAGAAATAAGAGACTTGATAAATATATGAAAGGGAGAAAGGCAGTTACAGCATCAGAGAAGCATAATAATGATTATTAATAGTATTTATTAATGTTAATAGTTAATAGTAATAATGATTATTAATAGTATTTATTAATGTTAATAGTTAATAGTATTTATTAATGGAGAGCAATTTAGAACTATGCTCAAAAAGTTATCAAACTGTGCATACCTTTTGACCCAGCAGTGTTTCTATTGGGCTTATATCCCCAAGAAATCATAAAGGAAGGAAAGGGCCCCACATGTGCAAGAATGTTTGTGGCAGCCCTTTTTGTAGTGGCAAGAAACTGGAAACTGAGTGGATGCCCATCAATTGGAGAATGGCTGAATAAATTATGGCATATGAATGTTATGGAATATTATTGTTCTGTGAGAAACGACCAGCAGGATGATTTCAGAGAGGCCTGGAGAGACTTGCATGAACTGATGCTGAGTGAAATGAGCAGAGAGAACATTATACACGGCAACAACAATATTATATGATGATCAATTCTGATGGACATGGCTCTCTTCAACAATGAAATGTTTCAAACCAGTTCCAATTGTTCAGTGAAGAAAGCCATATACATCCAGAGAGAGGAATGTGAAATGTGGACCATACATATCATTTTCATGCTCTCTATTGATGTTTGCTTGCATTGTGTTTTCTTTATCTAATTATTCTTTCCTGTAGATATGATTTTTCCTGCACAAAAATGATGTGTGGAAATATGTATACATATATTCGATTTATCAAGTATTTTAACATAATTAATATGTAATGGATATCCTGGCATCTAGGAGAGGGGTGGGGAGTAGGGGGGGGGGAAATTTTGTAACAGAAAGCTTTGTAAGGGTTAATGTTGAAGAATTACCCATACATATGTTTTGCAAATAAAAAGTTTTAATAATGAAAAATAATAAAAATTAAAAAATAGTATTTATTAAGTTCCAGGCCCTAATGATACAAAGATAGAAAAAAATGGACTACTCCTAGTTCTCAAGAAACTTTTTATTCAGTTGTTATAGTTGTGTACAACTCTTTGTGACTCATTCTGGGGTTTTCTTGGCAAAGACATTGAATCCATTATTAATAGGGGTTAAAAGTCATTATAACAGAGTCAGTAGAAAGCTAACCTCAAATCTAAGAAGGCTTGAATTCAAATCCAACCTTGGAAATGCACCAGCTGAATGACCCTGAGCAAGTCATTAATCTTTCAGACTTTTGGGCAATACTAGACTATAAATTGCAGAGAAGGTGCTGATTTATTTTATAGAAAGTATTTCCTTACCAAGGAACTCCCTATGTCAGAAAAATCCCTATTCCAACTCATATTAATTAGAATAATTTCTAGGTCCACATTGTTTCCTAAAATAAACCAGTTAGAGAGGTCCAAGATCAAATGATAGTCAATGCAGAGGATATTTGTGACCTAAACTGACCAGATGGCTCCCACCTGGAGTCCAGCAGGAGCTCAAGTGTGAAATTGTGGGGCTACCATTACTGGCCAAAATGTGTAACCTCCCATTACAAAGAGCTCCAAATGGGCCAGAGGACTGGCAGTTTGCCAAGGCAGTGTCCATTCATAAGAGAGGATCTAGAGAAGATCCTGGGAACTGCAGACCAGGGACTCATTTCCATATCCAGTGAGTTGGTAGAATGTATAATAAGAGGCTTCACGTACATGGAAACTAGCAGAGCTCTCTGTTACGGTTGATGGAAGGCACTTTCCTGAAAAGGAGATTGGATCACACCCGATTGACCTATTTGAATTCATTTGAGGAGGAGAAAATGAATGTGTAAATAAAGAAACCAATTCATTGAAATCATGAGCAAAAACAAGAACCAAAAAAATGAGGGTGGTATTTTTTTAGGGAAAGTGTGTGAGAAGGGGCCAAGTTATGGAGATCTATAAAAACCATGATAAAATAAAGGAAAGAGGGAGAAAACTTGGAATGCAAGGTTTTGCAAAGATGAGTGTTGAAAACTACCTTTGCATGTGTATAGAAAAATAAAATACTATTAAAAATGAAAATTAAATTTAAAAAAGAAATTATATCACTGATTCATGTAGCTTTCCTGTTCTATTATTTTTACATAGAGCACCAAATAAGTCATCCAAAAACATCTATTTTATCAGATCATGCTCCTTTCCAAGAACATTCAAGTGCTCCCTGTTCCTTCTTTTCAAAAAAGCCCTCCATAGAATTCTATATTGATTGACTGGATGATTTCATAATGAAGGCTATTTTTTTCAGATTCAGTCCTACTGCAGTTAAAGGACTTTTCTTTTCAAGGACAGAGTGCTGACTATTAAAAATCCAAAACAGAGTAAGGATAAACTGGCATTTCCTACTTCAAAGTCATAAAAGTCAATTCAAGACTTGGTTCCATCCTTACCAACACAGTTAGTTGTGTCTGATTCTTTGGGTACCTATTTAAGATTTTCTTAGCAGAGATACTGGAGTGATTTACCATTTCCTTCTCCAGCTCATTTTACAAATGAGGAAACTGAGGCAAATCGGGTTAAGTGACTTGGCTAAGGTCATACACATAGGAAGCATCTGAGGCTGGATTTGCACTCAGGTCCTCCTGACTCTAGGCCCATCTCTCCATCTATTGTGTCATCTATATGCTTTGTATTCCTACTGCTAATTAACTTTGGGTAAGTCCCCTAAACTCATTGGTCTTTAGTTTTCTCCTTTGTAACATGGGGACAATAATACTTGTCCTTTCTATCTCACAGGGCTATTGTAAGGATCAAATGAGTTAATGAATATGAAAGTACTTTGTAACAACATAAAACACTATGGAATGTAAGCCGTGATCATCAGTGTTTTCATTTCTCTGGATGGAAGATTGTAAACAGTGGGGGTCTCCTGGGAGCAATGTTATTTAAAATTTTATAAATAATATGAAGGAATTTCATACAGTGAAATTTCCAAGTTTTCAAGTGACACTAAGCTTTTCCAGAAAGTGGGGAGGGATGGGGGAAAGTTGATAACCATAATAGTTCACAAGTTTATTGAACTTTTTTCAAAGTTGATAGTGATAAACTGCTGCATTAGTGTTATAAGGCAGTGTAAGTAGGTTATTTTTTTTAAGTATCAGTTGAATTTCAGGGTCATGTAATGTAGGTTCCAAAAGAATTTCCAGAGCTTCTGCCCTATGTTCCAGATTCCATCTCTAAGCTTCCTTCACTTTTTTTTCCATGATCTCCCCATCATACCTCAAGAATCACCATGTATGTTCAGTCATTTTAGTCATTTCTGATTCTTCATGACCCTATTTGGGATTTTCCTGGCAAAGATATTAGAATGGTTTGATATTTCCTTCTCTAACTCATTTAACAGATGAGGAAACTGAGGCAAGCAGCATTAAGTGATTTATACAGGATGACACAGCTAGGAAGTGTCTTAAGCCAGATTTGAACTCAGGAAAAGGAGTTTTTCTGACTCTGGGCTCAGCACTCTGTATACTATGTCAGCACCTAGCTTCCCTCAAAAATCGGAGGGTCATAGATTTAGAGCCAGAAGAGACCCTAGTCATCAAGCCCAGTGCTCCTCATTTTAAAAATTATGGTATTGTGGTTAAGAAACTTGTCAGTATCATTCAGTTAGTGACCACAGCAGAATTTGAGACCAAGGTGTCCTCACTTTAAGTCTAGTGCTCTATTCACTATGCCAGAACCTAGAGGCAACAGAAAGGCAATTCTCAATTGTGGGACAACTAAATACAATATCCCAGATGTAGTGAAACCTTAGATTGCATTTATTTCTTTTCTTTTTAAAGCAGTCATATCATATGTTGACTTAAAGTTGTAGGCAACTAAAAATCTTCTAAATTTTTCTCATTTTTGAGCAGCTAAAACTCTCATCATTGACTTGTACAACTAATTTTTCTAAAAGCCCCTGTTTCAGGATTATATATTTGTACCTATTAATTTGTCATCCTTTTTGATTTCAGCACAATCTCTCAGTCTGTTGAGGTTATTTTGCAACGTAGTCCTGTCAATTATAGCAGAGGTATCAACACAATTGATGGGAGCCCGAGTGTAGGAGAATCTAATTAAATATATATTTGGGGAATATTTAACAAAATAAAATACAATAGAAAATAGCGTTAACATGTTATTTTCTGACTCAATATACATCACTTGGATCCTTATATTCAATTTGTTTTGTTACTGCTGATTTATAATACAGTTATCTTTCCTGCTTTGTGTCATTGGAAAATGTCTTAGGTGTGTCTTAATTTCCTGTATCTTAATACAATATATTAATTAAAATATTGAATTGAATGGAGCAAATCCAATTCAATATTCCAAGCAGTATATATCAAATATCTACTATGTGCAAAGCACTCTTACTGATAGACCGCTCCCCTCCCCACCCTGAGATATCCTCTGGTTTATAATAAAGACAAAAACCAAAACCCTTGAATAAAATTATTTAATTAGTAGATAATTTACTATGGTTATCATGAAAGACATTGTAAAATGTGTTGTTGAACTCAAGCTACATTACAATTAGATCATTCCTTTAAGTTAACAAACTAAAAATTATCACAAAGGGAAATATGGTTTATTTGCATAAATTGTTCTTAGTGAATCAGTGTTGGCTCCTATTGATCACTTCATTCTCTCTTAAATGCTCATAAATCACTTGTTTAATTTCAGAATTTTACATTTACACTTGTTAATTTTTCTATCTTTCATTTTAGTCTGCTCTAGAATTTTACCAGAGACTAATGTTTAAGTTTATTAGTCTGTAGTTTCAAAAATTTACCTTTTTCTACTTTTTAAAGATAGTTTTAAGCCTATTATCTTAAAAGAAAGTTTTAACATATCTGACTCTTAACACTTTCCATAATTTTCTAAGATTACCAACAAAGATTGTGCATTCTCACTTAGTGATCAATCAACAAAAATTCATTGAGGATCTACTTTGCACCAGACCCTATGCTATTCATTGGAAATAGAAATAAAAAGAGTAAAATAATCCCTATCAGTCAGAAACCTAAATTGAATGTAATTGCTCTGAACCTAGAGACTCAAACTCACTGAAAGCAGATGCATGTTCTCTTAAAAATAACATTTTTCATATATACATATGTATATATGTGTGTATATGTATATATACACATATGTATGCATGTGTGTATATATTTACATACATATGTAGTCACTTTACAATTTTCAAGGTGCTTTCACATCTCATCTGTTCCCCACAACAGTCCTATAAAGCAGAAAGTTCAAGTGCTATTTTACAGATAAAGAAACTAAAACTCATAGATATGAAATGACACCATTAAACAACAGCAAACTCAGGATTAGAACTCAGGGCTTCTAAAGCTTAAGCCAATGCCCTTTCCAGTATCTGTATCTTGGATTTTATGCTGGGTCTGATTCAAACCCCTCCAGTAATATAAGTTCAAGAAGTAAGAAAAAATAAGATAATAAATAACCAATAATTCTATTGGTTAATAATATGAGATTTACTTAGCTATAATATGGAAAGGATACTCAGCAAGGATCCAGTATCACTTCAGGTAGATGCTGGGTCCCTTTTCCACTTTTAGAAACACATCCACTCAGAGGGCAGTGGGCTATCTGCTAAGTCAAGGCTAATCTCTTTTATGCTTTTGGTAGCCAGGAAATCAAGCCAATGGCTGGAGCCTCAGCCCCTTGAGGTATCAAGCCTTGGCAAAAGCCGCCTTGCTTTTAGGGAAAATACTAACCTAGTTCACATGGCAAAGACCCTGGCAGTACTGCTCCTAATTTTTGAAGCCTAAATATTATTTTCATTGTGGAAAAGTCAGATTTCACAGGATAAGTTGAGTAGTTTTATCTTCTCTTGTCAGTTACCATCACATTATCTTCCCCAACCTCCTTTGTTATGCTCTATATTTACATTATTTTTGAAAAATATAAACACCTTTTTTTAAAATTCATTCTACCTGGTCCCCTTAATCCTTAGGACTCAGTTTAAAATATATTATTTGCACTAAACTTGTTAGCACTCTGCTTTGCAAGCTCAAAAGTCTTTTTTTTTTTGGAGTATATGTCCTATTTCCCCATTGTGAGTTGAAGATTCTCTAGGGTAGGAACCAAGTTTTCTAATTCTTTTATATTCCCCTATAGTTCCTAGAACAAGACTTTGCAAACATTGGGCATCGAATCAATGGTGGTAACCGACTATGTGAATGGAGCTACAGAAACATGCTTTTCATTAGCAAGGAGACTGCTTTTCAAGCCTGTTCTGTTACAATTGAGCCACTGAAGGAGAGAGATGAGAGAATAACAACCAAACCAGTGATAGAGTCAATCCTTCCTAAGGGGTCCTTTCTCAGTTTGTAGGAAGCAGATCTGACAAAAATGCAGACTGTGAGTCTGTTGTCTGAGGATCATCCAAACTGTGGGAAAGCTCATCTCCAGAAGGATAGCTGCTAAATTATGACTTTTTCAGCCACAGAAACTCTTACGAGGTTTTGACCTACATTAATAAAAAGCACCCACACGGAGAAAATCTTATCTCATTCAAAATATAAAAGTCGTATGAGATGAAATGGACATACTAGCTTAACATTTATCAAGTGGCAATTGTTGAGATACACTAGGAATTAACCAGAAGTTAAATGTTCAAATAAAGACAAATAAATATTGTAGGCAAGGTGGTACAGGAGGAAAGGGACTGATTTTGACATCAGCACCTAGATTCAAACCTCTGTAATATCTGTGTGATCTTGAGCAAGCCATTTAATTTCTCCAGGTCTCATTTTCCTCATCAGTAAAATGAGTTTCAGACAAAGAAGACTCCATCACTTCTTTGGGGGATGGGCTCCTCTCCTCCTAACATAAGGTATAGTGGGCAAACTCTCCATCTTCTATTTGGGTTTTATTTATTTGTTTGGAAGTTTTGTACCAGCTACACCCTAAGAGAACCTGGGGAAGAGCACTCACTGTTGCTCAAAGTCCAAAAAGCATCCCAAGGAAGCTGGCATCAAATGCCCCCTAATGTACTGCCAAGAGCATGGCTGCCTCCTCACCTCCACTTTAAGAAGGAAGCCCAGGTAAACCATGTCTTTGTCACTCTACAGGCAAGATTCCTGACTCTCCACAGAACTTCATCTATGTACCCACAATACACATACATGCACACTCCCTTTAATCCCCCATTATGTTGCTCCCCCATTAAGGATAGGAATTGTCTTTCTACTAGGATTTATATTCCCAGCACTTAGCCCAGTCCCTGACACACAGTAAGTGCTTAATAAATATATGTTGATTTGACTCAACTCATTTCTTATAGCACAATAGTATTGTATCACATTCAAATACCACAACTTGTAAAGAAACTGTAGATTATACAGGATGTGTGATTTGTTCTAAACCTCAGAGCGGGTTAAAAGCATAACAAGGACTAGAATTCAAGTTTCCTAGTGCAGGATCTATAAACTCCACCATATGTCACCATCTCAGGGCTCTGGAGTTTTATTGACATGGAAATCCCCTCCCTCAATGGATAACTTTGTCTTAGGAAGTTGTTTGAGTTTCAGAGAGGTCAAAATGACTTGCTTCTTTGTGTATATATACTAAGGATCAGGATGAACCCAAGGTCCCCCTGTCATCATATGTTTTTATAGATTGTGAGCTGGAATAGAACATGCAATATGTTTGCAGGACACTGAAACAGAGCAAACATGTAAGAGAAACAGATGAGAGTCATGTCATAAAAACCCATAAAGGAGAAAATATCCAAGTGTCAGCAGTGTCAAATGTTGTCTGGAAGGAGGACTGTTAATTCAGTCATAAAGGTAGCATTAGTAATTTTGTAGAAAGTAATTTCATATGTTTAGAAGAATTGCACATGTTTAATTTATATTGGATTACTTGCTGTCTAAGGGGAAGGGGCGAGGGAAAGGGAGGGAGAAAAATTTGGAACATAAGGTTTTGCAAAGATGAATATTGAATACTTTGCATGTATTTTGAAAATAAAAAGCTATTATTAAATTTTTTTAAAAGAAATTAATTTCAATTGAGCAGTAAATTTCAAAAACCAGATTACAAAGAGTTGAAGAGAAAGTGAGAAGAAAAGAAATAGAAACCATGGGCAAAGACAACTTTTTCATTTTCTTTTTTAATTTATTTTTATTTATTTGTTTGTTTTTTATTATTATCTTTTAAGGTTTATTTATTTATTTGTATTTATTTATTTACTTTTAAGATTCTAACCTCTCCCACTCCCTTCCCTAGCCACTTTAAAGGCAAGCAATATGATATCAATTATTCACATAAAATCATGCAAATTACATGTCCATATTATCCATATTTCCCTTAAAAAGCAATAAAAATAAAGTTAGAAAGATATTCTACAATTTGTTCAGAGTTTAACAGTTCTCTCTCTGGTGATTGATAGCATTTTTTTTATCATGGGTTTTTTGGAAATGTCTTGAATCATTGCATTGATCAAAATAGCCAAGTCTTTCACAGTTAAGTATCATTACAACATTGCAGTTACTGTACTCAGCGATCTCTCAATTCTTCTCAATTCACTTTACATCAGTTTATATAGATCTTGTCATGTTTTCCCCAAAAAACTCATCATTTCTTATAGGACAATAGTACTCTATCACAATCATGTCACATTTTATTCAGCTATTCCCCAAATAATGAGCATCCCCTCGATTAACAACTCTTTGCAAGAACTATAAATAATTTTGTACAAATATGTCCTTTTCCTTTTTCTTTTATCTCTTTGAGATACAAACCTGGTAATGCTGGATCAAAGAGTATACATAGTTTTAGAGCCCTTTGGACCTAGTTCCAAATTGTTCTTCAGAATGCTTAAACCAGTTGACTACTCCACCAACAATTCATTAGTGTATCTATTTTTCCTGCATCCTCTCTAGCTGTTGGGAGCTGTAGTCTTTAGTTTTTCCAAGGAATTTCACTGATAAGAATGAAGAAACTAAAACTCAGATGTGAATATGGTGGTGGGTGGTGGTGAAGGGTAAAAATCAGATCCAGAGCTTCTGACACCAAATTCAATACACTTTCCACTTAATCTTGCTGCCTTCCAGAGTCCAAACAGTGTGGTACAAGGAACCTTTCAATCCAGGGATTGGATTGAAGGAAGATAAGTCTGTGAAACAGAGGGCTCACAGCAGGTTTTCCAGGGAAACCAATATTCATTTTTATCATGCTGTGGGCTGAGTCCTAGCCCTTCTTTCTCATCTTGAAAAATGAGGTTCTATTGATGATAAAATCTTGGGCAATGTTCAGGGTTTAAGGACTCTTAGTTTCTGTAATAAACAGGATAGTGCCCCACATAAGGCAACTTTTTTATGTCTTCTCCTTCTTTTATGTTAAACCTGTTCCTATCCTTCTGCTTAAGAATCAACGGAAGCCTCCCCAAGCTCATTCCCCCAGACTCTGGCTATTGCAACACTTCCAAGGACCCCTTCCTTCTCCTCTGCAACAGCTTTTTACCGTGTACAATTGCTCAGGGTTCTGTCCTTGCTGATGTCTGTTTTTGCTATCTGTGCATTATCTCTGTACATTCCCCTTCTCTCTCCCATGCTCATTCCCCTGCCTCTTTTGATGAGAAGCCCTCAGAGCATAAGTATCAGGCTCCCATTAATCATTTTGCATTGCAGCACAAACACTCAGAAGAGGCAGTCTGGAGAGCATCTGATGAGTCAGTGTTTGTGCTGTGACATGGGGGAAAGAATGTCAGCTTTGAGGTTGGGAAGATTAGGTTCACAGCTTGCTTCTGAAACTTATTAAACTGTGTAACCATAAGCAAGCCATTTAACCTCTGAGTTTTGGTCTCTTTATATATAAAATAGGGCTAATAATAACATAAACAGCTATCTCCATGGGATGGCTATGAAACTCAATGAAATAATATATATAAAGGGCTTTCTAGGCTATAAGGGACCATATAAATGGCAGTAATGATGATAATGTTTGAGAGGCTAGTGGGAGAAGGTTCATAAACCTTGAATGCTTGCAAAGTTTAAAGGATACCTTTTTACAAAGGTTAAAAAGTAGTCTATCTCAAACAGTTCCATTAGAATCAGACCCTTAGAGCTGAAGGAAACATCAAATCCAAGATCCTCATTTTCCAGATACCCTTTCAGAGAAAGAGTAAGTGACTTCTCTAAGATCACACAGCTAATTAGTCTCAGAATTCCTATTTGAATTTAAATCCTCTGATGTCAAATCCAGGATTCCCCTGCCTCTCACCATGCAGCCTGATTACCAGTGACATCTCTTACAGAAACTTGAAATATGTCCTTTGATTTTGTCTGGGGTCCAGAAGTAGGTTTGGATTTATGGTTAATCAGTATCATGTGAAGGAAACCATTACAAAGGGGATTGACCTTTCCCACAAGCCTGATCCAGAAGATCTGACACCTCCAGATGAATCTCATATAGTATTTTTATTTTTATTGGTGGAATTGGGTTTTGGGTGGGGTTTTTTGGATGTATTTTAATATATTTTTACATTGATTTTTACATAGAATTGTATCCTTTTCCACTCTCAGAACGATTCCTTACAACAAATAATTTTGGGGAAAAAAAGGGGAAATGGAGATAGATCTCTTCCTACTCTAAAGCTTCTAAATGATTCTACAGATTCTATTCACATGTAACCATAAGCATTTCAAACCTAATGCTTGCCTAAATTACTTGTAGAACACATAGTCAAAAAAATGTAAATGTCAAAAATTGTTGGGGGGAAATAAAATGTTATTTAAAAATTTAAAAGTTAACATTTCAATTAAATCTAATTTTGATGATTTCTTACCAAAAAAAACATTAAAAAACAGTTGAACAAAACTGATGAATATAAAAAAGTCTGACATACACAGAGTTCCATACCCCTGGACCTCAGCCTCTGGACAAAGGAACCAAGGATAGTGTATTCTTTTATCTCTTCTTTGGAGGCAACTTTGTTGGTTATATTTTAGCAGTATTTGCTTTCATTGTTTGTGTGGTTCTCCTCCATTTACATTATTGTAATCATTGTGACTATTATCTTCCTGGCCCTGCTTACTTTAGATTTTATCAGGTCATTTAGGTCTTTCTACACTTCTCTGTACTCATCATGCTTATTGCTTCTTACAGCACAGTAGCATTCCATTACATTCATCTACCACAATTTATTTAGCCACTTCCCAAGGGATAGGCAGTCACTTGATTTCCAGTTTTTTACTACCTCTCCCCCCTACTCAGTGATGCTATAAATATTTTGGGATGTACAAGGAGCCTTTCTTTTTGGCAATGACCCCCTTAGAGTATATGCCTAGCAGTGGAATCTCTGGGTCAAAGGGTATGGACATTTGAATTTAATTCACATAATACCAAAGCACTTTCCAGAAATTCACATCCCCATAGTGTGCCTGCCTCTCCACAGTCCCTTCACCATTGGCTATGCTTATATTTTGTTATTTCTGCTAATTTGCTGAGAGTTGTCTTAATTTCACACAATTCCTTGTTTATAGCTCTCTGATAAACTTTATTTTGTAATTCTTTTGTAATAATTATCATTATTATGTAAATTATATGTAAATATAAAGTATATGTATATAAACTTTTTAAGGCTTAAAACATTATGTAAATGTTAGTTCTTATTAAACAGATAGTTGTACTGTCTTCCTAGAGTCAAGAAGACCTGAATTCAAATTGAGCTTACCAGCTATGGGACTCTGGACAAGTCACTCAACTTGTATCTGTCTCAATTTCCTGATTTGTTTTTAAAAAAAGGGGGGGAAGTGGGGGTGGGGATAATAATGGCACCTACCTTATAGAGTTGTTGTGGAAAACTTATATATTTGTAAAAAAAAAAAACCTTAAATATATAACTGCAAGTGAGAGTTATTATTGTAATCATGTATGTGCCATTTATTCCTAAGGGAGGTCAGGGACAGTTTCTTATGTCCTGCCCCCAGCTTTCAATGCCTGTCACTGTGTTCTGCAGACAGTAGGTACTTAATATGCTTGTTGAATTGGGGGCACACAAGCCCCTGAATCATATTCCCTTCCTGCCAGCTCTTTCGTTTTTCTTGTCTTTCTAGGATTTGAGCTCTGGATAAAAAGATAGATGTTGGGTCCAAATCTTTCTGGCCATTCTTATCCCATAAGCTTGTTGAGTCTCTTTCCCCATCTGTACGATTGTGATGATATTAAGGGCCTTGAAATCCTCTCACTGCCACAAAATCATCCCTGACTAATGGGGAGGGAGGTAGAGATTTCTCTTAAGTGCCTCTTTGTGCTTGGACTATGCTGGGCTCTGTATACATTAAGTGATGCAGGCCTGGACTATGCCCTGAGGGATCTCCATCCAGTCTGTTCAGTGTTTCTATTCTGTCATTCATTTGCTTCTACAAGCTCTCTTGCTCCCATGCCCTCCCCTGAATTAGAGAGAGTTGGTCCCAACCCCCAGCTGAAGATTAAATTAGGCAAGTAACCAGAAACCTTAACCCTGGTGGCTGAAGAGACTCGGATTCTTTTAAGTGAAGGATCATAGAATTTGTTGAGCTGGAAAAGGACTTCAGAGATCATTTCATCTAATTCCTTTATTTTAATATGAGAAAACTGGAGTCCAGATTATGAGCACTGAGAGAAATGTAATGCTAGAGTTATCAGTGTTAGGAATAAAGAAGCTCTGGACACTGATCTCAACATCCTTTCCCCCACATTTGAGCTGCCACATTCAAGTGAAGAGAAAGCAAGGATTTTCATTACTAGTGATTGTAAAAGCCCTTATAACCCTCTTTGCAGAGAAGGGGAAAAACCTCATCAAAGCAGAACAGTATGACTTTGGGTATTTGGGGAGAGATTTTAAATATCCCTTTTTTATTGAGTAGTGTGAATCATTTATGCTTTAAATGTTCTTTTACTTGGGAGGAGGGGTGTGATGGATGGCCATGCTGCTGCTACTGAACTCCCCAAGATTCTAGACATACACTGCAGCACAAGGGGCTCAGCAGAGACTGCACCCCTGATTTATAGCCTCTGAGATGCTCTTGCCCCCAACCCCCATTAGGGCACGTGTGAAGATGCTTACAAGTCAGAGTATTCAGGTGGTAAGGGTTAGTGCTGTCTAGGACCATGGAAACACTGCCACATTGGAACAAAGAAAAGGTATAGCCAGAATACTACAACCACCACCACCTCTACCCTCCCCCCCAAAAAAAATCAAAGAATATTGTCTTGAGAAATTGCTTGAGACAAAGTGCCATCTTGCTAATGATGACTGTTATCTTTTTGTAATATATTCTCTAACTTCCTTAGCATTGGATCACTGTTATAAACACCTTTCCCCACTCAACGCTAGACCTTATATTATATTACTTCATGAATTCTAGATTGACCTGCATGGTTTGGACCTTCTTTCCATAGGACAGTGCTTTCCCTCCCTTCCCTTGTTAACCATCCCCATCACCACCATCAATTACCAACCTAATCAGCCTCTTGTGGGGGATGAGTTTGGTAGTCACTTGAACCGGGAAGATTCAATGGTTATTCACTGCTCATTCCTTCCTTCTTCTAGCCTTTCTCCTCCCTATGTATTTCCTTCTGTCTCCTTTTTTCCTTTTCCTTTCCTCCTCTCTTCCTCCTTCTTCCCTTTCTATCTTTTTTGTCATCTCACTGAAATGCTGAAGAAATTTCTCCAAATGTGCAAAGTGGACTTGCTAGTACTATCCTGTCCTGGAGGACAGAAGCAAATAGTCAGTTCTTTGCTGCATAGTTTGGGCTGCCTGCCACAACACATCTTTAATCCATGAGTCAACAAGCATTTATTAAGTATCTATACTGAATCCAACACTGTAACAGAAAATCCTTCAGTATTATAAGTCAGATCAAGTCAGAAAGTGCTTATTATGTGCCAAGCACTGTGCTGTAATTGATACATAGTATAATGCATAGAATACATAGTTATCAATGAAAATACAAATACAAGCAGAAAGACAATCTTTGCCTCAAAGAATTTAACATTCTGATCAGAGAATAAAAGGAAGCTGAAAAAGATTAGGAGAGAGATTTAAGAGTGATCAGTGGTATCCTGAGAGTGATCAGAGTAGAGAATATCTAGGGAGTCAAGGTTGCAGCCTGGAAAGGAACAGAGACATAGGTGGGTTGGGCATCTTCCTCAAAACAGAAGTTCTGAAAAGAACTGACCAATCAGAAGACAAAAGTTATGTTCAGTGTGAGAAATATAGGGATGCAAACTTCTACGAGGAGGAGATTTCTGTATCATGGTTAGAGAAAATCCAGAGTCAGTATAGACTTAAGGTAAGAAATTATACAACCTCTTCACGCACACTGGGGTAAATACTTATATTGATTTGGGATGTCCTTGTTCCCTTTAATAATACTCACAGATTACAACTCAACCATGCCTATCCATCCTGTGGGAGTCTTGTCCATTTGTTCCCATTGGCTTATAAATGGAGTCCAGTCAATATGCTGAGTTCTTTCCTTGATTTCTTCCAAAATTAAAAAGGATACCAGTGGAGCATTCAGATCATGTGAATAGCCCATCTCTCCTTCAATCATACATTTTCCTCATAATGTCAATTTTATTCCAGTTCTTCTCTGAAGTTCTATTTGTTATCCATAGCAGCCTGCTTACACCCACCATGTATCTCTCTACTGCCTTCTGTGTGATATTCATTTTCAATTCTCTGGAGACCTTTGTGTTCCATGTTTCACAGCCACATAATAACATGGGGAAAACACCACATTCTTTTCCTACGACAAACTATCAGGCAATAGGTTTTTCTTCCCTCATGCCTCTAAGTTTCATAGTAGGTTGTTGTTTAGAAAAATCACCTGGTCTAAATGGTTATATCAATAAGCATTATTCAAATGGGAAAGTGGAAGGAGTATATCAATAAATATTTAACATCTACCAGGCTTCTTCATCATATCCAGACATCTGTGGCTGGGAGTGGGAGAAACAGAAGGCTGACATCAAACAAAAAAACAAAAACTGATATCTAAAAGGAAAAAAAGCCCACTGATTTGAAGAGTTGTGTTCTAGCCACATATGGACTTGGCTCTGAATACTATATAAAAACACTGAGTTGTATGAAATGGAGGTAGAGGGATGGACTAGGTGAATTTTGGAAATCACTTATAGTTCTACAACCCAGAGACAAAATCAATGAGAGATTCCTATGGTACCTGGTCTGGGAATCTGGCTAAATATTTTTTTTTAATTTTGATTGAAATCAGGCAATATTATCTAGATAGGACCTCAGTGTGCCATAAAAACAACAACAGCAACAACCACAACAACACCTGGCATTTGTAGAGTGCTATTTAAAGTTCGCAAAGCTCAGACAGATGACTTACCAACATATATGTACACATTTCTTTATTTCTATGGAAATTTATAAGTGATCCCTTTCTGGACCTTTCTCAGGTAGGCAATCAGTGCTGATTTTCTAATAATGATGGCAGTTGCTCCCCCCACCTAAATCCTCTTATTCTTTTATTTTATGAATGACCAATAATAGAGATTTTCAAAATAAATGGCTTGGGTTAAAGAGGTGCCATCTATGGATAAGGAATCAAGTCTTTTCATGTGCAAAACAAACTGGTTGAGAAGCATTGTGGTTAAGCAGATAAGACACTTGAGTTTGGAGTTGAGGAGGTCTATTCAAATAAATATCATACATAATTACCATATTAATTGCATGAAAACAAATGCTATTAGAAGATAGGGAACTAGCCTTAGAGTCAGAAAGACCTGGATTTAAATAAATATTTTAATTAGCATATAACTGTATGCAAATAAATACTATTAGAAGATAAAATACTGAACTTGAGTCAAGAAGACTTGGGTTCAATCTCAGCCTTAAACACAAGCTTTGATTCTCTGTGACTCAGTGTGCCCATCTATAAAGGAGAGGGTTGGACTCAATGGCCTCTTAAGTCTGTTTTAGTTCTAAATCTGAAGTCCTATCAAACTTGTAACCCAAGCCTTATTAATACCATATACAAACCAAATGAGCTATCCAGAATCTATAAACATCCCTGCTGGGTATTGATATGTAGTTACATATTCATGAAATTATATGGTTTCTTAGGTTCTATATACATACACACATATCTATCAATATATATTTGTGTATGTCTATATGTAGATATACATATATACATGAATATGTGTATATATATATATATCTGATACTAACTTGTAGATAAACAGGGGAAACCTTTCTACCTTCTTAAAGAGAGACTAGATGGCTCTGGCTTTACAGAATAATAAGAACAAAGATGATCCAGGGGTCGTTGCTGGAGGGATAGTGTATTATAAGCTTTTCTTTTTTTTTTATTTAAAATTTATTTTGCCAGGACACTGAAACTATACCTAAATGATAATGCTTTGCACAGAGTGGGCATTTAGCAAATGTTTGTTGAAGTAGAATTTAGTTAAGGAGAGGACACCGTGGAATCAATGATATATGAGATAGCTAAGACTAAAAGATTTAGAGAAAATACAAAAACAAAGACTTCTTAGAGAACATGTGTATTGGGTCTCTTTGACACAAAGAGAGAGAGACAGAGGCAGACAGAGAAAAAGACAGAAAAAGACAGAGACAGAGAAGAAAAGCTTTTGGCTGTTAAAATTAGTAAAATGTTGAAAAAATACATTTAAGCTAAAATTATTCCTTTTGTCTACCTTTGAGAATAAATACCATCAGCTGGCATTTATCCCTAATGCCTAGAAATCAAGGTACATAGAGAAAGAATAGCTGCATAGTATACAGATCCAAAATATATATGTTTAAGAGCAAATAGATCATTTTACTTTGGGGGGCTAGAGTCAGGCTATTGTTTGATGGAAAGAGTTGCACAGGAATCAGGAAACCTGGATTCTCTTCCACTAACTAGCTGTGTGGAATTAAGCTGGGGAATTCAATGTATCTCCAGCCTCAGTAGTTTTCCACAAAATGAAAGGATAGCTTTAAGTCAAGTGTTTTTCTCCTTTTTTTGTTTCATGGACCCCTTTGACAATCTAGTGAAACCTACGGGCTCCTAAGGTCTTTTAAAACACAAAAGTAAAATTCATAAGATCACACAAAAAATAATTTTATTGAAATAAAGATATAATTTTTCTTCCCAATTAAATTCATGAAACCTATCAAATTCTTCATTGTTTGTGTGCTCCTCAGCAATACAAGCTTTTGGCCAACATAAGCTATTGGTTTTTTTGTTTTTTTTTAATGACATGATTCCTGACCCCACCCATTGTCACCTCCGTTCTCACGCTAGTGCTAGGAAATTCAGAGGAATCACAAATCAGTTGAAATGAGAGAATACTAAAATCCTCCAAAGGCTCAATTTCCCTGTTTCTCTCTAATACCTTTTGGCTTGCTCTGATGCCATACTGAGATGGTCACCTTGAAGTGAAAACATTCATGACTTTCCCTGGGGCAGTTGAGTTCCCAGAGGGCAACTGAGGTTTCCCTTTTCTGTGTCTCTCCATTCATGCCCGCCTACAAAATTTCCTGTGCTGGTCACAACTGAAAGAATAGAACACAGCCTATCGTGTCAGAGCAGTAGCTCTTGGCTCTGTTCTTCAATTAGATATTCAATATGCAGGACAGGGTCCAATGGGCTTCTCCATTTAACCATGGTGATTCAGCTTTTTTTATCTTGGACTTGACCTTGCTGCTCTTCTCAGGACACATCTTTTTACTGTAGAGGAACTTCTGTGTTATCCCCTCCTGTCTTTACCTCCTTCAGTAGTAGAAACTCTGCTCTACTGAGATAGCATCATCCCTCCCATGCACACACACACACACACACACAAATGGGCTTGCACACACACAGTAGGGGATTCCTACTTAGGTATCAATCAGTTCAATTCAGCTTTCTAAGACACACATATATATGCACTCACATACACACACACACAGAGAGAGAGAGAGAGAGAGAGAGAGAGAGAGAGAGAGAGAGAGAGA